>VYZT01023586.1:0-23261 GCA_013400735.1 Pomatostomus ruficeps | reverse complement strand
AAAAAAAAAAAAAAAAGTAGACTTTACTCCCTTCCAAATTTAGCTTTGTTTAGGCACCAAAATAGACAAGAGTAGGGATCGGTGACTGTTTTTTTCCAAAACATTGTCTCATGACAAGGACTGAGGAAGGGAACTGTTCGGCTGGAGAAGGGAGATGTTTGATTTTCGTAAATGGGGACACGAAGTTCTCCTCTGTTCAGGTACAGGCGATGTCCAAGAGTGCTCCTTGGATTAGGAACTTATTCCTATGTAATTAATTCATGTCTCATCCCACTGACGTCAGCTGCTGGTGGGTAGAGGTCTGAGGAAGCACAGGGATTCTCTGCAAAGAGGACATGCAGGAATACACCACTGTAGGTATGGTTTCTAGCTAGAAAGAGCAGAAAGGCAGCTCCTGAGGCTTTAATGAGGGCTTCACCAGAGGAAATTGGTCCTTGTGTGGAGCGGAGATAGTTTCATTTTTCCAAGGGAATTGTATTTGCACATGTGTCTGCAATGCAGCTTAAATTCTTAAAAACACACCAAGCGTCAGCCTGCTGTGGTAGTACAACATTTAGAAACAGCCTCACTAATTACTGTACTATTTTTAGCCTCATTTCCTAAACTACCTCTGCTGATGGGATTGGGCTATATGTGTCTCCTCCTTCCCTTCCTTTTCTCATTCAGTTTGGTATCTGTTGGCCAATTTCAAGTAACTTTTCAAGGGAACAGATATCTCAGAGATACTGAGCTGCTCCTATGCATTCAGTGAAAATGAATGACTGGGAAAATGGATGATGAGGAACACTAAAATCACAGCCCTCAGTAGTGAGGAAGTTTCAGTGTGAGCATCCTGGTCTAGTGGTAGGTGTCCCCCCTGTGGCAGGTGGGTTGGAACTGGATGATCTTTAAGGTTCCTTCCAACCCAAACCATTCTGGGATTCTGTGATTCTGTGATTCTAAGCTATTATAGCATCATTGAATTCTAGAATATTCTGAGTGGGAAGGGACCCACAGGGATCATCCAGTCTAGCTCCCAGCCTTGCACAGACACCTCAATAATGCCACCCTGGGCATCCCTGGCAATGGTGTCCAAACGCTCCTGGAGCTCTGGCAGCCTCAGGGCCGAGACCACTCCTTGGGGAGCCTGAGCAGTGCCTGGCACTCTCTGAGGGAAGAACCTTTCTGTGATCTCCAGCCCAGACCTTCCCTGGCCGAGCTCCAGCTTTTCCCTGGGTCCAGTCCCTGTCACAGGGAGCAGAGATCGGAGTTGTCCCTTGGGAGGAGCTGCAGCCCCCCATGAGGTCTGACCTCAGTCTCCTCGAGGCTGAACAAGCCCAATGACCTCAGACACTTTCTCATGTGGCCCCTCCAGACCCTTCACCATCATTGTAGCTCTCCTTTGGACATTTCCTAATAGCTTTATATTTTGGTGCGGTGATTTCCTTATGACTTCAAGTCTGGAAGAGCGAAGCACTCCAAATAGGAAGGCTCCAGCTGCCATGGGAGCTGTAGGGTTACTGCAGCAGCTTCTTCAGGCTTTTTGCAGAGGTCAGGATGGATAAAACCTGTCTGTCCTCAACTTAGTGGTGCCTTTTCTGGCCTAAATTTGTCATCATCCCCAGCAACCTTTCTCCTCTATTAAATCCTCCACCGGAGAAACTCAAAGTACTGTTACTTCCATAACTGCTACTAAAATCAGCTGTCGTTTCCAAAGACTCTTCACGCAAAGAGAGAGGGACTTTTTTTCTGATTCAGTGTGTTATGTTGTCATGCCAATGTCAAAAAGCTGCTGCTGGATGAGGCACATCCCCACCCAGCCCTTGCCCTTGCCCAGGCTGCTGCCTTGTGGCCCCTTGCACATGGTGATTCCCAGCAGTGACTGGAGCTCCAGGCTGAGATAGAGTGTGATGGAAATAAAAGGAGCAACTTTTACAGGGCTTTTATTGCCAGCTGGGGAAGGACAATACTGCATAAATAAAATTCATTATGGTTATGACAGCTCTGTGGTCCCTGGAAAATAAATAATACTTTGCACTTACGTAGAGCCTTTCATCCAGGAACCTCAGAGCTCTGTGTGAGCATTAACAAAGCCTCATCATCCCCATAGTAGGGTGGTAAACACAGCATCCCCCTTATCAGATGACCAGTCCACGTCAGAGTCGGCACCTTCAGTGGAAAGAGGGCACTGGGAAGGCAGCAGCTGGAGTTACACACAGCTCTTCCACTACCTTGGCTTAGAATCATAGAATCCTAGATTGATTTGGCTTGCAAGGGTCTTCCAGGTCATCTCATTCCACCCTCTGCCATGGGCAGGGACACCTTGCACTATACCAGGTTGCTCCAAGCCCCATCCAGCCTGGTCTGGGACACCTCCAGGGATGAGGCAGCCACAGCTTCTCTGGGCAACGTGTGCCAGTGCCTCACCACCCTCACAGTAAAGACTTTCTTCCTAAATCCTAGTAAAAAGTTTCTTCCTAGTATCTAATCTAAATCTGCCTTTCTTCATCTTGGGCTTGGGAACATGGTTTACCATCCTTGTCCTCTCGGTTGTTTCCTGTAAGGTGGATCCCACCTGTCCTTCCCTCAAGGGTGGCATGGGCTGACTCATTTGTGGTGGGCAGGCTGAGTGAGGTGTTCCTGATGTGGTTGTTTCCTCCCTGCTGGCCTGAGGGCACAGCCCCAACAGACCTGCCAGCTATGGCTCCTGTTGGCTTTCCCCAGAATCCTCAAAATGATGCCAAGCATCCTCCTTTATAGACATTTTTTCAGCTGAGTTTTGTATATTTACCCAAAATATACAAAGGTATATATACAAAGGAGGCAGCCCAGAGAAATTGAATGCCTTAGGTGCACCAGTGTCATGTGTGAAGTGGTTGAATTCCTTGTCTGTGGTGTGTATGGGATTTATACATACGTGATCCAGTTATTTGCCCTGTGTGGTTTCTCCCGTACAGAAACTGCAGATAACTTCATTCCCTGCTCCGTGCAATGGCCGTAAGAGGGTACAGCATGTCTGTGGATTTTCAGACCTGCTTTTGTAGGATCTAGGATGTTGTAAGGATGTTTCAGTGGGAACTGTTTCTTTCACCACACTCACATGCTGGGTGTACAGCTCTGTCCCACTCTGACCTTTCCATGTTGATGCCTCCTGGACCTGATGGCTGCTTTTCCCTCTATTTTACAGGGTTACCATCCGTTGCCTCATGAAGCTGAAATCGCACACACCAAAAAACTGTTCAGAAGGAGGAGAAACGACCGGAGGTAGGTGAAACCTCTTCAGTGTTTTTCTCTTTTTTAATCTTCTCTTCTTGGTTGCACATCTTCCTCAACTGCCTCATGGTGAGTCTTTGGACAGTGCTGCTGTTCAGCAGGTTTAATGCATAAACTCTTATTTGAGCACTAACATCCTGAAAATATTTTGGGATGTGTCCTGCATTGCTCCAGGAGTACCGTAAGGACCTTCTCTTCGCCTTGTACTTATTCCAGCATAGCCAGATCGCCGTACTTGTACTCAAAGAGACAGCTCATGAGCTATTGTCTGTAAAAGCTTGAGTCCTTGGAATTGCATTCTTTTTTTCCATTGAAAAGCAAAATTTGCTGAGTTTCAGGGTTATGTGGAAAGTGGGTATGGTTTGGTGAAGAGGAGTTCACAGGCAGCCTCGGATGTCTGTCTGTGGGAAGGAGAAGATGTGCTGTAAAGACACCTGAATTCCTGTGGCATTGGTGTTTTCAATCCATTGAGTTAATTTAATCGGGTCAATTGGATATTTAATTGTGTAAAATGCATATTCAATTATATGAGGGCATCTAAAGTCTTTGATGGGAGTTGTGACTATGGTTAAATGTGAAAAGGAGCAAGGAATAGGAGAGTTAATTGTACATGCAGCTTTATTTCTACTGATTTGTTCTGCTGCAACTGAGACAACACACCCAGGGCAGTCAAGCAGTTCTGAAACCATGACTTTGAAAGATGATTGAGCATGAGAAAGAGTGGCCAGTGTGTTCTCCTGGAATAAACTGAAGTCTGTGCCTGAGCTGTCACGGGGGGATTTTTTCGTGAAGTCCTGCAGACACCTTGGAGTGTGTCCTCAAATCTCCCATCACTTCTTGTCTCGTGAATAGCTATGCTACAGTTAACTCTGTGTGGTTTGATTTTCCTAAACTTCACTGAGTGACCAAAAAACAGCTGAAAAGAGTTTTCACAGGCAACCTAGAAATGTTCTGCAGTCATCAGGATGGTTTGTCAGCAGCAAACTCCATTTCCTCTCCTGTTGGGGACTCCCTCCTTTTTAGCTGTATGCAGTTCAAAAGCCAATCTAGTCTGGTGTTTTGGGGTGGGGGGAAAAGGTCTTATTTCAGCTGGGTTGCAGTCCTGTTATCACCAAAACATAGTTAAAACCAAGCTAAAGTCTGCTGTGTTGCAAAGCTGAGCTGGGTGGGCTTTATTGGAGGGCTGGGCTCCTCTGAAGAACCACAGCGGAGTTTGAAGAGTCCTGCTGACATCTATGGTCTTCCTCTGCCTTACAAAGAGTGCTTGATCCTTTGGGAGAGGAGACCTTCAGAGCCAAGGGGTCTTCTGCCTGAAGGCCCATGCCCAAGGCTGTGCTGAACCATGGAGCTGTGTGTTGGTTATTCCCTCCCATCCAAAAAAACCTGCCAGCTGTAGGTATGGGAGGGAACATGCCAGATGTGCATTTCTGTTTCTTTTTTCTTTCTGGTGCCTTCAGCTAAGCCATCAGCAGACAGAGGCAGTCAACCCCCCAGAGCATCCCTGCCTCCTGCACAGATGGCAAGGAAAGATAGAAAAGAAACTACCTTGGGCTGGGGTTGGAAGATCACAGGATGAGATACAGCCCCAACCAAGTAGCCCTGGGATAATGTCCCAGGAGAAGAAAAAAAAGCCTTAAAATCCAATTGATCTGGCATCATTCCGAAGGAGACGTGGGGTCACTTCAGTCCTAAGCAGTCACAATGAAATAAAATGGAAAGAGCAGAGGGTGTCCACTTCTGCCCAAGTCCTCCACTGTGCTGTCAAAACTTAGCCAGAAAACCACATTATATTTCAATTTCAAAAAACTGAGAAGCCTGAGTAGAGGGAGCTGGAGAGAAAAAGCAGTCTTTTAAGTAATTATTTTAAAGGAAAAGGCATGGTTCCCATCCCTTTCCTTCAGCTTGAGACTTCAGCAGTCTCTCTCTCCCCATGCTACTTGTTTTGATGCTGAGGGTTTTCAGGGTCCCCTTGTCTCTTTGGTGCATTTGGTACTAGAAGGGGAGGTTTAGTCTTTTAGTGTCACTTGAGTTGCTCCAAGAGAGCACTTGCTCCTTAAAAGTGATTTCTAGCAGTGAGTTAGCTCTCAGAATGTTTATTTTATGTGAAAAACATGACAGAAGTAGCGGGGGAAAGAGCAAGAATAGGGGGAAAAAGGGGAATAAGAAAAAAATCAGATTGTATCACAACACAAACAGACTACAAAGCTGTTTACACTTTATTGCAGTGCTATTATCTTAATGTCCCAGGCATCATTCTGGGGCAGAAAAGCTCCATTCCGAAGCTGCTGGAGCCACACAGGTGACATAAAAATTCCTTAGGGTGCGATTTCTTGTCAGGCAAAACAGTCGGGAGTTATGGGCTTTTTGTTTAAAACCTCGTCTGGTTACGGAGAGACTCAAAATTGCAAGAGTGCGGATGGAGCATCAGAGGCAGTGAGGCTTGGGAGAGGCCTAGCAGGGCCATTTGGTGGTGCATGGTTTGGGAAACGACTGGGAAGCAGCTCTGGATTCCTGGACCCAAGGGAAGAAGGTCTGGTTTCCTAGAAAGGGATTGGTAGCAGCCAAGGATGGGAGTAGAGCTGGCAAGAAGTGGATTTGCAAGAAGAGAAGAGTTGGTTAAATCCAAGTGTGGCCCCAAAGTCCTGAGCACACTTGGGTTTGGTTTTCATGGGGCAGCTTTTCCCCTTCTCCTGAAGTTGGTGAGTCCTGAAGCAGCACCCTGGCCCCAGAGGTAATGCCTGTACGTGGTGCATGGGCCCTCCCTGCCCTGAACTTGCCTCATCCAAGGTGGTCATGGTGGGCATCCTCCTGCCAGGTGCAGGAGTCACTCTTACAAGTGGCCATCCAGCTTGGGTCGAGGTGTCAACCCCCAGTTCGTCCACCTGCTCCATGCACAGGTCCAGCTGGCCTCGCCTGGTTGTAGGTGACCTTCAGGTTGGCTGGAGCTTTATATAACACAACTACCACAAAAAAAAACTGATAAAGCACATTGGTACCCAGAAACCTGCTTTTTTTTTTTCAAGCTGGTCTTACAAATGGTACTGATTCCCTCCCAGAGCGTGTGTGGGCTTCTCTGGCCTCCCTGACAGTGACATTCACATGGGGACTTGTCTTGAGCTAGCAAAGCACCTTTTGTTTCACATCCAGAACGATGCTGATGTTCTCCCCTGCTATAAATAGCACCTGTCCCTGCTTCCTTCCGTCATCTTTCCTCGGGAAATGCTGTCCCTCTGTTGTGGAGGAGCACAGCTCGCCTACCCTGAGATCTTCTGCCACACACCTTTCACTCCCTTAGGGAGAAACAGCTCCAAGGGAGTGATCCATAGATCTCTCCTTGCATATGTACTATGTTTTTATGTTCCCCAAGTCATTTTTTTTTTCTCAGAGAAGCTGTGGATGCCTCATCCTTGGAAATGTTCAAGGCCAGGTTTGATGGGGCTCTGAGTAATCTGGCCTAGTGGAAAGTATCCCTGCTTATGGAGCTGAATGTTCTTCAAGGTCCCTTCCAAGCCAAATCATTCTGGATCCTAGGATTTTTCCATGCATGCATGCTTCACTTGTTGCATAAGATAGGTATGAAGAGTGAATTAGATGTCATTAAAAAAAATTGGGCACATTTTCCATAACAGCAATCAATATCAGAGCCACATCTGCTGGAGGGTTTGGTTGCACTGGGTGTTGTAAAAGCTTACAGGAGGTGGTGAGGTCCTTCCTGCAAAGAGCTTATGATCAGAGCAGGAGAAGTATCAACCTTCCCACCTCTCCTGGCAGAAATCCTGTAGCCAGTGTCTTCTGTGTTGGCTTGGAGTAGGGAGTGTGACTGCCACCTCCTGATGAGGATGGTGGAAGGCATCACTGCTTGCTGGGATCATGGAGGAAGCGCAGCACAGGCAGGTGTTCTCATACCATGTCCAAAGGCACCAGAGGCCACTGAGTTTGACCTCCCAAAGGCAACCACCTCTAGGGGAGGAGGGAGTTTTCCTGGGTGGTGGCAGGACCTCTCCTGCAAGAAAAAATTACTGTGGGATATGGGGCATGACAGACCCATTTCCCAAGTCTTCTACTCAGTGCCTTTTGGTTAGAAGCAGCATTCCCAACCCAATGCCTCTCTGATAGTAGGGCACAAGCTGTGCTGGGACATAGTCTCCTTGACCAGGTGGGTTCTGAGTTTGGCCCCTTGTTTTTTAAAAAGTTCCCAAAACCCCCATTTTTTAAGCATTGCAAGCTGACTTTGTGTTGCACAAGGTTCCTCCAGTTCCCATGGCCTCATGATGTGATATCTTTGGGATGGAGAGTCCAGCTGGCCAAATCCTTTGGCATGGAAATGCCTCGAAATGCATGCACGGAGGCTTGCCCCAGCCTCGTAGGAATGATAAAAAACATTGCCAGTTCAGATAGGATTTACGGGGAGTATATGGAGTTGCAATGGGTTAAGACAGGTGAGTTTGTACCTACTTCTTGTTCTTCTGGTTAACAGTACTGATATGGTTCTGTGTCACTTGAAGAAGGGGACAGTTTTCCTGAGGCCCAGGCAGAGGTTGCTGGGAAAGTCTTAAATTAAAAGTGTGCACCATTGAAATCACATTGATCCAACATCTTCTTGGATTCAAGAGACAAATCAGTCTGAATACCTTGTCAAAAGCAAATCCTTGGGTGTGCACAGATGCTGATTGGTACCTCATGTGGCTTTTGGTGGTCCTTATCTGTGGGCAAGAACAAGAGAGGATGGCAGAGAGAAGAACAGCCCCATGTCCTGGAGAGAATGGAGGAAAAGCCTAAGAGTTATTCAGTCCCCTCTTTGCAAAAGGCCTCTGAATCCCTCTTTTCAATGGAAAAAGTGGGAATCTCTTGTGCTTCTTCTGTGCAGCTGGTGTGTCTTCAGGCTTTGGGGTGACCAGAGCCATGAGGGCCTGACCTGCCTGTCCCAGCCAGGATTGTTGGGAATCACAGCCAGGCTCAGGTAGAGGACCATCACCTTTAACTGTGACTGAGCATTGTGTCATCTCCTCCTTCTGCTGCTGGATGAGATTTTAAAAGGGGTGTTTCTGCACCTGGGAAGTCCACCCTACCTAAAGACCCAGCATGGGGAGCTGCAGCAGAAGACTGCATGGGTCCTCCTGCCTCACACATGGAGGAAATGGTTGCGAGCAAAGAGGCTCAGGAGCTCTCCCCATCTCCCTTCAGCATGCCCCAAATACTTAGAGCTTTCAAGAAGAGAATTACAGAAATGTCCCCGAGTTTTCTCTTGCATTTATCTGAATTTATTTACCTCCTAGTGTTAACTTGGGTTTGCGCTTAAATGATCAGGAAAAAACAGTCTGGATTATTTTGTGTGTGTGCGTGTGTGTTGTTTTCTGGACTTAATTAGATTCAGAGCTGGGGGAGGCAGAAATATCCTCCTTCCCTGGAGAGAGCCCCGGGTCACTGTCAGGGACAGTTTCCTCTTCCTGAAGGAGGAGGGTTGTGTAATCGCCACTGACCCTCCTGCTGACGCCCACACCGGACACTGGGTTATCTGGGGTGAGCACATGGAGTGGGCATCCCTGTCCTGATTCCCCAGTCAGAGCCTACACTGCTGAGAAACCTCCTGGGGCTTATCCCAGCCCTGCCATGTGGCCCTGGCCTGGGTCTTTCAAGGAGGTGGTTCTGCCTGGGGGACAGCCCAAAGGACGGTTATGGTGGGCTCAGGGCCAGGCAGGGAACGTCCCATATCCACTGGCGGCTCCACTGAGGAGCATAGGCAAGCTGTGATATATTTCTTTTCCCATTATATTTCATTTTACAGACCCTCGGGGACACTCAACCACCTACAGTGATTAGTTCGACTGATTAAGCTGCTTTTCCTCTTGTGACAAACTCCTTTTGTGAAGGGTTTTCAATAGCCACGCTGCTCGGGGCATTGTTCCTGTACAATTTCCTTTCAAAACACCATAAAGGGCACTCTACCGCTTCACCCTGTCGTAAAACACCACAGGAATCAGCTTGGCCCAGCTTGCTTCCTCAAGGGCAAGATCTCCTCATTCAGGGACAAGATACGAGGTCGGGTGGGAGTTGGAGGACCATGTGGTGCTGCAGTGAGATGGAGCCATAAGCAAAGGGAATTTAAGAGGAGATAAGATGGAAAGCAAGAGTTTTCTACCTTTTCATTTTTCCTTCTGTTAGTTAGTAAGAGGATCCAGGGTCACCCAGGGAAGTGCAGGATAAATAAACTTGAGAGCACAGAGAAGGAAATGCTGCTTTGCATGTGTCAGCTGGTTCAGCCTTGACTGGCAGAGGCTGGGAGCAGATGCAGATGCTCTCGAGGTACCCGGGTGTAAAGGGTGCAGGGGCAGAGGGGCAGTTTCTGCTGAAGAAACATGCTGCTGTGAGCAGCAAGTGGATAAAACTGGCCATTTAATTAAGAATCGAAATCAGAGGAAGGTCTGATTGACAGCAAGGGATTAACAGGTAGAGGGAACTGGAGGGAGTTGTCAGCACAAAGTAATTCCTCCTTGTGTCTGTAGTTACTCCCATGCCCCCTTCACAAGGCTGTTGGGGAGGACCAGTTGTTGTTGTCATTTGGATCTGGTTGGTCCAGCAGCTGCTCTCTGGGTCAGATGATGATGGAGCAGGGCAGAGATGGTATCGGGAAGGGTTAAGCAGGAGCCTTTTCGACCTGCAGAGCCGCACTGGCCAGACACGCTGGCATCGCCCTGCACACTGCCCTTCCTTCCAGGCATCGAGCAGAAGGCTCTGCTGGGGTCACAGCAGGAGGACTGCACTCCTGGGAGGAGACTGTTGAGAAAAAAGCCTGCACAGGGCTCCCCATGGAAGGGGCAGTCCTCAAATGATCAAAAAGACACCTCCTGACACCATATGGACATGCAGCTGGTGTGACTCAGCCATGGGGGGAGCTGCTGGGTAGCCCTGCAGCTTCTTATAAGGAGGGAACTCTTGGATGTGAGGTCTGGAGGTTCTCTGGCTCCGTCAACACCTTTTGGTGCCTTTGTACCATGACTCAGTGAACAAGACACAGCATGGCAAGGAGCAATGGCTTTAAACTGCCAGAGGGCAGGATTAGATTATGTATTGGGAAGGAATTCTTGACTGTGAGGATGGTGAGGCCCTGGCACAGGGTGCCCAGAGAAGATGTGGCTGCCCCTGGATCCCTGGAAGTGTCCAAGGCCAGATTGGACAGGGCTTGGAGCCACCTGGGGTAGTGCAAGCTGTCCTTGCCTATGGCAGGGGTGGAGCAAGATGGGCTTTAAAGTCCCTTCCAACCCAAGCCATTCTAGGATTCTGTGATATCCCTGTGCAGTAATCTGAGCCCTGGTACCTACAGGGCACAGATGATTCAACAGCTCTGCAAAAGCCATCTGAAGTTCAGCCAGATGTATATCTAGCATCAGTCCTGGGCCAGCTTATCTAAGATCAAGTCACTTGCCCCAGCACCATCCCCAGAGCTGCACATGTAGGGTCTTCCCATCATCCAGGTGGTCCTTGTGAAACACCAGGAGCAGTGAGGTGAAGCAGTTGGTGTTAAGCATCCACTGGGGAATGTTTTTGCCTGTCACTTGTGTCTCAAGCTGTGGTGGGCTGCATAGAGGTTTTACACCCAGCTGCTCTCGTTTCTGGCATTGTGAGCAGCACTGAGGCCTTCCATGCTTGAGGGTGTCAGTGAAAATATGCCCAGCCATGCGTCACCCCCGAGGGCAGGTGGTGCGGCTGCGATCCTGCCAGCAGAGCACACCATGGAAGGGGTGCTGTGCTCACAGCCGCTTTCCTGATGCTGGCAACAGCTAAAAGGATTCTGCTTTTTATGCCTGTGCAAGGAAAAAGCACTTCTGTAAAAATCAGAGAGCTCTGTGGGCTCAAGACTAATGACAAGAGAAAGATAAACCTTTGTGAGTTCAACAGGACGTGATCCTCGTCAGCAGGACGTCAGGAGATGCGTGTCCATTACTGTTCTCCGTATCTGCTCCATCCTCCTTGTGTGCCCAGCTAAAGACCCATGCAGAAGGGTTAAAAAGATATTAATCTAAGCAAATTTAATCCTTTCCTTTCATTGTTCCCTTTCTTCTAATGCCAGGAGGCAGTGGCAGGAGCGAGCCGGGTGCATTTCCCAGCTGCAGGGTTGCCACCTCTCTATTGAGAGTGGCTTCGTCATTACATAAAAACTCTAAAACACAAGACCTTTTATATCCTTTTTTACCTCACAGGCTTGGTGACTGAAGTGACCCCTGTCCTGCGGACTAAATTTAACCCAAATTGCCAAGCCACCAGTAGACTTTATGGCATCAGGAGGCTTTTGCCGGTTGTTTTTCTCCATCTCTGCCACTGATTGAAAGACTTTATTTACCACCAGCAAAACATGTCATTGTTATGAAACCTCAATAGAAATGTAATGGCCTGCTGGATAGGCTCAGGGTCTTACGATGTTGCTTCACAGATAGCAAAATAATTGCTCCAGCAAAAAAAATCCAGAACTTCAGCATGTGGCTGTGGTGGAGGTGGTTTTCATCAAAACTCAGTGTTTATTGGGAATCTTTTTAGTATGTGGCATCAGGAGCTGGTCTGGAGGTCGGTGAGTTGTTGTCACTGATGGCTCTTCACAAAAGTTCCAGGACAGGCTGAACAGGGCTTGGAGCAGCCTGGTCTGATGGAACGTGTCCCTGCCCATGGCAGGGGTGGAATGAGGTGATCTGGACAGTCCCTTCCAAGCCAAACCACTGTGTGATTCTGTAATTTTTGCGAGCATTTTGGAATGGGGAACGGGAGCTCATGGTGGCTATACAGCTGTGGAGAAGGTTAGGAGAGCAGCCACTCTGAAGTCCAAGGCTTTTTGGGGGAGCATGGGAGATCTCATTTTGGTGCTCACCTTTTATCAAAGACTGCTTGCTGGGCTTCACCTCCATGATCACAGGTGCTATTTAAGGTCCCCTAGCTTGTCTTGAACTCCATGCAAGGAGCTGTCAGACACCAGACCTTATGACACCTGCACCAAAATGGCTGGAAGACAAAGTGCTATAAGTCATCTCCAGTGTCACTGCTGTCTGGATCCCATTGCATGTGTCCATAACTATGTTGATCCATAACTTCTGGAGGCCCAACTTCCCATTATGCTCAGAGGGGATATGTGTTCAATGAAGTTTGGAGGATGCTTCACCCCCTGTTGAAAAAACTAGCCTGTTCATCTTATAGAGAACAGATTTCCTTGCTTTATTTTGCCTTCCCATGTTGACCAGAACCAAGGAAGTCTGAAAAACAAAGAGATGTGGGAAGAGTTGAGCCAAAACACCTCTCACTGGAGGGAGTGCTGGGACAAGGATTTGTTTCTGGATTCTCTTCAGTAGGAACAGACGCTTCAGACTGGGCATCCCAGTCTCAGCTGGGATTGAGACTTTCATTAGAAGGGCATGTAGGATAAAGAGGAATGAGTTCACACTGCCAGAGGGCAGGGTTAGATGGGATATTGGGATGGAATTGTTCCCTGTGAGGGTGGGGAGGCCCTGGCACAGGTTGCCCGGAGAAGGTGTGGCTGCCCCTGGATCCCTGACAGTGTCCAAGGCCAGGTTGGACAGGGCTTGGAGCAGCCTGGGATAGTGGAAGGTATCCCTGCCCATTGCAGGGTGTGGAATGGGATCTATAAGGTCCCTTCCAACCCAAGCCCTAAGTTATATGGTGAAGTAAGTACCTGCATCCTTGTTCTTTTTCTTTCCTCTTTTGAAACTGAATAGAACTCAACACATCAATCACTAAATATACAGTGAATTAAAAAGAGACAGGTGAGATAGGAGAGAGAGGCAATAGTGACCCTTCCAAGGTCTACCAGCCAAGTTGGCTTGGTGCTGCTGACATGCAGGATTCAACACCAGTCACTGGTGCCTCAGCAGCCTGCATGAGGGTGTAGAAACCTTTTCTTGCCCTTGTTTTTTTCCATAAACAGGTGTCAGTAGAACTGTTGTCATCACAGGTGGAAGGGTTTAGCCCTGAGCCCCTTAAAGGCTACAACTCCTAGCTCATTGTCACATCAATTATCAATTTGCGCCTTCTTCCAGAACTTTTCTTCTGGTAGAGAGCTGGTGGGTGGTTGTCCAGTTGATGCATCTGATATGTCCTAAGATAGAAACAGGCTTAACTGGAGGGGTCTGAGGAGAGAGTGATTATCAGGAGGTAGATGGCTGTGGCGCTTTTTGCACGTTTCAGGCAAAACATGAGCTGACACAAGCCTTTAGAATTAAGTGTGATTTTTGGAAATTGGTTCATGAGCTGTGCCTAAGCTGTGTTGTGGATGTTTATGTGTTCCCTCAGATTTGGTCCTAAGTGTAAAGACAAAATAAATAGATGTACTGAGGTGCATTATGGAACATGGAATCATGGGAGGATCAATAACTGGCCCTAAAGCAGTGTGATTTGTAGTCCTATTTAAAGGACTTATTTTAAAGCTATTTTTCTAGCTTGTGTTTGAAGAACATTATTTTTATGTGAAAATTAATTTTATGTGAAAATCTGCTCCTCTGCATTCCTTATTACCTAATTCTGTGTTCTCAGGCATCATCTTCTTTTCTGCTGTTTCATTTCGTATTAAAAAATTGCTTTCCCTCTTGTTTGCCTTCCTTAATCTTGCACTGAGTGTTTAAAGATACACATACCCAAGATGTACCAGCATTTTGTTTCACAGGATTTTTCTTCTCAATGGAACTTTACCAAAAGTAATCTCCACGCTTCTTCCCACACACAGCCTATTGGCAAGTCAGGAGGTTGGAATGCATCCTCCTTGGGCCAGGTAGTTCTTGTATTGGAAAGATTAAGAGAATCCCAGCCATCACTCAGGAGCGTGACATGCAAGGTATTTATTTGAAAACTCTTTACAATCAGCTGACAGCCCATATTCATGCAAATTTCATGCTGTCTTGACAGGGTTGCACTATTTCCAGAGCCAATCCATTCATGGCTAGCGCTAAGGCTCCTCTCACAAATAAAAATAGTCACAGGAGCGGCTCTCACCCTGGGTTTGAAGACTGCAAGTTATTTTGGGTGAAGGCAAAGGTGAACGTGTTTTATGGCTGGCATGAATGTGTCGGTTTTAAGGCTGTGAAATTTTGGAAAAGCCTTAGAAACCCATTCCCAGAGGTCAACAGGACAAAGCTCTCCTGCTGAGTGAGTGAATAGAAATGAGTTCATAATTACAGAGTATAGTCGCTTTTTCACCATTTTAATTGAGGTTTTTCTGAAAGGAAGAGAACTTAAAACAATACAGAAATGTCTTTTGTTCATTCAGGGCCATTTACTGAGGACTTTGCAGTGAGAGGAGAGGATGTTTATTAAAAACAACAATATCAAGACATTATTTTAGGGCCAAAGGGCCATTCCTAGCTGGAACAAAATGAAATGCTTAAGATGGACTATGTACTCCCTGAAAATTAGCACTGAGCTAAATGATTTGTAGCATATTGCTGAACTTCTCTCAGAACAGAAGAAAGAGAGAGGAAAGGAAGGAATTGAAGAAGTTGAAACACCCCTTTCCTTCTCAGTAGAATTTCCAAATCAAATTAATTAGGTTTAACAGCACATGGGTCTGAACCCTTGAAGCAGCATCTGGAAGTCAGGGGTTTATCCTCATCCGTATGCTCTTGTCTTCTCCATGCCCTCCTGGGAGCTGATGAGGCTTACTGAAGGGGACTGTCTTCAGGACAGGGGTGCAGAGGGAACACCCAAGACCCAACAGGGATGTCGCAGCCACCCATGCTAGCAGGGTGTGAGGAGTGGAGCCAGCATAGTAGTGGCTGTGAAAAACTGCTGCTTCTCCAAGAGAAGCAAATGCAGGACCAATAGCTTTTTTCTTTTTAAGGACAAAAGTGAGTCTGGTAGTGTATTTGCCCGCAGTGGAAAACAGGAATACTAGCATCTAGATAAATCGTAGTGTTTAGAATGTAATGATGCAAGAAACTCTTCTAAGCAGCTGAAAGCACCTAGGTGGAGATGTTAAAATAATAGGTGCTGTTCTGCCTAATATTTAGAAACTTTGAACCAGTGGTGAAGGACAGGTCCTGTTTTCAGGAACAACTGCAATAAGGAGCATCTCTGAAAGGAATCACAAAATGGCTTGGGTTGGAAGAAACCTTGAAAATCACCTCATTCCGACCCCCTGTCATGGGCAAGGACACCTTCCACTATCCCAGGCTGCTCCAAGCCCTGTCCAACCTGGCCTTGTACACTTCCAAGGTTGGGGCAGCCACAGCTTCTCCAGGCAGCCTCTGCCAGCACTTCACAACCCTCACAGTCATAATTTCTTCTTGATACCTAATTAAAATATCTTCTCCTTTAGTTTAAAACCATCCCCCTTGTCCTAATCATAGAATATGTCAAAATGGATTCCATAAGGATCATCAAGTCCAACTCCCTGCTTCTCAAGGGACTACCTAGAACTAAGCCACATGACTAAGAAAGCTGCACCAGCTGAAGCTGAGCCTCCTCGAGAACAAGATGAAGAGCTCCTTGTTGCAGTGCTCCTCCTTCGTGATGAGACTCCTCAAGGACTTAGGTGTTCACAGTCATGACAATCCCAGCAGTGGGTGCTTGCCCTACCTGCGTGAGCAGAGCTGGGAGTGGCAGGGCCCCAGACGAGGTGTTGGCTGCAGGCAGTTTGGAGACAGATCATCATTTTGGTTTGATTTTCTGCAGCGTCATTGGGAGTTATTACACTAAATCAGTTCTCCTGGCTGCAGATCCCCAGAGGACAATCTCGACCTGGCGGTTTGCTCCTAGCAGGGCCCAGCTGGGTGACTGCGTTACTACGGCCTAATGAATTACAGCGGGGCAGACATAACTGCCCGTATGTGCCGCTGGCTGTGCCTGCCACTCCCTCCCAGCTGGGACGTGACTCCCCTTCCCTTGTGGCTGCCGTGCCATCCTGGATCAGCAGAGTTTTTAACTTGCAGTGAGATGTACTGTTGGTGTGCTGGAGCTGGACTGAAGGGCTGTAAGAGCAGGAGGAGAGAGAGGTGTGATGGGTCACACAAGGCGACCTGGCTTGGTGACCAGCAGTGGACAGCAGGAAGAGGGTGAGATGGTGAAAGCATGCAATGCTGCTTCCCAGCAGTGCTCTCCCGTTCTTAATGTTGGACTTGATGATGTTAAGGTTTCTTTCCCCTGTAAGTACTGAAAGGCTGCAATAAAGTCTCTACAGAGCCTTTCCCAGGCTGAACAACCCCACCTCTCTCAGCCTNAATCTCGACCTGGCGGTTTGCTCCTAGCAGGGCCCAGCTGGGTGACTGCGTTACTACGGCCTAATGAATTACAGCGGGGCAGACATAACTGCCCGTATGTGCCGCTGGCTGTGCCTGCCACTCCCTCCCAGCTGGGACGTGACTCCCCTTCCCTTGTGGCTGCCGTGCCATCCTGGATCAGCAGAGTTTTTAACTTGCAGTGAGATGTACTGTTGGTGTGCTGGAGCTGGACTGAAGGGCTGTAAGAGCAGGAGGAGAGAGAGGTGTGATGGGTCACACAAGGCGACCTGGCTTGGTGACCAGCAGTGGACAGCAGGAAGAGGGTGAGATGGTGAAAGCATGCAATGCTGCTTCCCAGCAGTGCTCTCCCGTTCTTAATGTTGGACTTGATGATGTTAAGGTTTCTTTCCCCTGTAAGTACTGAAAGGCTGCAATAAAGTCTCTACAGAGCCTTTCCCAGGCTGAACAACCCCACCTCTCTCAGCCTTTTCTCACAGGAGAGATGCTCCAGAACTCTCTAAGCAAGTTGTAGTCCTCTACCTGGGACACCTTGGTCATCTTCACAGAATCACAGAGTGCTGTGGGTTGGGGCTCCAACAGCTCCATGTTTTTGGTATTGTTTGGATTGGTGTTGCTTTGGTAGCGGATGATGTGATTTGCTTAATTTTACCCAGCATGTGAGGAAATTCTTCATTGTGTGTGCAAGCATGGGGTGCTGTTGGGTCAGTCGGGTGTAGAATGGGTCACAGGGAAATAATGCAAGAGCCATCCCCAGAGCAGACAGCCGGAGAGATGGACAACAAAACACCTCCAACCCTAAAGTGCTTTTTGGCAGAGGACTTCTCTCAGCATCTCCCCTTTGCCTCTGAGGAAACTGAGGCAGAAAGGTGGAAGGAGTCTGTAGTTGGACCTTCCCCCACCACAGACCTTGCAGTGAACCTGTGGCCACCAGATCCTCCTGTGTGTGAGCCCTGCCACCTGTGAGCCTGCCCTTCAGGGCTGCTCTCTCAGTGTCACACAGTGCAAAACACGACTGACTACGTGATGCTATTTCAGCCAGCCAGAATTGAGGGAAGGAAATATAGCAGCAGGTTCCTCTGCGCTAGGAAACCGATCTGTTATTGAAATGGCTTTCTCTTTGGTGGAGTGTTTCCGGCATGGCTTCTCAGTGCTGGAAATGGTTTTATCCATCTACACCTTGTTTTCAAGCATGAGTTCATGGAGCTGTTGTCAAGAGTTGGATGCTGGAGTGAAGACGAAGTGAAATAATTTGTTTCTTTCTTGTGCTTTCCATCTTCAAATGTAAATGTGCCACTGCCTTGGAGTGAGCACGCAGGGCTTCCTGCTGCCAAATTGCTCCCCAGAGTATCCAGCAACTGAGCACAGAGATAAGGGCAAGCACAGGTTTATACTTTCAGTGGGTATAAATAAAAGGCTGTATGGCACCTGCTGTCTCGCACGATGTCATTCAATGAGACCTGGCCCATTTGAAGAAGTCCAGCAGCACTTCAGTGGTGTGGTTACATGGTTTGGGTGGTGACTTCCAGCTTCTGGCCACAACAAGTAGCCACTGTCTCAGCAAGAGAGTGTCTTCCTCCCCCTGCTTCTCTGTGCAAGCCCAAGCTGGGGACATTGGCCCCAGAGACAGGAGGGAGTAATAAGCTGAAGCTCTGCAGGGCCTCCTGGCATGGTTAGTGTGTGAAGAAGTTGCCGGCTTGAGTTGTTTGGGCTCTTGTTGCAGAAACAATATTTCTGTCTGACCCCAATTAGCAAGTGATGTTTGCAAAATAAAGAAGTCAAGGCACTGGAAAGGTTTTCCATTCCTGCCCTTGTCTCAGCGCAAAATATTAGTATTAAAAATATTGCACCTATTATATGCAGCTAATATCTCTGCTGGCACATAAATCACCCAGGGATTTTTCATCTCCATATTAAAAAGAAAAAAAGTTAACTGTGCTCTATTTTGGGGTATTTGTTAACTGTTTTGTTTCCATTTATTCCTACTACAGCCACAGCAGTCTGTCTCCAAGGGACCATCTGTGGGAAGGAGAGTCCCTAGATTGATTCGGAAGGTGTCAGGGTCATTGACAAGTCATGAAGGCGCTGAGTCTCTGCTCTTTCTCTGATAATGTCTTTGTTTAGCATGACAGCCTCCAGGGCACGAGTGGACAACAGGCCTCTTTCTTTCATGTAAATTGACATTGCTCCAGCCATTCCCAGCATTGTGCAGATGCTGTGGATCTTCTAATTTCCTGATTAAAGCTGGGGGTGCAGGTCCCCAAGCAGCAAGGACCAACAACTACGTTACACTGGAGCTGCAGAAGGCGGCCCAGTGCTGCGCCTCCCCCCAGGCAGCGTGTTCCCATCCAAACTGACAAGTGAAATCTCATCCAAGAGAAGTTAAATTTTGGGAGTGACTCAGACCCTGGCACAGCTCAGCGATTCTGTGGGAGTGTTAGGTGTAGCATGAGAGAGGAGGCAGGAGTGGGGTCAGAAGCAGACAGCTCCTCTTGTTGAAGATGACCCTCCTCATTGCGAAGGGGATTGGCTAAATGACCTGTAAAAGGCCCCTTCCAACTCAAAGCATCTATAATTCTGTGAACTCTTCTTTTGACAGTGGGACAGAGTTAAGTAAACATTCAGGAAACAGCTTAGGATTATCACTGGGTTGCAATAAATCAACTACGAGATCAATTCTGGCTCCCAAAGCTCTACATTAAATACTCTAGCCTGCTGCATCTTTTTTGAAGAATTTTATTTAATGTGTTTGATAAAGGCTTCTGGCACACCTAAGTCTCAAACATCACTGCAACTTGGGTTGGTGTTTTACTGGATCCCTGTGTCGGAAGTAATTGCTTGCCATTGACTTCGGGTCATCTCATATGTCTGGACAGCTGTCAGGAGATCCTGTCAAATCTTGCCTTAGCTCCTACAGGAAAGACATTTATTTCTTCACTAGAAAGCACGGGTATAAATAGGATATGGAAAAAAAAAGCCCTAGGATGTCTCCTTGCTGCAGGTCAAAGAGGCACAAGGGTCTAAAGGAAGACAGCTGAACACAAAGGCAGCAGGTGGGGACTCATTGTACTATTTAGGATGTGTCTTGGGGGACAGGACCACAGAGGGATGGTGGTGGGCTGTGTCTGTGCCTCTTGGCATGAGTTTAAAGTTTATATCTCTTGGAGGATTATCAGATCTCAGGTTAACTGATCAGCCTGGGTGTATTTTTAAAGGAGGCAGCCTGGAGTCTGAAGTATAAGCTCTTTTATTGCAAAGTAGTAAAAGATGATTCCATATTCATCCAAGCCACATTCTTACCAGTAGTCCAGGATCCGTTTGTGTTTGGGAAACACTGTGTACTGTGGTCGTGTCTTAATTTAAACAGTTTTGTCTAAACTGGACTCAGTTCCTTGTCACTATGTTTTCTGATGGATTTTATGTGATTTTTGCAATCTTGTTTACACTGAGACTCCAACAACGTAACTCCAAGTAATGGAGTTTACGAAGAGAATCCTTTCCAAGCAATTTCTACATGAAATCACAGCAGTGATTTCTACACCAGTCTGGGCAGTCAGCCTTGAAGTCCAGGGGGTGCCTTCCTAGCTGGTTACCCACCCTGTGCAACAAGGGCCTCTATCTCAACATCCCTCATGATTTGTGGGAGATCCAGCAAAGCATTAAAAGAGCTGTTTCGGAGCTATCTCACATACCATCTGTACTTGGGATGTCTTTCCCAAGCTGGTGTTGCAAAACAGCTCCTTAAATTCCTCTTGAAGATTCATTTCCATGAAGCTTAGAAGAAAATAGCTGACTCAGGCAGCCTGTGCGGCCAAGCATTGAAGAGTGTGAGGGCTGTGCCTGGGGTTCAGCAGTAGTCAGGTTTGCTTTTCGGTGCTTTTGAGTCCATCCCAATGGGTGTTGTGCCATGTCCCCTCAGCCCAGCAGCGCTGTCTCTGCCCCTGCAGCACAGTCTGCAGGCCAGGCACTTGTCTGGTGGTCCTGTGAGTGGAGTGGGAGAAGTTTGTCATTCATCCATTTGCTTGAGAGGAAGTGGGAATTTTGGGTGTAAGGTCACGGAATCACACTAATAGAGTAGTTTGGGTTCAAAGGGACCTTTAAAGCTCATCCAGTCTCATCACCTGCCACCCATGACACCTTCCACTAAACCAGGGTTACTCAGAGCCCTGATGTTACCTGACCATGGATGTTTCTAGGGGTAGGGCATCCACCACCTCTCTGAGCAACCTGTGCCAGTGTTTTGAAACCCTCATTGTGAAAATCAGTGCTACCATGTTGGTATAGTGAGTCTAATTATGCTCGAGAGGACCAAATGAAATAATCTCCAGCAAAGAGAGGCAGATGTGGTGTCCAGGCCCAAAGGAAGGATTGTCAGCAGTAGTTGTACCTCAGGACCAAGGTGGTGACAAAGGGAGCTGTGCCCATGTAGACAGCTCACATGAAGATTTCACAATGCTTTTTCCCAGCAGCCAGAGACTCTGAGCCTCATCACAAACATCTCTCCCCTCACAGCGTTGTTTTGGTTGGCTGTGCTTGTCTTCTGGCGTTCACTGTATGTTTGCAAAGATGCATATGTGTAATACTTAAAGCATGCACTTCATCTCAGCTGTTCAAAGATGGTTTTAAATCTTGATCACCACCATTTTGACAGGTGGACTTTCTACACTTTCAAAATGCCGTGTCTGTCCAGATGACGTGGGCTCAGTCTAGCGCTTGGGGTGGTCTTTACCCCTAGTGTCAGAAAGGCATGAAAGAAGTGTGAATAATTTCATTTTTGTTTTCAGGAGTGAACATGACATCTTATTCCCTTCTCATCTGAGAAAAATGCAAACAAAAATGAAACTGGAGCCAAGTGAAACCAGTTTGAGAGAGAAAGCCAAAGGGAAAACACAACACAAATCCTGTGTTCTTCATCCTTGGACCTGGTGGTTATTGCCTTCTGTGGGCTTTTGAGGTTTTTGATTAAATTGTGTGGAACTGTCAAGCTTATTTGAGTGTTTCCCACTCCCAGCCATAGCAAAAGTAGAAAATGGCCAGGGGCTGGGCTCTGATGCTCCCTGCGTCAAAGCAGCACTGAGTTATCATTACCCAAGCTCGTCAGACATCAGAGTGCCTTTGATGGAAGTAGTCTTTCTGAAGAATACTTCTGGGGGAAGCCAGGCCTCTAGAACAGAAATTCAGACCTTTTTCCTCATTATAGTAATAATAATATTCCCCAGACCTCTTGGGACTAGTTTTAGATGCTATAAAATTCCACCAGGTCCTAACTGGGATCCTTCAGTCCCTCCAGTTTGGACCACAACATCTCTTAAATGCTCAAAGCCAGTGATGATGAGTGTTTCTGACCACAGCAGTACTGCCATGCCCAAACTCCTCCAGCAGTGCCTGCTTTGGGGTACCAGTCCAATTGTTTGTGGTCTGGCTGGAGCATGCTTAGTTCAGAAAGACTGAGCCTGGAGAAATGAGTTTGTTCAGGGGATGTGTCAGAGGATTTTGCTTCTTCCTGCCCTTTTCCTCCTCAGGCTGGCTGAGTTTCCTGGGCAGCTAGCTAGTACAGCCAGGAAGAATCCACATGCTAAATTGTGAATTTCACTTTTTCGTTACTCTAAGAGGGTTTATTTTTAATTTCTTTCCCTCACTGGAAAATTGTGTTGGGATTTTCAGAAAGAAGGTGTGAGAGGTGGCCTGTCATCCCACAGAGCGAGCCCTACCAGTCCTCTATTTGCAGGAACAGCTGCTGAGTTCCTTGGGGATGCTCTGCCTCCCCAGCTTTGAGGGGTGTCATGGATAAGAGGAATCTGGGGTCTTCATGGGAATGGAAGGTCCCACAGAATCCATTCCTACAGCAGATCCTGGAAGTGTTCCAGGCCAGGCTGGGTGGGGCTTGGAGCACCCTCATGTAGTGGAAGGTGTCCCTGCTCATGACAGGGAGGTGGAACTGAATTGTCTTTAACGTCCATTCCAAACCAAGCCATTCTAGATTCTGTGATCTTAATCCATCCCTTGCAACAACAGTTGCTAATTAGTTGCAGGCATGTTAATAGCAAACCTGATCAGGAGATGCTTCCAAGACTTAGCATTATATTCCTGATCCTGACACAGAGATGAGACCCTGCCCAAGCAGATGAAAGGGTGCAGAGAAACTTACTGTCTGTCAAATGCAATGAGGAATGTGTTCATTCAAACACCAGAAGGATGCAAAGGATGGAGAAGGTTTGACCTTGGTAGTACCTTTCATTCTCAGCCTCTTCCCTGAGTGTCTGCAACTCCGTATTAGTTGTTAATTACTGGATGGCTCTGACTGTGCCCACCAGGTACTCAGCTCTGTACAAAAGCAGGACTAAATCAGAATTTTTGTTCTGCAAGGAGCTTATCATGTCCTGGAGGGTTTGTGCCATGGGGAAGTCAGCTGGGATTGAAGGCAAGTATCCAGGCAGGTTTTCCAAAGCCAGGAACCAGCATGTGGCCCCTGAGTCCCAGGATGGGATTTCAGTCCGTTTGGCCATACAAGGTGTGTCTTGGGGTAAATGTCTCAAGTGCCACTGGAGATGTATAGAATCTCAGAATTGTTTTATGTGGGAAAAGATCATCAAGTCCAGCCATTCCCCCAGCATTACCAAGGCCACCACTGACCCATGTCCCCAAGTGCAACATCCACACACCTTTTAAATCTCTCCAGGGATGGGGACTCACCACTGCCCTGGGCAGCTGTGGCGGGGCATGGCATCCCATTTCAATTAAGGAATTTTCCCAGTATCCTACCTAAACTTCACCTGGCACAGC
>VYZT01023585.1:56936-128351 GCA_013400735.1 Pomatostomus ruficeps | reverse complement strand
CACAATCTCTAAATCTTTGTTTCCTCAGGCTCCTTCAGCCTGTTTCCTCCCCAGCTTTTGTGCTACTTCAACCAACTTTTATTTTTGGAAAAATAAACCAGAACAAATGGCAATAAATACAGGCAGGCTTAGAGGAAAACGGCTGGGATTGCTCCGGATCCTGGCAGCAATCTTCTGAACAATGCTGAAACCCTAGGGCCCATTTCTGCCCAGTGGCAGATGTGGCCGATGGTGAGAGATGTGGACCACAGTGGCAGCTGCACCAGATGACCCTGTCACCGAAACCCGGGAAGAAAATAAAAACCCTCTAACACTATATTTGAAGTGATAGAGAATCAGGCATTACTTTATTCTGGCCAGGATGTGCCCAGGAAGAATATTCCCAACACACATGTTTCTCCCGAAGTTTCTCTTAGATTTTATACACTCAAGACTCATAGGAACACATTATTTCAAAGCTTGTTGGTACAAAATGAGGTAAACCCCAGTATCTAGGTTGTCATTGGGTCTGAGTTTCTTCATCTTCGGTGTTGATTAAATTTCTATTTTTGTGATACTTCTTATCAGTCTTTTCTCGTTATAGGTGGTTTCGCTCTGCTCAGGGCATTGTCTTGGGTTGATGGTTCATTATCAGCCCCTGATGATCCTTGATGTTCTTTGCATATCTCCCAGTCATCATCCCAGCCTGATAAGCTATTAAACCTATCTTTCTAAAACAAAACGGAGGAAATTTCTTCCCAAAGCAAGATCTAACTAATTCTTACTGAAGAAACAGAAATAGAAAATTTTTAAAGATACACAGTTTCTAACAACCCTTGTGCCCTGACTAGAGAGAAGCTTGTCCAGCCCCAGCCGGGAAGGGGCTCTCCCCCAGCTCCCGGGCTAGGTGTGATTTTTCACTACATGCAGCTATTGGATGCAGGTGGGCAGAGGAGATGAAGAGCCACCAGGCTGTCAAGGAGCAGCCACAGCAAGGAGGTCATGGGGTATTGTGGCTTGACCCTGGGGATAGAGCCTGGTCTGGTGGCAGCAGAAACCAACAGCTGCACCAGGCTGTGTGGATGGGGGCTTCCCTTCCCAATATCCCTGGGAAAAAGGGGGATGCTCTGCAACCCTCATGTGAGGCTGAATTCAGGCTTTTCAGGGTTAGGACCAGGGATGCTGTTCTATCACAAAGCATTAGCTTATCCAGAGGACATCAGCCCCCACAGGCAGACAAAATCCTCCTGCTCTGAGGGTTCTCATTATCACATGAATCTACATCTATGATGTTTTCGATGTCTCAGCTTTGAGAGCTCTCAAACCATTGCAACGGGTAGCTAGCAATGGATAAGAATCTCAGGCAACTAATGCCTATTGATAAAATGTAATAAATATTCAAGCTAATCAGAAGGATAAAAATGAGAGAGGGAGGAGGTCCCTGCAACACATTAGTTGCTGCCTGCCTGAGAGCACCATCTTAAAATGGTCCAACAACCAAGCCATCACGAACAACCCCAGCTACAATCACACCAGTTTTTCTTCTCAAAGCTCTTTTACAAACTTCGAAGACCATCCAGTAAACAGCACACTGAAGTGTGTGCTAAAGATAAAGGAAACCAAAAAACCCAAAGCCCAAGAATGCAGGCCCTTTGCTCAACTACAAACCTGGCCACAGGGAGACAGCTGGACCCATGAACCCAACACCAAGCAGCACATGAGCTGATGGCCACCCTTTGCTGACCACCATAGCCTCAGCATGTCTTTACTTCACCTCACATCTATGGCAGTCTCTCAATTTGTCTTCTTGCTCTGAACTGTATAAAAGAGGTTGACAGGAAAAGAGAAATAAGTAATAATCACTACCCTGAGCCTACACTACTGGCCACAGCTCAAATACACGTATTTCCTGAGCAGGAAGAGTAAACCAGGCCACACAGAAGAGAAATGGGCAGGAAAAAAGACCTACCAAAAAAAGCCATATTCTCAGGGTGGGTTTCATGAGACAATTCTGACAATCAGTACTTTCCCCCTGGAATAGGTTGTCCATAGAAGTTTTGTATGTTCCATTTCTGGAAGTGTTCAAGACCACGGTGGACGGGGCCCTGAGAAAAGTGGTCTAGTGGAAGGTGTCCCTGCCCACGGCAGAGGGGTTGAAATGAGATAATCTTTAAGATCCTTTCCAACCAAAACCAACCTGTGGTTCTATGATTCCAGAGTCAGGGATTGTCTCTTACCAGATCGGTTGCTGTTACCCTGCCGTGGGGCCATATGTCCTTCATCACACAAGGAGGTGACATGCCACCACTTACATGCTGGCAGACTCACCTGAATTTGTTTCCAACAACAAAGACCAATGCCACCACCACTCCCACGAAAAAAATCCCACAAACAGCTCCTATTGTACAGAACAGAGGGTTAAAGTCGCAATTACAGAACTGGTAACACAGTTACCCAAGAGAAAAATAAACCAATTACAAAAAAAAAAAAAAAAAAAAAGCCAAAACCACAATTCCAGATTATATTTAACACTCAAATTCCTCCTTAATTGCTCCAGTGTCTCAGCCAGTTTGCAGGGGAGGAGTGGGGACTCGCAAATTAGCTCCCCCCAGGGCTGCTTCCCCCTGGGGAGCTTTCCCAATTTACATTCCCATTGTGTTCCTTAATTAGTACATTCCTCCAGCTTTTCTGAGAGTCCCAACACTTCCAGGGCTGTGACAGTAATTTATAAATAATAAATCGGAGGGAGTATTCACTGTACCCTGTTTCACTCCTCTCAATGTTCTGGCCAGTGTCTGGCAGCTTTTGCAGGGACCACACACAGCCTAGAGCAGCCCACCACGGCCAGCCCCAGAGGCAGCTTTTGGTGGGGACATCAGTAACCCCTTTTCATCTTCCCACCTTGCACAACTTGTTTCGAGTCCTGCTTCCTGCACCGGATTCTCCCAGACGAAGCATTTGGACTTGGTGACATCCTCATCATGTCATTCCAATGGAGGTGAGAAGGGCTGGGAGGAAAGCTTGAGAGAGGTCCCTGCAGCCCTTTGTCTGACCAGGATGATGCCCAGAGGCAGCACTGGACCAGCCAGTCTTTATGATTCAGGTTCTGCTCGGAGGCATCCCAAACCCAGCATCGGCAAGCACAGAGCATGCTGCTCCTCCACACAAGGACACAGGCAATACTCTCCAGCCCAAGATTTCTGGCACTGTAGGGACACATGAACTTGTCCTTAGGGACCATAAAAGGGGGGAAATTTATTTATTCTGAAGTACATCAGCCAGCCTGTGCCAGGAGCAGAGCCCAGGACTCCTCGCCACGCAGGAAAGCCTCCAGTGCCTTCAGCCTCACAAAGGTTTCACATAGATAATCCTGGAAACCAAATGGCAGAAAAAGCCCAAAGTAAAGGGACGACAACTCAGCCAAGCCATGCATCAGAGCTGCAACCCAACCTTTTCCCAGGTCTCATTAGGGATGATTTATAAAGGCTGACACCATCGTTAACCTCTGACCATGTCCCCACTGCCTGCAGGGCATTTTGCAGCCTGCCTGCAACTGTCCGGCAGCAATGTGGGGGGACGATTGAGCTTTTATCGCCCCTGTTAATACAATTAGGTAGTTTTAAGGAGACCCATTGGATCATCGTACCTGCAGCAAAGCAGCCACTCCACTCGCTCCAGGGACGAGCCCTGCACATACTGCGTGCCTGCACACACGTGCAGCGCCGCTTGGCACAGGCATCGGGCACTAATAACCTGCCATTTGCAACCCCATCTGGTTCTGACATGTCCATTATTCAAAGGCATTTGGCAAAGACCTTGGGCAACTCATTTGCAGAGTCCGGGTCAGTTCACAAGCTCATGAATTCCCAAACTATTTGCTGGCCGTGCTGGTAGCCAAACTGTGAATAGGGTTTTGGCAGATTTGAAAGGAGCCAGTGTTTTCTGAAAACACCTGCCCTCAGAGGCTGCAAAAGCCCACAGATTTCCATTCCTATTTAAGATGCACATCCAGCCCTCTGTAAAGCTGAAGTAAGATGAAAACCTGACTTGTCTGCCACTACAGAGAATTCCCTATTTTTTATCAATCTGATGGGAGATCAAGTGACATCGGAGTCCCTGAGCCAGGGGTACAAGTCTCACCTCATGTCACCCTTCCCTGCCCCCCCAGGGCTGAAAACCCAACAGACCAGAAGCATCTCCTGATCTGGGACTACCCCTACCTAGTTCCTTTGCCCGGCCCCTCTCATCCCACAAACGATGCAATTGGCTGACTCTGCTTCAAGCCAAACCCAAAATCCAGTGATACCTGGGAGCATAGGCAGCAGTAGCCTGGGGTGCTCCTGGTCCTACAGCTACTGCATCAGGATAATACACCAGATGGAGCACCAGGATACACCTGGAAAAGTCACATTTGGCACCTTTATTTCCACCAATTCATATAATTCTTTGCTCTCCCTCAGCCCACCAGAGCTGCAGACAACTGGGGTTTGCTGCCTTTCACGTGCAAGGATGCAGCAAGCTTTTCCATCTTGCCCTGAGGCTGAGGCTCCCCTCTCCTCCCAACTGCCTCGCTGGTGCAAATTCTGTCTGCAGTCTGCTCAACCAGTGGGCAGCCCTTCCCTGCTGCAAACAGCAGCCCACAAAGCTCCCGGAGATCAGGCGGCATTGCACACCCGCTCGGAGAAGCAGGAGGCACAGGCAGGGGAATACGAGACGTGATTTGCTCGGAGACAGTTCTGTGCTTTTGGCAGGACTCGAGGGCATTTGTTTTGAAGCTGTGTTTACATGCCTTTGATCAGACGTGTTTAACTTTTCTGGTGCGTGACAGCAGCAAAACAAGTTTGAGACAAGGATAATGAAACACATTGTGCGCCCGTACATGTAAGCGGCTACAACAAGGCTGCGCACATCAGTAACTCAAACTGGAGGTGGGGGCGGTGGGGGGTGGGTGCCAAGACGGGGAGATGCATCATGATGATGCCAAACCAACAAGTTGAAAATATATTTAAAAAAAAAAAAAAGCAAGCACTAACCCAGCAACAACAGCTCAATCTCAGCTCTTGGAATTGGCCAAGTGAAGTCTGTGCTCAGCCCCAGTGCATAAGTAAAACTCCACTCGACATTGCAGGGAGCTTCTCCTGAGCAGATAAACTGCTCCCATCATGGCTCAGGGTTTCCTCTCAGCTGCACCAGAGGGCACCTCAGGTATGGAGCAGCCCATGCTTTTTCCCACCTTTGAGGTTCATCAGCAGCTCTCAAAGTCTCAAAGTCAAGCACCATCTTTTCAAAAATGCCAGCACGAGATCAGAGAGCAAAATGGAAAGGCAGCTTCCAGAGATGCTCCTAAAATAGCTGCTCTCTGAAACGCTACGGGCACACCTGGCACAATTAGCAAGGATGTATCTACATATGTATAGACCAATAATTGGATCGTTGAACACTCTGTCATCATTTCAAGCCTCGAAAGGCAGTAACAACTCTCTCCCAGCACCCTACGGAAAGGCAGAGAGTACTGCCGGCAACCTTTCATCGCAGGAGAGTGCGCAGGGTTGTAAACTATTTCCAGGCACTGCGATGTAAACAGCCTCACATTGAACGGCTAATGAAGACCCTGGCATGGGGCAAAGTCTCAGCACAGACAGAGGGCTGCTCCTACAGAGCAGTTTGGATGCAATATTCCTATTTTTGAGGTTAAAAGAGACATGGAGGAGTGTGGATTATACAGCCAGCCCTCTGCTAGAGAGCAAACCCAAGCACCTTACCCCTAGTATGTTTAATTTACAAGTGCAAAATGCCAGCAGAGAGACTTTATAATACAGTCCCATGCTGACCATGCTTTGAGATGAGAGATGCCACCATCTCTTTGTGCTTAGCGCAGCAAATGAGCAGAGCACATTGGCACAAGAGGTTTCCTAATGGCATGCCACCTCACTACACAACCTGTCAAGCCAGCACAGGCTTAAGCAGTGGATCTTAGCTGGCAATAGTGGGGGAAGTGAATGCTCAGCTGTGATAAATATTTAACGTGCTTTTAGTCCTGAAGAAGTGTAGCACTGAGGCCATCATCCTGTAAGTGAAACCAAGGCTGATTAATGGGGGAAGGTACTCCCATTTATGGGAGGTTAGGATCAATCCCAATTCTCAGCTATTTGTTGAATCTTTAATGCTCTTTTTCGATAGCAGAGCTCCTGGTGAAGGGCAGCATCCTAATGAGGCTGCTTTAACAGCAGGGATGTTAAGGGGGTATAAATAAAAGACCCCTGTAAAAAATAAACAATGAGGTAAAAAAGGACCATTTCATGTGGTCACTGCTGTTGGCTGGCTTGGAAAAAGCAGTTTTCAGGTCCCCACTCTTCTTTGGAGGCTGGATTTACTTCTTTCGGAGTTGTCTCTGTCATCTCAGAACTGAGCCCCGGGTTAACCCTCAGGCCAAAGACAAGCTGTTGCTCTGGGAAGGAGGGAATGTCAGTGGCAGCCCAACAGTCTGTGTCTGCCCTTTGCACATCCTTCATTCCATGACAGAAGGGTCTCCACCTTCTTCCACACCTCAGCCCTCTTCTCAGACCCACAGTTTCACCATCTTTCTTCCCCCTCTGAGCAAGGTGCCTCCATACCACCTTCCGTCTCACTAGCCAGGATTAATCCCAGGCCTCCATAGTTATATCAGCATCAATCACTCCCCTCCTGTGCTCTCAAACACTCCACTTCTCCTTTCTCCAGAGTGAGTACCCAGGGTGAGCAGGCAGCTTGCATTTACAAGGCATTTGCCATCTCCCACCAAGGAGAGCATCCCTCTTTGTCCCTTTTAGGTTTTCCATTCCATCACCTTCCTGCTTGCCCCTACTCCCATGCTTCCTTCCCCCCGTAATTCCCGTTCTGATTTTCTCACCATCCAGTAGGACCAGTCTCGCCTTCTGCAAGCAAAGCTCTCCCTTCACATTTCTGCTCGCTAGCCATCCCTCCCTTGCTGGCAAGCAGCACGGAAGCAAGACCACAGACATCAGCCTTGTAATGAAGATGAAGAGCCACACAGCCTTGTCGGCCCTCTCCATCTGCCCTCTCCTTTCCGGTTGCATTACGCCTTATGCTGTTCCTTGTCTGAAACGAAACATCAGCTCCTTCCTGGCTGTGCTGTTACTCTCACCCCAGCCTTGTGTCGGGGTTGGTATCGCATGAAAGGGAGGGGATGAAAAGTGTGCCAGGAAAGGGGGCAGCAAGAGGCAGTGGAGTGAGAGAGTGTATTCACAGCAGGGGTGACCAAAGATGCCAGAGCCAAGTGCAGGTTCCCAAGCATGACAGGCGCTGTTACATCCCTGATGATGGACCCGCTCGGGGTCCATCAAAGCTTCAGCTGGAACAGATCTGGTTGTCTGAGCTGAGAAAGGGTGCTGGCTTCTCCCCAGAGTGACAACTGGGATGAGAAGACAATGTCACCCCCAGGCAGAAGTTAAGAACCTCTTTGGTCCCCAAAGCCCTCCCTCCACCTCCACACTGCAAGGGGACCAACCTTTAAAATCCCTTCTCTTCCTTCAGCCCTGCATCTGCTGTGGTGGAACAAAAATTTGGTCCCTTCAAAAATGAGACTGGCCCAAAAGCAGGCAGCATGACCAGACAGTTTTCCACCAGGGCTACAAGTGCTGGAAGAGTGAGGGAGAGGGCTGCACCCTCTCACGGCTGTGCACACACATGCTACACACACAAGGGGTGTACACACGCAAGGAACGTGCACATTCCCTTCTACCACAGACTCCTCACTAACCATCCTCCAGGATCATTCAGCATCTCTCCCCATAATTGGCATCTCCACTGTAATTGTCTTTCCTCATCCACCACTGTGAACGGGGATTATGAATAAAGATACGAGGTTAAGCCTCTGCTGCAGATTAACCTGCCTTTGTCGTCAGTGACAACACAGGTGCCAGATGTCTGTCTGTGCCCTGTGACAGTCCTCAAACACGCTTCCCTGTGTTGCTATAAAACTACCAGGGAGATGCTATGAGACATTCTACTCTGCCCAAACTTAGCAACCTGTTCCAAGCCTTCCTTGTGCTCCTAGCAAAAAACCCAAGGAAGCAGAAGTATTGTACTGTGTGTCCCTGCAAGGTGCCAGAAGACAGATGCTGGGATGCAACCTGCTGGCATTACAGGAAAAATGAGCACCAGAGAACCAGCCAGGCCCTCAGGTGGAGAGTGTTATACCCGATGCCCCCATGGGACTCTATGCACCCACACACTGGCAAGTAGCACAGACATATTCACCGTGTGGCAATGCCAAGTGCAGGAAGGATGCACTCATCCCAGAGAAGGCACAACCAAGCCCTAGTCTGCAGCCAAACTGCCCAGGTGCTCTGGCTTCTCGCCCCTAAACCAAGATACCCTTTGGCTGAGCCACATGCTTGGGAAGATGATGCCCATGCAAATGTTAGAGACAGGGCTGCTTTTGTTTACAGGCTGCTGGCAATGGTGCTGTGCACCCCACATCCTCCCCTGGCCAGGAGCAAGCTCCAAGAAAGGAAATTACACAAGCCAGAAGGTTTGATGGAATGAACCCATTGGGCAGCTTGAAGATAGCTATTAATGGAGAGCTTTCTCTAATTGCTTTTGTATAATCTGGGGCTGCTAGGCGGAACTGGGTAATAAATGAAATCCAATTACATTTTCTCTCAGTATTTATTTTATTAAGTAGAATTCATCAGCTGATGAAGGGCCCCTCGAGGTAATGGCTCATGACCTAGTCGAAGGCACTTTTTTCATTATTATTATTTTCCCCACTTGGGGAAGCAGATAATTCTGTTTCCCAGTAAATGCAGACTGCCCCCCTGCACCGTGGGAAGCACGACAGGTCCCAGGGCAGCACGGATCCCATGGGGACCCATACTGTCTTCTTCAGCAGGATTCCTGCTCTGACTGCTGGAGTCCCAATGAGCACAACGGGTGATTAAATCTCAGCTTCAGTGTGCCAGCCAGAATGGAGATGGATTTATAGCGCACAGCACATGTGGTGTGCTCCAGACGGCTGCAGCAGGGACCAGTCCCACTGGGAATGCAGCAAGAGGCACTGTCAGTCCAAGTCTGCTCCCCAGGAGACTGGACTCTGGTGCCAGCACTGTTCCCCTAGGATGAGTCTCCTGTGCAGGGCTCGCAGTGTGGGCTCAGTTTGGGCTCAGGACTATGACTGACCAGGCTGAGAACACTGAACACCAGCAGCTCAGATCCATCACATCCAGCCCCATGCCCCAGCACACCCATGAAGCCTTGTACCACTCTGCAACACAGCACCTCAACCACCATCTGATGGAGGTTTAAACCCAGTTACTGATGGTATAGACAAAGCTGCTGCCATGAAGGCTGCCCATCAAGGTCACCAAAAGCACTGGTCCCACACGGAGATGCCTGGCCAAGCCTTGTGCCACTGTTAGCATGCTGGCACCAGCAGGCAAAGAATGTCAGGGGTTTCTGGTGCTGGCAGCAGTGCAGGGCACTCCAGCTATCAAGCAAGGTTTGCTGGAAGCCATAGCACTGCAGGAGAACAGAACCCAGGCCCTCGCACAGTGCCTTTTTTGTGGCATGAGAGGCAGCAAAACCCAGTATGGGTCAGGAGAGGTTGCTCCGAGTGTATCTTTACAAGCCCTAGCCAGAATCCATCCCTGTGCAGCAGGGATAGCCACCATGGCATAAGATCTTTCCTCTGCCTCCCTCCAAGCTACAAAGCATCAGTGGGGCTAAGGTCTGCCAGTTAATCATAGGGTCTGGTGCAGCAGTGCTGTCCTTTTGCTGGAGGCCGCAGCCAGGATTCCTCCAGCACGAGCAGGCAGGATGCCTTGGAGATCTTGCAATCAGCTGCTGGGCTTTTCACAATCCCTCTGCCCATCCAGATATTGACTGACGTTCACCCCTGGCTCCCAAACGCAGCGCTGACAGCCGCAGCTCGCCCGGCTTTCACTGCCATCTTGTCATACAAACAATTTATCACCCGCCAGTGAGTGCTGTTACAGACGACAGACTCCAGTGTCCATTAATTAACAGGAAATACTGAGAAGCACATACACATGCACAAATCTGTCTGAGAGATTTCCTACAGCATCCACCACGGATGTACCCATGTGCTGCCACAGTAAGCACGGACTCTGGGAGCCACAGCAGATGTAGCCAGCAGCAGCCAGGCTCAAAACAAAGAAAAAGCAACATTATGAGGAAGAAAACCAGCTATGGAGGTGATGGAATAGCACAGTTTTATTCCTGAATAGTAAGAAACTACTCAGCTTAAGGGATCAAAAAAAGGGTGATGATTTGAGAACAGGGGAGCAAGCAAGCCACGTCCCAGCTGCTGAGAGTTTGGGGTGAAGGTGACATCACAGACACCTCCAAAGGGCCTGCATAGTCTTTTGCAGCCGGAAAATCTAATGCTTTGGCTACCCTTGCATTGGGGTTGAAGTGTTCTTGGCTGCTGTACCCTGCTTCCAAGCCTTCCAAAGCTCCATCAAGGCAGGATAAGCCCTGTCTCCCATCAGGGCAGCAAACCCAGCAGCCTTACACATCCCAGACCACAGCTCAAAAGCATGGAACGAACGCCCGCCAGAGCCTGAGTGCTCACGCTGCTGGGCCAACTAAAAATAAATGAGGTGTGGGTTCACAGAGAGTCAGCGTCAGGTTTTAGAAGTACTGTGTGTTGTTGGTTTTGCTGCAGAAGCCAGGCACAGAGGATAAGGAAAAAGGGTTTCAGAGGGCAAGGAAAAAGTGTTTCAGAGGAATCTTCTGAAACTCGTCTGGCTTTTTGATTTGGGAAGAAAAGCTAAAACCAGTTGGAAAGGAGATCTAAACATCATGTAAGAATCCAGCTCTTCATCTTTTTCACAAGTGGGCTTTCACTTTCTTCTGTTAGGCTATTTGCCAAGCACAACACAGAAACACAAGCTATTTGTGTTGATCCAAAACTATTTTTCACCAAATAAGCCATTCATCTGAAATCTCTCTGCCCAGCTCTGCTGCAGGAGAAGCTATCTGCTCATGGCAGACCATGATTTATGCTTAAATGAGCATTTGTGACTAACAGACAGGCTAGATTCATAGTGAAATGCATCATCAATAAATCAGTCAATCACTTCTGCCCTCAGCTCAGGGCTGAAGTCTGGAGTAGCTACTCAGCACTTTGTCAACCTTTACTCCAGCAAAGTCTGGGTAAAAGACCTCAGGATTTAGCCTATTGATTGCTTACTATTGTTTGTGATGCCCTGCATGCTTTAGACATGTTCCCTTCACACAAGATTAAATACCTGGCTTATGGCATTGGGATTCAAGGGAAATTATATTTTACAAGCACAGGAACAGACAAGTCAAACTGCCTTGTGCAATGGTACATTGTGGTGAAAAGGTGCCCCTGAATCCCCCTTGTGCTGCAGCGAGGGGGGCACATGGCAATAATGCCTCTCTCTGGGGCTGGCGTGGTGAGCCCCACAGCTGTAGCACATTTCTGCAAGTTAAATGCAATTTTAGCTGTGGCTCCAGAACCTCTGAGGCTCTCAGCTCCTCTGGTAGTGTTTTGTTGCAAGAATAATAGAGTGACAGCTCCCCAGCAGCTTTGAGTAGCATCCCCAGCTCAAAGGCACCCTTAATACCCCTGCCAAATGCCAGCCTCTTGGTTTTTACATTCGTTTGAAGTTAAGCTGATCTAATGTGGGTGAGTGGACACAGACGGAGTCACTCAACCAAAGCCAAAGAATGTCTCAGACACTCCTATGCCCAAGGGCTGATGCTTGTCCCCCACACACCATCAAGGATATTGAATGTATTAATACAGACAGATGTAAGCGACTATCCTGCCCCACCAAAGGCCAAGATTGGGATATTTGCACCCTCCACAACCACAAAGCAAGGAAATACAACAACAACTTGCATGGCAAAACACCTCTTAATAATCCTCTGAACATCACCACCTCCTGGGAACCCCCATGGGCTGGACTTTTTTAGGGATGAAAGGTGCTTGGAAGGAAGATAAAGTCTCACTTTCTAGGAATGCTTCTCCGTGCTGATGCCACCCTGAATACAGGAAAAAAAACCTTCAACAACTAAAAACCTGTCATTTCTACAGGAAAAAGAAAAAAAGAAAAAAAAGAAGAAGCCTGCAGAAGGACCTGGCAATTTAGGGAGAGGGAGAGCAAAAGCAAGTTAAAAACCCAGGATTTATAAAATCCCAACCCAGACCACCAGCTGTTCTCCCAACCCCATATCATGCCCATGCACCAGAGATGGCATACTGATTCCCAGGTTTCACCCACGTATCCCACTGTAACACAAACTGATTTCTGATGCTTGTCCCACCTTCTTTTATTTCTGCCAGACCTCCCTCTCTCCTCTGGGTACTTTTCCTGCTGCCGTTTGTTCCTGTCCTTTACAGCTCTGCCTGCTGTCACTCGCATAACCTTGCCTGTTTGGTGATTTGTGGCAATAAAGTGTCACTGTGGGGAAAAAATACAGCGTCGCAGCAGCATATAAATTTCTGATCCATAAATGGTGCTGCTCTCCACCTGCATGCCCCTCCTTTTAGATGTAAAGTGCAACGATTTGGGGCAAGAGGAAGAAAAAAGAGCTAGTAATATGTGATCTTACTGAAGGGCAGCACTGAGGTGTCCTCACTGGGGGCTATAATGAGTGCTGAGGGACTGGTGTGTGCTGTAAATTGCCCTGGAGACATGGGCCTCAGTGAAGGCTTCCTGGAGCTATCCAGAGTTTAACAAGAGTAATCTTAAAGGGGGAAATAATACATTAAACATTGCTAAGGAGTGCAATCGATGCTGCTGTCTACCACCTCTTTGAACAGCCTCACTGGTACTGAGCACACAACCCTGGGAGTGCCATGGCCATGGAAGGGATCCAGGTGTGTGCAGCTGAGCCCTTCGCTTCTCTTTCCACCTAGATGTGGGATCCTGCCCACCTCCATCACAACTGAACAGCTCCTCCAGTAGATCCCCACCTCCAGTCACTCTCCCTGGGCATTAAGGGAGACTATAAGGAGGTAGGTCTGCACTTTTCCCTTCCATCTGGTGCAGCAGGTGCCCACTTTACACATGTATGCCCTCCACCAGGCTGACAATAGTTCCCCATGGGTCACAGCCAGGATTCAGTGGGGCAGCTCCCACCCTGGGCAAATGCACCTCATCTGTGTGGCCGAATAGTTTCAAGTTTTGCTGTGCAGAGTACAAGGAGGCCACCACCAAGGCCCTCCAGGAGCCATGAGACCCACAGCATCCATGACACCCTCTGAAATGGCTTTAGACGAGTTCAGCTCTTCTTGCTGATGGTAATTTCTTTGCATTGGAATACAGAGCTCGCCTCCATCAGACCCCTCATCTGCTGAATTATCGTCTTGGTTACACTGTAGATCAGCATCCTGGGCCAGCTGTAAAATGCCACCTCCAGCACTTCTGTGGCCACTCTCCCAACCATGGCTCCTGTACCAGACCCAGCAGTGTCCCACACCTTCTCCCCTGGTTCTCAGCACACAGAGGTCTCATCCACCATCCATCACATGGAACAGCAGAAAGACTTGCATTAAAGCCTTCTCCTGACACTGACATCTTTCTTGACATCTACGGCTCACCTGAGCAGCTAAGCAACACTCCTGTGAATATAAACAAGCAGGAGGGAAAGTGCATTCACTAGACAGATAGCTTGGGGAAGTGTCATCACCCGCTGAAAGCCCATATGTGGTTTTGTAACAAAGGTATTTGCTTCCTGCCTTGCCCACTCATCAGAGGAATATACGAGCAGAGCTGAGCAGCACCCTAGAGACAGGCTAAAACCACGCAGAGAGCATATGGTGCTCAGAGGGCTCTGCGGGAGCCGTGCAGATGAACACATTATGGGCACCCTGGGGAAGAGAAATCTCCTTTCTCCCAGCCTTGGGAATGGCACACAGCCAGGATCCATCATGCAGCTATCCTGCACCTACTTAAAATAATGTGCTAAATAAATGAAAAAAGTCAGGTCTTGGTCCCCAAACCTGCCCATAGGTGACAACCACCCTCCTGGAGCCACAATTCACTGAGGCCTAAAAAAAAGCACTTATTGTGAAATTCTCCAGCTCACTGCTGTGGTTTGATGCTGGGTTTGGACACAGGAACATGCAGTCTGTGCAAGCATGGGTCCTGGCAGCTGCCTACCCAGGCAACAAAGGGATCAGCAGCAGACTGGGCTGTGGGAGACGAGGCACAGGCAGCACTTGAATCACATCAAGACATTGCCCTTAGTTTTGGGGGCCCCAAGAGAAGTCCCAGTGTTAATTAACTAGAGGAAATTCAGCCACTGGAATGTCCAGGGAAGCTGTTGAGGACACTGATCCAGGCTCTTCACAGCAACACGTAGCAAGAAGGTGACAGTGGGCATAGCTGAAACAAAAGGTTCCCATTGGATGTTAGGAGAGGGTTTTCCCTCCTTTTTCTAGGGTCAGAACCAAGGGAAAACCAGCACAGTACCTTTAAGAACAACACTCAAGGCTAAGCAGAACGAAGCCTCTGCCCTTCTCCCATTCCCAAATTCATGACTATTGTGACAGAGCAACGTACGGAAGGAAATGAAGAGCAACTCTGTCAAACGAGCACCAGCTCTCCTTCACACCAGGAATCTGGATCAGCTAACCCATTTCACTCCACCCTTTTCACCATCCCCTCAAAGATCAAACACTCATGGAGCATGTTGTGCACATGCACTGCAAGACCTGAGACAACATGGCCTGACAAACCACTCCAAACATGCAGCTTGCATGGCTGGTCCTGATTCAAATATCCTTGATAGCTTTTGATAACGAAGGAAAATTCATGAGATACAACATGTCAGTGTCTACACTTTGCTGCTTGGGAGCAAACAGTCAGAAAAATGTCTTTGCTGCGAGGGTAGCACAGCTGAGAGCCAGGTATCCCAGGAGATGAAGGATGCCCACGCTTAAGCCATGAACCCTCAGCTTAACAGCCACACTGTTCTGATGTAATATCTGTGGCAGTTCTGCTCTGGAGCTCCAAGGACTCTATAGGTCTATGCAGATGCAAGAACAAGATGAGGGATTGGTGACCTTATCTTAGTCACCAGCTCCAGGAAAAGACTTCTCAGCCACTTCATTCTTGCTGTCTAAACATCAGGTCCCTATTTAGAGGAAGGACAAAGCCCACCTAGAAGCTGTACTGCTCCGGGCTGCGCCTGGAGGTGACACACCTCCGCCACCTTCAGATCCAAACACTGCTAAACACTCAAAAACTGCATAGTCAAGTGACAGCAGAGGAGCTTTGGCAAGACATCTGTCCATCTATAAATAGAGCTCAACTGTGTGTCCTTATCACAGGGCTTTGATGTGTTTGGGGAGAATATTTTCTTCCCCTTCACCACCAAGTCCCAGGCAGCACAGATAATGGGCTTGAATCGATCCAGCTCAAGTATTACTAAACTTCCTACCACTGTGGCAGCATGCCAGCCTCAAATAGGACAAGAGAACATGTGTCTGTTCAGAGCCAACCACAAGGAGCGGACAGAAAATTGCTTTAGGCTTAAAAAAAAAAAAATAAAAAAGGTGCTTTTTGCAGATTTGTAGATCAATCTACAATGTATTTTAGAGGTTTAAGAAAGTCAATAGAAACAAGATATATCATAGCTGCACAAGAAGCCGAGAAGTTGTATTTCTATTTATGCTGCTACTGGCACTCCAACCACTGGCTCAATGTCCTGCTGCGGTCCCTATTTCTCCAGCAGGGAAGTTGAGGGAAGGGGCTCCTTCCACTGTTGCAGTTCACCACCCCCTTGGTTTGGACAGGACAACGTGGCCTTGGGTCTGGTTGGGGTCTGATAATACCTGGAGTGTGTCACCCCTGCACCTTGTGCCCTGCTTGCAGCTGGAGGGCAGCAGGAGGACACAGGGACCTCTGGCAGTGGCCAGGCTGACCTCCCAAAAGTGCAGCTTGTCTCCTTAGGCTTTTGTCTGCAGGGGCTCAGCACACAAACTGGCTCAAGTCTCTGGGGATTCTGTGGGCAGTGCTGAGACAATCCCTTGGGATTTGTTTCTCAAGCTGGTGCTGCTCCAGAACTTCAGTGGCCTGACCTCTAGAAACTCATCCCTAGGGATGTGACAAGTTGGTTCCCTCCCGCAGACATGTCTGCCATGTGCCCACCATTCCTCTTGCACCATCATGGCATGATTTGGGAGAGGCCTTGCACAGACCCCTTTTCCACCCCTCTGGCCCCCTCAGCTCCACTTCAGGGCACTACAAAGCATGTTCAGAATTCCTCTCTCCCTTTTTTATTATAGTGAGTCACATAACATGCCTTATCAAACCAGACCTAAATCATGTCTGCCTCTTCCCAGATCCTGTGTAATGTGTCAGCCATTAAACATGAAATTATCCTGTATTTACAAATCCATGAGAGCCTCTCGTCCTCTCATGGGCAGGAGTGCTTACATCCCTGCAGTGGAGTCTGTCCTAATGAGCCACCAGGAAGTGGATCCCACTGGAGCTGGCCATATCCATTTCCCAGCCTCCATAAGGCATAAAATCCCATTTCCTGGCTTCCACCCTCTGCCTCAGAGGGTGAAGAATAAGGTGTGCATCTGGATTAGAAAAAGTTGGCTGTACACCCTTGGTCAACAGGAAGAAGTCACTGGGCTGTGGGATGCCCAGCTCCAGACATTCTTCTGCCCCAGAGCCCATCCAGGCATGGCAAAACAGGTCAGCCTGCAAGAAGGAAGCAGAAACCAGCTTTCTACCCTTCCTACACAGCTAAAACTTGTGCAAACGCCTACCACTCATCCTGCCAAACCCTTTGGGAGAGGAAGCCAGTGATGCAGGGCAGGGATCAGCAGCTGATGCACCAATGCTGGCAGAAGTACCAGCCTGCTGATGCTTCTCCAAGTCCCTTCCCATCTCTCTGCCAGGCTCAGGCTCCTCTAGCAGCACATCATCTGGGCTGGGCTCCTACTCCTCCACTGCTATGCACAAGCAGGCATCAGGGGACATATCATTCCACAAATCCGAAGAAGAAACAAGCAGCATTAACTGGTAGCACGTGTGTATGGAGACCCCTCAGACTCTTTTTTCCCTTGCTCCCATCTGCTCTGCTCTGGGCCACTAAATCCAATTCGGCAGAGCTCAGAGCTGGTACCAAAGCTGTGACACATTTGTCAGATCCCTGACTAGACCCGTGGCTAATTTTACTACGCTAATTTATCTCACCATATTATATCGCTTTCATTTCATCCCCCCAGGATCCCATTACTGCCAGTGTACCTTGTAGCCAGCATGTAACAGTAATTGGTATTATTAGCGACGTACCCTGCTCGAGCTGCTCTATTTGCAGAGCTCCAAGGAGTCCTGTGGGTGGGCTGATCTACCTCAAGGATGGGGAGGGAAGGAGTCATTGTTCCATGCCGCTCCACAGATAACAACAAGGAGCAATGCCAAGGGCAGGGTTTTGCTGCTGTAGAACATCTCTGCATGTCCAGACCCCAGCCCACTCTCCATTATGACTCCATCAGGTGTTACCCACCCCTGGATTCCTTAACCTTGACCTTTTAACTCCAGGCAAACAATCAACAGTGCACACAGAGAGCATTTCTGTCCTTGCTTGTGGCTCAAACAATAAAGGACTCTGCTCATTCAGGGTTAAAGGGGCTGCAAAACAACTCTGGGAAGCATGATGCAGGGGTAGAGGGCAGGGAACCTGCACAGGGAAAATTCATCATTCATGCTATTTTGGCCAACAGTTTCTCCTCTTCGGTGTAAGCTATTGCTTCCCAGGATCAACATAATTAAAGCCATGCAGTTTTAGCTAAGTGAGAGGCTGCACTAGTCAAATGGTGACAATTCCCACTTAAGATGTCCTTGTCTGGCATTTAGAGACTTGTTAAATTTTAATTCATCATTTTCCTTTCTCAGACACAGCACCAGTAAGCACTGGGCTGCCCCAGCACAACTCTGCAGGATCTGCATCCCCAAGTGGGGCAGCTCCATCCCCAAGCCCCTTCCCTCCTCCACCATGGCTTGCAGGACATGATCACAAACCCCTCCTCAAACAGCACTGTGTTACCACAGCCCCCTACTGAGCATATATGCAACAGCTCTCAGAGGCAGGGCAACCTCCTGCCCGTGGCTGATGGTGGTGGTGGTGGTCTCCTAAGGGGATGCATTCCTTTTCAAACAAAGCCCATGCACCTCATCCCTGATGCTGCAGCCTGCCAGGGCACGAAAGAAAAAAAAAAGGTCAAGCAGACCTGAGAGCTCGGAGTTGTGCTCGTCTGCAAGAGGTGGCTCCTCAGCTCCCACCACAAAGCTGGGCTGGGTGGCACTTACCTGCTCCAGAGTGGTTCAGCCACAACACAGGACCTCTGCTACCATGGTTGGACTATACACCTCTGAGGTGCCCAAAGGGCTCTCAAGTGGGAGAACTCTTTATGGAGAAATTGTCCATAGGCAGCCCACAACATGTGCATTTTCCAGGCTGTTCATCCATCCCTGCCCCTCCACATCCTAAATAACCACTCTCAGCATCTGCCCTCTTTGCACAACAGCCAAAAGGCTACTCACATGCCAGAGCCAGGAGCAGCCTTTTGTCACACTTTAATAAACCCTATCCTCACCAGAAGACACATCCTGCACTCCCACGGAACATACCAACTCAGGACAAGTTGGGTTAGCAAGGTTTTTAACCCACCTCTTACCTCTCCACCAGTCCAGAGTCCTTGGGGCGTCCCCAATTTCTCATAAACGTCTGGGGGATTCTTCTGGCTGCTTGACCAACCCTCGCTGCTCAGATCTGGGATTTTCTTCAATAGAACAGAAAAGACAACCTGTCAGGTTACCCGGTGAAGCTCTGCCACTGCTTCAGGTTTAGGAAACAACCAAGGCAGAGGGGCATCTGTTTCCCAGCCCTGACAGCTGGGGGTACCCAGTGCAAACACGAAGCTGGTTAGAATAAGAGCCCTCCCACAAGAGCGTCACAGTCCAGCCCCAAAGCACGTATTTGCTTAATTATTTCTCTTCGGAGACATGAAATGGGAGAGGGGAAAAAAAAACCCCTGCAGCTTGGGGCATCTCTGATCTTCTTTACAGACAGACAGCAATGCTCCCCAGACAGAACAGCACAGCAGCACCACACTGTCAGCCCAGCACCAAGGCATCCACCCACGAGGTCTTGTGCTGCCTGAGCCCTAATCCTGAAAAGCTTCACACACGTGTTAAATGGAGCAGGGAGAGGCCGCTCTCACTGAACCCGGGAGTGTGAAGAGGAAAGCATGCCTGCATGGCTTTGCAGCACAGACACCAAGGACTGGGAACAGGAGGTGACTTTCTATGCTACGTCTGACATGCTGCCTGGTGAGATGGAGTCAGAGGCATTAGTGTAACCGGCGGTGCCCTCCCTTACAGCAGGAAATATGCTTTTTGTGTTACACAAACAAATTATCAGTCGAGATCTGTGCTCATTATCCAGCTCTTGTGGCTGAGGTTGTGTTGCTCCCCCCACTTCTTTTTAAATGCTTTGAAGAGAAAAAAAAAAAGTCTTATGTCTCTGCATTATTAAAAATGAAAAATAGGAGCCAAAACACACTGGCAACAGGAAAGTCTGGTAGTCACTGCTGCAGAGATTCTTTCCCAAGGGTGACAGTGACTCCAAGCCTGGAACACCATAGGCTTTAATTAGCACCCAACCGTCAGCTGATGAGCTTTGCCAGAGTTCCTCCCAGGACCTCATGCAAAGCCTGGGCAAGCCAGTGGGAGGATGCTACAGAAACCCAAACTACAACCTCCATCTACCCCTCGCCTGCCTACAAAACCTAAATAAATAAATTACCCCCCCAAAACTCCACTGGGTGCCTGATGGCAAAACCCTCATTTGCAAAGTGCTTGGAAATAATTACAAAATCTTCCCAGTTTACAAGGAGGGAAGCGGACTGTTTGTCATGCCGGCAGCCACGGTGTGCCGCAATTTATCATGCTTGTCAGGTGTCAGCCACCAAGAAATTTAACTCCAGATGCCCCAAGCTCAGCACCCGCAACGCCCCATCACTCAAAAGCTGCTCTGCCAGGCACCCCAGAGCTGAGGAGTGACTGGCAAGGAGGGGAGAGGGCTACTCCCCACCAAGCCTCCTCTCACTCTGCAAGGCCAAGGTGACTCTTCGGTTATTTTTTTGGAAATGTTTTTGGTTGTGTGTGTTGGTTTTTTCCCTACCTACAGATGAAAAAGAACAGGAAAAGAGACCAGGCTACAGCAAGAGATGAGGCTCATTTGTCATTACCTGCCAGAGACCCTCCTGGGTCCTAATTCCAGTTTGGCAGGGACATGAGAAAAGAGGCTTAGTACTGAGTACCTGCAGGGAAGGAGTGCATTATTATGGATACCAAGTGCAAAATTCCAGTGCCTTTTCTGAGAGACATCTCTGAAACCTGTGGAAAGGACTGACATCCCCTGCCATTTCTGTGCCCTGTGCTGATCAGAAGAGCCAGCCCTGCCTCAGATCTAGCAGTCCAGCTTTCCATATGGAAGTCAAAGCATAACTTGCTTTTTGGGGACTCCAAACTGAGGTCAAACTGGGTTTTGGAGGAACTCAGCACATCCAAACCAGGTCACCAGCTGAAGGACCTGATTTGGAGCATGAGTTACTGCTGAGCCAGAGAGAGGATCTGTGAGCTGTGCTTCCCTATAATTAAGGGCCAGCCTTGATCACAGCTCAGGTGGGGTCACGTAAGGAGCAAATGTCATCAGCCACCGAGCAGGGACAAGTCCTGGGTCAGGTCCCTGCAGGAAGGCTTGTACCACTGCTGAACTCACCCCGCAGCACCAAGACTTGACGTCTCTGCAACGCCATGGTCAGGGCACTTCACCAGTGGGACACTTGCTTTATAGAGCCTGTCTGGGCTGCCCCACACAAATACTCCTGTTTTGGCCATTTCTGCAGCAACAAGCTGACTTGAGAGGAACCTGCCTGCAGAAGCACTTTTTAAACAAGCCCTTGCAAAGTGCTGGAGGAAGCCCAGCACCCGTGTCATGCTGCACGTCCCACATGATGCATCTGCATGGCACAGCAAGGGCTAATGGATAACTGAACCACTTGCTTAAAAAAAAAAATCCAAACACACAGAATTTGCCAAAAATCTTTCTCTTCAACATAAGCTGGGGCTATGTCCATCAGGGATCCATGAATTTTACTTGCACCAACAGAAGGGGCCCAACATTTCCAAGCAGCGAGGCAATCCATGCACGAGCTGGGGGGCACAGGTTTTGCAGTGCTGTGTGCTCAAGGCAGTGCAGCTCCTGCTGTGGGAAGCTCCCCGCACATGCTGTGTGTGACACACCTACGCAGCAGTGCAATTCAGAGCCTTGGAACTTGGCGTGGGGAAGGTGGATTTTTGTGGCGTCAGCAACAAGCAGATTTCTGACGCCTGGCTCAAAACCTTCCCCAGAACTATCAGGCCCAATCTCATAGCACAAAGATACTGGAATTTCTTCAGCACAACTGCAAGAATTTTTCTGCTTTTTTTTTGTTTTTAATTTTAACTGTGGATAAACTAATGCCTTTTTCTCCCCCAAACCCTGTTCTGAGAGCAGCTTAAAACTATCTTTGCTAAAATTTTCCAAAAAAATTCAGCCGGAGGCAGAGACATGTGAAGTTTCAGTCCAAATGGTTAAAGGCTGGCTTACTTTCAAGCAACTGAAGACAGGGGCTTATAATCAGAAGTGTCAGGCAGCCTTAATTATATTATTTCCTGAAGGAAATAGTTTTCCCTGCCGAAGTCCAGGAGTTATTAAAAAAAGTTGACCTCACTGGAACCAATCAAGATGGAGACAAGAAGCCTGTGATAGATTCTTAAGGCAGGCATGTTCATGCATCTATATTTTCAGGGGTCCAGGATTTTAGGACAGGTGTTCCCAGACAAGCCTGGCTTTGCGACAGCTGAAAGCCAGGACCCAGGATGTGGAGCCCCCTCCCATATATCCTCATGGAGTGCCCTGGGCAGGGGCACGTGGGAGCCCCATGCACTCAGGGAGGGTGCTTGCTTGTGCCCAGATCGATTGCCTCACCAAGGCGAGCAAGGAAAAACAGCCGGATGCTTTGTAGCTGTCAGGAGCACACAGGCTTTTTGTCCATGTCTTCCTCTGCTCCTATAAATAAAACTGACAGCAACTTTATTTAGGACTTCTTCCAGTTAAGAGGGGATGGAAGAAAAGTAAAAAATGAAATCGTAGCTCAGCAGAGGCAGAGGGGGGAAAGTCCTGGAGGCACAGCTCAGGCTGTGCCACTCCTGCAGCAGCCTGGGGCAGCCCTCACTCTCCAAAATCAGCACCTCCTCAACCCCATCAGTGCACCCTTCTCCTCTGCCCTTCCAGGCACAATCCCAATCCCAATCCCACATTTCAGTCCCTGCCTGTTGCTGCCCATCCACTCCCCAGTGCTAGCTGAGAGGTTCAAGCATCTGGAGTGAGTCAGGGGTGGAATAACCATGTCTCCTTTCCTCCAAAGAGAGACTGAAACAACCTCCAAAAAATGAAGAGGAGAAGGTCACCTGTTCCCTGCACATATGCAAAGGTTGTATTTGTAGCACCAACAGCTGCCCCGAAAGGGAGCTCAGTCCTGTGCAGCTCACCAGCATGGCTCAGCAGGGAGTGCAGCATCTCCACCAGCATCCACTACCACAGAAAGTCCTGTCTGTTTTGGTTATAACCTCCAAGGAGTATTTTGCAACTGAGGAAAGACATCCTTTCTATAAAAAGCATGGGAAGAGACTCAAAGAGCAGGAGAGGAGGGAAGGCTGCTCTGCAAGAGGGCAGACCCAGCCCCAGGCAATGCCCCAGCATGAGGGAGCACAGCCAGGGTTTCAGTATCCCAGTCTGGTCTCCCCCAGCTCCCGGCAACATCTCCCAGCAGCACAGCACCTCGTGTATCACAACGGTATTGCAACACACTGTTAACACAAGCTTTGTTTCAACCTTCATCCTGCTTGCACCAGTACTGAGCCAGGGTTATGCCACAAAGCCAAAATCCAGTCCCCATAGGGATTGTGTCAGTTCCCAGGTTCTTAGGGGCTTTACTGAAGTTAGTCTGGAGTTGTGCCATGCACTTGCACACAAACACAAACACGCAGGGCAGGCATGTAGGAAAAGAACCATCCCCCATCCCCAGGGATGTGCCCACCCCATGCAGAAAGGTTTAGGGTGGAAGTTGTGTGCAGGTCCCCAGGGAGAGAGGCTGCCAGTGACCTCATGGGTTTCTTCCACTGCTGCCCTCTCCACTGCCATGAGTCAGAGATTAATGACAGGCCATTTGTCAGCACCGGTGGCATCATTGCCAATCTCATTTCTGAGCAGACATCTGACCTTGCTTGCCTCCCTGAGACCCGTGTTACCACATGGCTCCAGCAGCCTCCTGACAGCTCCCAGGGGAAGCAACACAAGGCAGGGAAGTGGGCTGTGACAGCCTGATCCTGAGTCAGGATGCACAGACAAACACTTCGGCTCAAGATGAACAGTGAGTGTTTGTCAGCTTGTCCCACTGCCCTACCCTTCTCCCAGCTGGCACCTAAAAAGGGGTCTCTCCTACCGAGCCCTCTCCATAACCCTGGACTAGGTTATGGGGAAGGGAGTTCTGTGCCCAAAGAGAAGGGCCTAGGCAAAGCAAGCCTTGCCTGAAACTCAGGAAGGGGAAAGAGGGTGTGGGGGACACATGACCTTTTCCCCAAGCCTGCGTTTCTGTGTCTCTGCCCACACTACCCAGGCAGCTGGAGGGATCAGTGTGCAGTTCCAGCTGTGGCACCCAGAGCTTCTTCACAGTCAGCCATGACCCAGACTGAATATTAACCCAGATCTCACTCAATGAGGAGACCAGATAAAATCCAGACACAGACCCACCCTGCACTCCTGAGCAGAGCTTGTACCCATGTCCTGAGGTGTAGATGACCTATGCCATAGGGTTCAGCACTCCTCTGCCCCAAACCAGACCGTGTTGTCACTGTACAAGTCCACTGTGTGCCTGTCACTTGCTCACTACACACAGCCCTGAGAAAGGGAGTAGTGAGACAACAAGTAGCACAGGGGAAGGGGAACAAAGCATCTTCTGCATCAGGGCATTTCAAGCACACCAAGGCTTTTCAGCGTGGGAAGAAAGAGGAGGCAGGGCTTGGCCACAGGACCTTGGGCTAGACACACACAGTGTTGGTAAAATCATAATGTCCACACTGTTCCATACTAAACAACAGAAAACAAATGAATTCCAGAGGAGCAGGGAAAATTTGAGAACAGGTGTTTTGACAGGTGCTGGTGTTGATGCAAGCTTTGCCTCAACACAGCCGTCAGACTTAGCCAGATGCATCCCCACCAGGAGGGAAGAGACAACCACCAACACAGCTCTTCTTCTGTGCCAATCAAGCCAGTCCTGGTTCTCATACTTCTCAGAACTAGAACAAATTAAAATGATGTGGGACTGGGAAAAGACCCACTTGGTTAAGATGAAGAAATCAGTGCCATTAAACGTCATTAGAATAATATGCCCTGAAAGCTTCATAAAAGGAGATACCATATGATTTAGTGCTCTCTAGACCCTCATTTTAACAGACCCAAAACATCAACCCGGAGCCTCTTTTAACAGCCAGCTCTCACAATGGTCAGAAGGATTTAGGGTTTGTTTTGTGATGTGGTTTTTTTTTTTTTTTTTTTCCTGAGGAGCTTTTGGGTCTGCAATTGAAACTAAATTCCTTTAGTTCCTACAGGGGGTAAAAAATAGAAATCATTTTTCATTAAGCTGAAGCAAATGGCATTTTTGCTTGTCAAAAATATTTGACACAACTCTGACAGACTCGACCAGACATATAAATAAAAGATTTAAATCCTGCTTCAGAGCTTAAGAAAAACCTGCTGTCAGTCCAACGCTAGTACAAGCTCTCTCCTACAGGTCACACTCCTTGGGGGCTGCCAGCGCCAACCTGGCACTGATGTTGGGACAGACGGCAGGTACCAGCCACACCAGTCCATTCATGGAGTAAAACCCCACCAGCCCACGCTGTCTCTCTGCAGGCTGCTCTCGCCAAGACCTGACCAGACTCTCCTGGCTCGAGCGGCACACAGCCGGCTCCAGCAGCAGGGAGGTGAGCAGCATCGATCCCTTCCCTCTCCTGCCACCATCCATTTCTGATAGCAGCATCGACTGAGCAGCACTGGATACTGTATTTCCTTGGCCACCTGGGCTGTGCACCAGCAGCCATTGAGCCTCCTTCCCCATCCGTCGTGTCAGCAAGGCGGCCGCAGACACTGTGACAAGACACAGAGTGGTGTCGGAGCCCATTTCGAAAGCCTTCTATCCTATTCAAGCCAGAAAGGCTTATGTGTATGGATTTATACGGTTTCCCCCAATATTTAGCTACTGAGCTGACTAATCTGTGTGCAAGAAAAACCCCAGTGGCTCAGAGGCTGAGCAATCTACATCATTCATCATTTAGATTAGCTATTGTCTTAATCCTCTTTAAACTACTGTATAATACATAAGGGAATGGCTGTCCTATATGCTTGGGATATGCAGAAAAAACCTAGGCTGAAGCTCAGAAACTTGGGCAGAAGCAAGAATGACAAATCCTACCAAGCCACGGAAGAAAAAGGAAACTTGTTGCAACCCCTGGCCGATGGGGTTGCTCTCTCCACCCCAGCAGTCTCTAATTATTTCCTAGCCAGCTTCCTAATTACTTCCCAGGCAGCTTCCTAAAGTTCTTCTGCCCTGTCCCTTCATTGCCACCCTGCTATGAACTGTGGGCCCCAGCCTGCAGCAGCCCATGCCATGTGGTCTTGCTGCCGCCCCAGGGATGTACAGCCCTTTGCCCTAGGAGCTGGGACATCCCACTCCAGTATCAGCTGTGGCTGTCCTGCTCTCAGAAAGGCAATGGCTCTGCCCAGCCCAGTGCCATGCTTTAGGTCATGCCTGGCAAGCAGGCAGGCTCAGGTGAAGGACTAAAGCTATCCAGGATTGTGCCACGCATTGCTGCAGCACCAGGCCAGAAGATGAACAAAACCAGGTTTCTTTATGGTGACAGCAAAGAGTTCAGGGGCAGAAGGAGGGACTGCAACAAGGCAGTGGCAAATAAGGCTTTAGTTCACTGTCTGCCAGAGCTGAGGGAACTAATAAACAGACAGATGAGCTAAATTGTCTTCTGAACTTCTGTATCAGTATTCACATTACAGAGGCTGCTTCCAGCAATTCCAGCGTATTAATAATAAATGCTACCTAATTACAGCAGACTTGCTTTGTCCTCTCTTCCTGTTTACTGTCAATGTCTCTTTAACCCTTTGCAGCCCACAGGCAGCTCTCCACTGGCACCAGACCCTCCACAGCTGGCATAGCCCCTGGCATTACTGACAGCTGTCTCTCCCAGCTCCCTCCCAGGCTGATTGGGGTGCAAGGGGAGGTGAAGGAAAGCTCAAGTTCTGATACCACTCTGTAGGGATCATTTTCTACCTGTCAAAGCCCTGACAATGCTGCTGCAGGGCATGAAAAAGGTGTATTTGAGGTCTCAGGAGCATCCCCAGGCTGGGATAAGTTGGGGACTGTGCGAACAGCATCTCCAATGTGCAGAGTTGCAACAAGTCACCAAGAGCCTCTTAACAGCAAAGAGGGTTTAAGGCCTCCCCTGGTTTTAATCCCCTCCAGACTCGTAGCTGGAGCTGTCTTCCCTACATGGATGTTTTTGGGGTATCTCTACCCCAGCCCATTGGGACCCTTCCTGCTGCACCCACGGTCCTCTGACTGTAAGCAGAGACACCCACCTGGGATGCAAACACACACTGCTGTGAGCTGGAAGCGGGCTCTGGAGCAATCCCTGAAGGACACATTCATGGGGAGACATAGGAAGTGACCCACACAGGTCCCAAGTCCTGGTAGGGAAGAACAAAGCTTTTGGATAATCAAGTTTCAAACCAAGCACCTCCAGTGTTTGAACAGTGGCCACATCCCCCATTCTCAGCAGCACCACAGCCCCACACAGCTGCTCTTCCCAAGTCTCCTTCCTCGTAGGCAAGCTGTGCCAAAATGCCTGCCTTGTCTGATAATTTCATGAGTTGATCCAAATGAGAGTTAAAGACCCTCTGGCACTTTCCCCTGAATTTTTGAAGTGTTTGATCCAATGTAGCTGCAAACTGAACTCTGGAGCCCGCTTTACTTCCCAAAGGACTGTCTCTGTGAGTGTTTCTTCCTCAGTTGCAAGCAAAAAGCATCAAAACTCTGGAGAAGGGCTGATATTAACAGTGCAATAGCAGTTTTTATCTGAGCACATGTTTAATTTGCACCTTTCAGGCTAGCTGTCTCTTTTCCCAGCCTTGCAGGGAGGCTGCCATGGCTCCTAACATAGCTTCAGTAAGAGAAGAGAAGAGAACAAATACCGCAAATGGGATTTCTGCAAGAAACCAGCATGCAAAACAAAGTATGCCTGCTTTCCAGTGTAAATTAACTCAGCTTCTGACCCGACTGCAGACCTTTCCAGACAGAAGACCCACTGGACAGCAAATGAATGCCAAACAACTCAGATGCAAATCTCTCCCTGCACAGAGAGCTTCAAATGCTAAGGGAACACTTGGCTCAAACAGCTGGGCATTGAAAAGCCTCAAAATGGAAAAACACAAACAACTCAAACCCCATTACATCACTCACACAGGGAAAGCAAGGCTGGAATGACATAAGAACGTCTATCCCTCAGGTACCAGTGTCTCCCACTGCACCGGGGACATGCAGAGAATCCCCCAGCGCTGACATCCTGCCATCATTTTCCAGTGGTTCCCACAGCTGCACAAATCCACTTTGCATTTTCTGTGCCATCTCCTTTGCCAGGTGAAGCACAGAAGATTTTTTTTTCTCCCTGTACACAGACACTTTTTTGATTTATCAGAGTACGAAACAGCCACCAGTTTTTCAGGAATAAACACTAAAGAAAAAGAAAGACAGCACTTCTGTCCTAAAATGAGTACAGGCTCCAAGTAAAGTGAGAAGGACAGATGGTGCAAGGCCTGGGAGCAAGACTGAAAGGCAGGAGTCCTCCGGACCTCTTACATGGAGCATGTATGCCAGAGACGGATGGATCAGAGTGGGGATTGGGAAGAAATGAGATAATCATCATTACATCCAGCTCTTCCTTGTAGGACAGTACCATGAAGACTACTTGGAGAGCAACATAGTACACAGTTAAAGCTAGCAGATATCCCCACGGCACAAGGAAGGGCAAGTTCATCCCTGCTGTGTGGCCCTGGGTTGATTGCATCTCTGCTGTCTCTTCACTCACTGACACTTTCGGCAAGGCAGCTCCAATTTCTACACCTGGGAAAGGTCATCTGTGCAAAGGGCACTCAGCAGGCTGGGGTCCCCACACACCACCACAGGATGGCACAGCCAGCAGAGCAACAATCCATTTGGACAGGGAAGGGAAACCCACAAAGAACTGCAAGGAAGATGACATATGTCAGCCTCAGAAAGGAAGATACCAAGCTGGACTGGGACACATGCAACCTGTGCTGCTGGAGGAGCTCCCACTCGCAGAAGGAAGTGATGGTGCTGCCAGCCCCTTGCAGCACCCACCAGACACACAGGCAGCCCTCAGCACTCAGGATTGCAAGGATGGGAGGACACTGAAGTGCCTGGACTGATCCCTGCCCGGTGATTCCACAGGCTAAAGTAACATTTAAGCCAGGATTATCAACCAGCACTCCTGGAGGCAAAGACAGAAAAGCATTAGCATTCTGAGGTCCCAGACTCATCCTCAGGACAGCCTGCATCCCAGAACCCTGCCAGGGCTGCAACCCTGCTTTCTAACAACATCTGTGTCCAAACCCACCACCCAAATCTCAGGATGCTCCTCGGCAGTTGATGACAGCACGTTGTGGGCTGTGTGAGCCTCCTGTGTCAGCCCCCTCTGCAAGCCATTTAGAAAAGAGACAGCAAGTTATTAATTACAAATTAAGCTGCTAATTGATACTAAGCTCTGTTAGCTCTAGGGGAAACAGAGGCAGAGCTGTGTCCCTCACACCACGGTTCACTGACTGCAAGTGCAAGATGAGGGGTCTGCCCTCCTCCAGAGAGCTGCTGAGGGCACAGTCACACTGCTTCCAGCTCAAGCTGCACACCCCAGCCCAGAGACCTCGTAATATTTCACCTTCTCCATCCCTGACCTGCCTCCAAGCACTGGGACAACCAGAGGTTTGAACACCCTTTCCCAGCTGACAGACAGAGCCCAGTGCAAACCCACCGCCCACCAGCATCAGTGATTGCCTCTATCAGGCTTTTTCTATAACACAGCAATTAGGGGTGACAACCCCAGGGCTTACCCCAAATAAAGATTTCCTCTCTCAGAGGGGATGAGCAGTTTTCTTATCACCACATTCCAGTAGCAATTCAAGGTCTGTACAAAAAGGCTCAGGTTAGTTTGGTCCTGTGCGGACTCCTGTATCTTGCAGGAAAGAAGAAGATGAAGCAATGCAAGAACTGGCTCATACCAGGCAGGTAGGACCATGCCATCTGAGATCCTAGAGCTTAGGAAAACCCTCCTGCCACAAGTTCCTCAGCTTTGCCTCCTGAAAAGCTAAGAATGCAGGGCAGCATTACCTCCTCTCTTAATAAGTAAAAGGTAATAAGTAGTAAAACAATAATATTAGTAAATAATGAATTCCTTAATAAGAGGTAGTAAAGTTCTAAGTATTTCACCCCTTGCCCCAGCTCTGAAGCACATTGGAAGTTCTTCTCTTGCAAGGAAAGCTCAGCGCTCGCCTGCTTTGGACAGACCTGCCTTGTCCAGGGCTCTGCTGGAGCAGGACCAGTTCTGCTGGGTTTGGCAATCCAGCAGCTGATGCCAGGTTTCCATACATCCACTCTTGCACTGCCCTTCTCCTCTGGCAGCTCTATTAAGCCTAACAAATTACATCCAGCACAAGTCATGAGCAAACATAGGAAGGCTTGGCGACCACAGTGCTGTGCAAGCAGAAGGTGAATAAATAAAATTGACTCAAGTTGATAGAAGATGTCAATTCAGTGGTAGAGATTCTGTGGTGAAGCATCTGTTTTGGTGACTTTGGCTCAAAATGGGACAAAACAAAAATGGCACAAAAACAAGTTCTACCTTTAAACGGGAAAAACTCCAGAGAAGTTTTACACTATTTCAACATTTAAGTCTTAGGAAAGGAGGAAAAGAGTATGTTTCTAATTACCAGAATGGATTTAGGATCAGAGCTACAGAATATTGTAGGCTGACCCAGATAGATCTCAGCCCAACGTCATGCAGGTGGCACAGGAGCAGCCAGCTCAGGTACAGCGGATGCTGCAGGTTAGGACCGAGCATCTCAAAGACTGGACTTTTTCCAATCTCCTATTCCTGTTGCAGTGTTTGACATGGGGACAAGATACTTCTCGGTGCCTAACTGGCTGACCCCAAATTGGGCTGTGGTCTGCTGCTCTGTCCCTTGGTGCTTACAAAAACAACTCCATCTCCCGCATCTCCCTACCCATCAAGAGGCTTGAGATTGCCATGACGCCCCTCAGCATCCTGCTTCACCTTCCCTTCTCCGGGCTGCACAGACCCACTGCTCCCAGCATCTCCAGCATCATTCTTCACCTCCACAAACTGTTCAGGTTCCCCTGCCCCAAGGAGTTTTGACATGACATTCCCCCAGGAGATGACAGTAAGGAAATCTACAAACCAAGACAAACTGCACAGCTTCCTGACAGACAAGAAACTCTTCCTAAATCTAGTTTTATCCAGTTGTAAACAACTGTCACAGTCTTCCCTCCAAGAAACAAAGAGCCCTGTTCCATGGTGGCACAAACAGTTGCCAGTTTCAAGACAGTTTCCCTCCTCCCCTCCCCTTCCTTTCCCCGTTCAATTTGAAGTCAATTACAGGAAGGTTAATGGGGCAGAGAGGATGCCAGTTGGCTGGGTAATGATGTCAAAGCACCTGGCATTGCCTGGGCAACAGCTAGGCAGCGGGGATGCAAATGAAGGCACAGGATTGTACTTGGTCTCTCGAAACGAGCTGATGCAATTGAGCGTATCAGCATTAATGAACATGGAAATAACAAGAGAGCACCCAGAGAAACAAGACACTGATGGGGGTTGGGGGCTGTGCCCACAGCAGGGAGCTACGGTGATGGGAACCATGTTCTGGCTGTCAATGGGAGCAGCTTTCACTGTACCAACATTCTCCCAACACTTCACCCAGCTGTGAAGTTTCCATGGGTTAACATTCTGGCTTTGCACACCTGAGACCAAATCGTGTTGATCTGCTGAAAGCTCCCCTCACGCAGCTCCGGGCTCCTCTCCAGACAGTCTGTGACAGGAGGAGCAAGAGGGGAGATCCTGTGCATCAAGAGGCCACGTCTCAGAGTGACCTGATAAACATGGGGCCAAGGCAAAAAAGACTCAGGGGCAAGAGGTGCACAGGAGCAGAGGGGCTTGAGGGCATTTCAGTGCAAAGAGCAGTGACCTACTCAGTGGGAAGGCTGTCACAGCAGTGTAGACCAGATTCTCCGAAGCTTGCAGTCCCCACATCATCTGCAACTGATATTTTGAAGTTTTCAGGCAGAGGAACAGGAGCCTCTGTATGGTATGTTGTCTGCCAGTACAGCACTTGGCACAGTGCTTCCATGGACCAGGACTACAGAGCAGCACATCAGAGTACTGCAAAGCCTCAGACACCAGCAGAAAGCCATTTCCAGCTTTCTTCCACCATCCAACTGCTGTATCTTCTCCTTAGTCCACAAGCTCCGTCAGATCCCCCTCAGCACACTTACTGCTTGGAAAACCTTCACTCCAATACTATTCAGTGCTCTTCTATCCCTAGCTCCTAAGTCCACCCCATGCTACCACTCTCCCTCTTTCCTGACACCACTCAAACTCCTGCTTCACTGCAACTGCCTTTGGTCCTCATGCAGAGTTCATCCATCCCTCCAAATCTCAGTCGCATAGGTGCTGGTGCCCCTCTCGTGCTCACCCTCTCCACAGTCCACCCCCAAAAAGTGCTCCAGGGCAGCAACAGCTCCACCAGTAGCCAGACCACAGGGGTTCCACAGGGGTTCTGCTGCCCCAAGAAAAGCTGCCTGAGAGGGTCAAGGAAGTGCTGACAGTATTTCTCACACCAGTGACTAGCAGAGCTTGCACAGTTGAGACGCAGCTGTGCAAATGAGACCCCAGCAACCACCCCCCAGCCCCAGTGATTCCCCACAGGCGTGAAGAGCAGTATCAGGGACACAAAGAAGCCGACGCCACAGGGAAGCACTTGGGTCATGCATCCATTTACAAGGTCATCGCCCTGTGCCTCTTTAAAGTACTTCACTTTCGCCGGAGGCAAGTCAAGGTGACTGGGACAGACCGTGCTGCCGCTGCCCCTGTTCCCACCGATGCTCCCTGCTATCCCTGCTCTTGCGCCGCGAGGCCCGGGGAGCCCAGAGCATCCTTCTCTGCTCTCTGGAAACGGCCCAGATAAGCAGCAGCCAGGGCCATAAATAACACTGGCAGTGGGTAGGACCAGAGCAGCCGTGGGCTGTGCAGGGACCGGAGCATCTCTGGCCAACCCATATGCAGGCTCTGTGTGACCCAGGGCTTGCCTCAAGGAAACTCCTTCCAAGCATTCTCCCTGCCCACCACAGCGCGACCAGGCATATCTGGGCTCACAGCAGTGCCATCCCAATGCCAGGTCTCTCCTTGAGTCTCCACATGTTGCTTTTAAATGTCAGCAGTAAAACCAGCCACAGAGAGGGAATTAAATGGAGGAGAGGGAGGGGGAAAAAAATGGAGAGAAAGACGAAAGGGAGAAGAGACAGCTCTGCTAATGAGTCAGCCAGAAGTCTCAGAATCCATTTGAAACACGTAGGGCTTAATTTAACTTAATGGTTTTGTCAAACACTGGCACTCTGTTAAAAGCACAGGAGAGCTGGTAATCCAAATGCCAGTGGCTCTGCCTTTGCTAGTCACAAGAAAGCTGCTGCTCCAGTCCCCAGATAGATCCATCTGGTTTCATGCAGGCAGCAAGTATGGCCCTGGCTAATGCAGTCACTCATAAGGGTAGTTCTGTATTTACTTAGCACCGGCAGCAGCTCTGACTTTGCCCAGAACAAAAAAAATAAACGTGGCCACTGTATTTCTGAGGTTGTACATGTCTTAAGGCAGCTCCAGGCTTCTCCTGAAAACACGGCTCTGTCAGGGGAAGAGAGATTTGCAACTTCCCCTCGGGAAGACAAAATGAAATCTCTGACCTATGTGGACTTTGGAAAGAAGTTGGAAGAAAGAAAGAATAGCAAACTCTTTGCTCACAAGCAAGCAGAGAAAGCCACAAACTGAGCTGAAAAAGCTGGTTCCACACCCAGGCCTGCTCTCCCTCCTCTTTGCATCAGCTCTAGATCAAGGGCCCCCAGCAAACCCTGTGAGATGGAATGGGGCTCAGCCCCAGGGCAGCATTAGCTCTGCTGCTGTCAAACCCCTTCCTAGAGAAAAAAGTAGCAATTCCAACCTGCCATTTAAGATGATCTTCCTTGTGCAGACTGAGCCCATCTTTTCACACAGTAGGGACAAGCAGAGGGTGTTTAACTCTCCCTGCCTGCCCTGATGCCCTATTCTGGGAGTAGACTGGGAATTTGGGACATCTCATTTTGGTTTTATCCCCCCTCTGTCGGCACCAGCAGATGACTTGCAACACCAGGCACTGTGTGATTCAAGCCACTGAGACACGGGCACACCAGAGACAGCAACCAGGGCACTCTCCTCTTTGCAGTAAGGCCAAGTTTACCTGTAGAGTCTTGGGAGGAGGCTAAAACACCACTTTTAACCTTGCAACGATCTGCAGGACATCAGTCAGTGATCTGTCCTCTGCACCCACATCCTGCTGTGCAGCCGCAGCCACCACAAACTGGTGAGACCAGAGATGCTGCTGAGCTCTGCCCACCTGCCCAGCCCCATATGCTCCCAACAGCAGATCCCAGAAACCTTCCCTTCCCTAGGGAAGTCTCCACTTCCCAGCACATTCCTCCACCCTCGCTCAGAGGACCACCTCTGCCATGTACCCCAGGCAAAGGGTTGTTCGAAGGGCCGGCACTGAAGGAGGCACTGCCGACAACCCCCAGAGCAGAGGGCTACAGAGTGAAACAAGCCCTAAACTCCGGGGCCATGGGCACATTCCCTGCTCCACACAGTGCAGGTGGGGAAAGGGCTCCAGGAAAACACAGGGCAGGCAGTGGAGGCTTTTGAGCCTCTGCATCCCCTTAAACATCCCCCTCCATCCCAGGACCTGGATTCCTGTTTGATTTAAGACACAAATGGGATCGAGTTTAAAGGTCTCAGCCTGGCCCTTGACTCCTTGGTGGGAGTCTTTCCACATCACAAAACCACCAGACAATTCAGCCTGATTGACAGCCTTTCAGGCAGAGGGGCCCGGAGCTGAGGGAGGGGAGGGGGCCGTGGGTCAGGGCTAAGAGGGGGCAGCCAGAGCAGTGCATGGGGCTGGGAGAGCAGGGGATGGCTGTGCGGTGGGGACAATGTTTGAGGTTTGTGCTTCCACAGGAAAAAGGTTTTTGGGAAAGGCTGAGAGGCTAGAGCATCCTTGAGGAGCTATTAAGTTACACTTAATACAGGCAAAATCCAAATTGCAGATAGCACACACAAGGGGAAAATAGAGATTTGGTACAACGCACTCTTTCCAAAGGTAAGGGGATAGCAGCATCCACCAGAGAAAGCATGAAGCTGAGGACAAGGTGGAAGGGGGATGCCAGGCTCACAGAGAGGAGAGGAGTCAGTGACAGGCAAAGGCCAGGAGACATTAGCAATGGAAAAACAAGTGAGCAAAGCCAGAATTCAGTGACCCTGGGCTCGGCCACTAGGGCTGCAGCAAAGGCTGAGATGGCAGCACAGAAGCGCACACACACACACGGACATGTGCCATATTCTGCCTTGGGCCCCCTGCCTGCTCCCCACCTTGAGCAAAACCCAGCCCAGTGACGGGATTCGACCAAGTTATTCCTGCAGCAACAGGCATGACCCCCAGAAAGGCCAGAAGCACAGAATAAGTGCTTCCTCACCTCCTCCACCCTTCTACTCCTCGCATCCCAGCTTCGAAGAGCTGGGCACAATGGTCAGCTGCCTCCAACACTGCTCTTCCCCCTGTTCCAGGGCTGATGCCAGCAACCTTCATGGGTTGGCAGAGCCCAGTCTTCTGCTGTATGTGGCCAGCCCTTTCCAAGCCCATTCACTTTGCTAATTTTGGGAGAAGCTTCCCTTGAAAGTATTCTCACCTTGCAGTCTGGGTCAAACCCATGTTCGCCAGCCCCTCTGCTCAAGAGTACACTTCTGCAGTAAGATGAGAGTCATCACTTGGGGAGACCAGGCAAGGGAATGTAAGAAGACCACAGATACTAGTCATGCTATCTTATTTATACCCCCTTTTAAACACAGGAAACCCTTTCTCCTACTTTTTTTTCCACCCCTTCTCTAAATAAAAGAGAAAAATTTTAAGCTGGTGCTTTAAAGCACAGCAACCGCCAGCCCATCTCCATGGCTTGCCAAGAGTGCAATTCATCCTCTGCCTCTATTCTGCAGTAGGTAAAGCCCCCCCTCTCGCTTTTGTTCATCTCCCAGCTCTTTTGTCTGGCCCTGAAAGCGTTGATCACTCCTGCATGAGGAATGTGAAACTGATGTGATGTGATAGGAACAATGCTCCAGCCCCGCTCCTTGCAGCCACATCAAAGTCCCCATTTGCATGGCTTCCCCTTGCCTGCCTGTCCCCCTCTGCCCCCGGCCGCGCTCTGGCTGCTTCAGCGCCTTCATTGTCCTCCCAGCTTCGAGAAGCAGCCTTGGCCTCCTGCTAAAAGGCACTCGATGGGCTCCACATGCCTGCCCATGGGAGATGGGATCCACGGTCAGCATCTTGCTGACAATCGCAGGTGGCACTGCTGACAATGATGCACCAATATGCTCTCTCTGTTCATCCTGCTGCTGTCTGGTACCCATTTCCCAATGGATGCTTCTCCCCACAGCACTGCCACGCTGGGGTGGGGGGGGTCTAAAAGGATGGAGAGATACAGAAGACAAATCCGGAGGTGTGGGGCAGTGGGGCCCAGTTTTGCTAGAGGAGAATGGGGAAGTGAATTAGCATAAAGATTAGGACATTTCTAAGCCAGTGAACGGCACAGAGGTAGCTCACACTGAAAATGCCCTGCCCTTGCCATATTTGGGGGAGGTAGAACCCTGCCTGTCCGTCTGGTGTAGCACGAGAGATCAGGATGCAGACATTCAGTGAGGACACAACCTGACAGCTGGACACCACCACACCTGTAAGCACTTCCAGCCCACACAACACCCTCCAGCACTGACAGTGGCACAGGGCTCAGTGGATGCTGCAAAAGCCACTGGAGGAGCTGGATAAACATACCTCTGGGTCCAGGCAGCCTCCTGCCAGGCTGCTGAAGCCAGGAATGCTGTCACCAGGTAAAAATCCTGCTGCTGCTACTTCGCAACGGGCAGCTACAACCCAACGCTAAGCAACATCCTTCACAAAGCACACTTCACAAGGAGTCCAGCTTGCCAGACTTCATCGGATCAAAGGCTTTAACCCAGAAAAGGAGGCTGCTGAGAGAAAACAACCCTCCCAGCAAGACAGAGAGCCTGTCCCCAGTCCCACAGCAGCTGTGGCTCCATAGCAAGCCTCTGTTGACATGACAGCAGCTGGAAAGTGATCGCTCTACACCTCCCCAAGGCACCGTCTGTCTCTAAGTCCAGTGGGAGCTCCAGGCAAAGAAGTTCCCTTTCCCTTCAGCGGGCATCCAGGTGCCTGCTGCCAGGCAGGGAGATGCAGGCAGCACCTTGGCAGGGAAGGGGAGATCCAGGCACTGGCTATGCCAGCTGTGGAGAAAGGGAGAGGTTGACATGGGACAGGACCAGAGGAAAGCAGTAGTGGGGCCACACAGAACTTCACAGCGCCAATCAGTGCTGGGAACAGGAGGGACACTGATGCCTCTGCAAAACTGAGGGCTGCTGGTACACCTCACAAGCTGCAGGATTTAATTTTTCGCAAAGAGAAAATAAACTTAGCTTACCCTTGCCACCAGGACCGACGTAAGATTGATTCCCCATCCCTCTCATGCTGAGATACCAGGCTTCCATTCAGCCTTGACACCAACCAAGATGCTGAACTGGTTTGTGCCACTAACCAAAACACAGAGATGGCCAGCATCTGCCTGCTGAAGAATGGAGGCTTCTAGGTCCAGCCATTTCCTACACAGCATGCAAGATCCAGGTGAATCTGTGAATCTGCAATCAAGGCTTTGAGCCCAAGCACATCTCCAGCTTGTTCCTCATACAGAAGATCAGTGATAAAAAGGGACTTCAGGTGTTTTGGCTTCAAATGCACAGAAAACATAAGCCAACAGTCCAAGAGCCATGCCTGAATTATCAGCCCACAGAACCAAAGGCACTCATGGTTACATGTAGGATGTACTGCTCTCATGTTAAAAAGGCACTTAAGCACTTCCCAGACCACCTCTACCCAAGCAGCCTCCCTTATCTTGAGATCCCCTACACCTCCTTCTTCAGTTTTTACCTCATTTTGCTTATTCTTTTATAAGCTTTCTAAGCTGCTTATTATTTGCCCCCTATTCAAGTGCCTCTGCTCCTCATCTCTGGCTGGAGCTCAGCAGCCTGCCAAGGGACACAGCACTGGCAACTGTTCCTGATTTATACTGATGGAGAATATAACTTCCCTTTACTAAAGTAAATAGAGTCACTACCAAGAGGCAGAGCACAATATTTTTTTATTAATGAGCATATTTCTGCCTCAGTGCTCACCAGGGAGGAAAGACAGTCAACGTGGAAGAACTAAAACCCTCTTCCCAACATTCTGGGTCACATTTGCTACACAAAGAGTCTGCTGTTGTGCATTATACTTGGCCAATGTCACTCCTGTTTAGGAAAGAAGTCTCTGCTAGAGGAGTATCTTGGGGTGTGATTGAGGAGGATATTTCATTCTGGCACTCAGGCTTTTCCCTGCCAAGGTGGTTTACCTTCGGACGACACCAGAAAGGCTGTTATGCTGTAGCTGTCTTCACACACTAAACAGAGCACTCAACATTTTTGAGGCCCCTTCATCAGGTTGGGAGGAGAACAGCACCACCAACCATAACGTCCAACCCTCTGCTGGACTCCCACCTGGTTATTCCCAGGGGATAAAGCTCAGAGTTCCCTGTGGTGGGTTGACCTGGGCTGGATGCCCACCAAAGCCAATCTATCACTCCCTTCCTCATCTGGACAGGGAAGGTAGAAAATACAGCCAAAGCTCCTCGGTCAAGATTAGGGCAGGGGGGATCACTCACCAATTACAATCACCGGCAAAACAGGCTCAGCTTGGGGAAATTAATGTATTTTATTACCAATTGAATCAGAGTAAGGCAATGAGAAATTAAACCGAATTTTAAAACATCGTCCTCCCACCCCTTCCTTCTTCCTGGGCTCAACTTCACTCCCAATTTTCTCTACCTCCTCCCTCACAGAGGCTCCGGGGAATGGGGATTAAAGGATGCAATCAGTCCATCACATGTTGTCTCTATTGCTCCTTCCTCCTTAGAGGCTGGAATCCTCACACTCTTCCACTGCTCCAGCATGGGTTCCCTACCACAGGTGTCAGGTCTACAGAAACTTCTCCAATGTGAGTCCTTCTCACCAGCTGCAGCTCATGAGTTTCTCCAGCACAAGTCCCCTCCATAGGGTCAGGAACAGGCTGCTCCAATGTGGGTCCCCCACAGGGTCACAAGTCCTGTCAGCAAACCTGCTCCAGCATGGGCTCCTCTCCACAGACCACAGGTCCTGCAAGGAGCCTGCTCTAGCACAGGGTCACAGCCTCCTTTGGGCATCGACCTGCTGTGGTGCGAGGTCTTCCACAGAATGCATGCAGATCTCTGCTCCAGGATGGACCTCCAAGGGCTGCAGGGACACAGCTGCCTCACCCTGGTCTTCACCATGGGCTGCAGGGGAAGCTCTGCTCTGAGACCTGGAGCACCTCCTCCCTCTAAGCCTTCACTGTCTGCAGAGCTGTTACTCTCACATACCCTCACTCCTCCCTTCTCTGGCTGCAACTGCAATTTTCCCCCATTTCTTAAACCTGTTATCCCAGAGTCTCTACCATAGTTGCTGGTGGGCTCAGCTGTGGCCAGTGGAGGTCCATCTTGGAGCCAGCTGGCATTGGCTCTGTCGGACACAGGGGAAGCTCCTGGTAACTTGTCACAGAAACCAACTCTGCAGCCCCCACCCCCACCACCAAAGCCTTGCACACAAACTCAATATATTCCTATGCCCCCAGCCCTGGAAGGAAGGCAACATAATTCTTTTTTTGTAGCTATAATCATGCAAACAAGTAGTTTTGCTCAGAGCCTGCAGGGCTCCAGGATAGGAGCCTTGTTCTCATGTTATGGCAGTGAGTTGTTGCAGAAGAGGACACAGAGAAGATGCTGTAACCTCTCCAGTACCTCATGTCCCCAGCCCTCCATACAGCTGTCAGCAAGACAGGACACGTCCCACTCCATCAGAAGGGTCTTTGCTGAACCTGCATCAGGAACAGGGAACAAGTGCTTTGTGCCAGGAAGGGACACAATGATCCCCACACTGTGCTCACTGGGCACCACTTTCTAAGGTGGTGAAACATGCAGAACCTCCTGCCCTTGTGAGAAAGGCTGGGTCTCACTCCTCCTCTGGGGGTCAGGGACCAGAAGACATCTGACCTTTTCCTTTACTCTATGCCAGCTGTCCTCACAAGCTCCTGGCCAGGTCCAGCAGGTGATGCTGACCCCATAGGATGATGTATCTTCAGAAAGCCCCTCGACTTACCTTACACCAGCATGGCAGCCTGCTGGAGACCAACACTTCTAACCCTTCCAGCCCATGGAGAGCCAAAGAGCAGCAAGACAGTTCAACAGAGCCAGCCAGCTCATTGCATCCCATTGCTATTGGAGGCATACCACAGGTGAAGAGAACTTAAATACAGCTGGACAGGTGTTGTTTCAGGGCTTCCTAATTCTCTGTCCCTAACTTGTTCTGGTTTTCTGCAAGACGCAGTTAATTCTTGACCAGCCACCACACGTGCATGTTTCTTTGCTTTCAATTCGCCCAGCAAAATCCATTTACCCTGCCTGTCTCATCCGGTTTCCATCAAGCCTGCAGAATTCTCCTCCAGTGAAATAAGCAAGCTTACTGTAACACCCTCTTTTGTAAGAGCATGGCAAAAATGACAGTCTTTCTGGTACCCAACTATTTCCCTTCACAGGAGCTAAACATTGCTTGTTTTCAATTGTGAACTGTTCTGACTTCTTAAAGTGCATGAAAGTACCAAGGGAGTCAATTCAACCGGGAAAGAAGTTTCTGAAAGAGAATATTTATTTACCTTGCGGTTTCCTGTGGAGAAGTTTAGGCTGGTAATTTACTAGCCAGGGCTGTGGGGGTCTGCAGGTGAACAGGACGGGGAAGAGACACAATTCAACATCTGCCTTGTCCAGAGAAAACCATGAGGAGGCAGAGATCAATTTGTAGTTTAAGGTGCCTGGTTCCAAAGCCCCACTCAGTGGTTCTGTGGGAAGCAGGCAAAAGCTCCTCTAACTTACACAGCCATGGGGTTTTTCTGACTTTTGGTGCCAGAACCACAAGCCACCTTTGGATCTTGCAAAACACAATTCTAGTCCTCTGCAATATGTGTTTTTCCCCTCAAGGCATGTCCTTGGGGTTTCTCAGACTGAAACTGAGGCAAGAAAGGGAGAACAGAAAACCCAGACCTGTTCCTCCCACACCCCTTGCTCCTTCCTTACTGCTTTTCTGAAGGCACACACCCATGGCAAAGGGACTACAAGACACCAAAGTTATTGGCCTTGTGATAAATGCTGCCAAAGAAGCAGCATGTGAGTCAGAGTGACCCTTTTACCCAAAACCAGCCAGAGAACCAGGTCAAGCTGCTATCTGCAAGCAGCTGGAAGACCCACACTGTTAACTTCTGCCCAGACACCAGCAGCCTCAGAGCAGGGGAAAGTCCCCAGGGAGGCACAGCAAGGAAGGACACTACCAGAGAGCTCTCCTCCCATCCCCATGCCTGCCTAAGCAGGACAATTGTACATCTGGAGCCAGGCAGCTGATGGGAACCCAGCACGGTGCACACTAAACTCTGCAGAAGGAAACCTGGTTCCTGTACTCCATTAGCAAAATGATTGAAGTCTGATGCTTTCAGCACAGGAAACATCCAAACTTCTTACACTTCAGGATTTAATTTTCCTCCTGCAGTAGCCTGGAGTTTTCATTTCTCATCCTCTCTTGTTTTGGTTTCCTTACACTCTTTTCACATCCTTGCCTTTTCTTTTTTGCCTTCCTTTTTTTGGCGGCTCCTCAAGTTTCATTCTTTTCGAAGTTACACAAGATGAATTTAAGAGTTCTGCCACTCCTCCCTGATCATTAGCAGACATAAATTAAAAGCAGAATTAAAGAGATTACTTGCAATGCCACTTGAGACACCTTCAAGCCTCCTACTGCTTTGCCATATACTGTCAATTCTAACCTACCAAGGGACTTTACATTCAGACTTGCCAAGTGTTTATCTACATCCTGTTAGATAGGTTTGGGGGAAGAGCTCTCATCCTTCTCAGAAATAGGGTAAGATTAAGACTTTGCTGGAAGTCTTCCATTCCTGCATCAAGTTTTTTTGCAAAAAAGTTAACACCTGCTAAGGTGTATTGCCACAGAGGAGCAGATATGACCCACTTGTGGGAAAGAAAAAACAAAACATGCAACAAATTTTTATTTGGTTTGTTTCGTGGAATTTGGGCAGGATGTTTCCAGACCTGTACTGGAAACAGCTACCACCTGCAGGGCCCTGGTCAACAACAGCCTCCCACAGAGACCATGGCTGCAGTGAGCCAAGAAAAATCACTGCACACCAGCCTGCTGCCAGGACCAAGAGCATCCTGTTGATTTCTACACTTCCAGGTGACAAACAGCTGAGGATCTGAAGATTTTTATTGCTATGCCCAGCTGCACCTGTCACCTGCCCTCTGTGATCCTATGTGTCAGGGAAGAAGCTGAGAGAGGCCAGCTGCTCCATGCTCATGGATGTGCTGACATTTGTACCCAGCAGCTCAGGGACACTGTCTGAGTGCAATCACAGTTATTTCTGAAGTCTCATATGATGTTCACAGCTACAGCCTCAGTTGTTAAAAGCTCAGTTGGCACAAACCAGAGGACACAGGGCTTACAGGGCCCTGCCTGTCCCACAGCACCCTGACAGTCACATACAGATCCAGGCAAGATGCAAAACTGAGCTCAAGCGCCCCAGGGATGGAGGGCAGGACACTCAACCACCTGTGGGAAAAGAGCAGCAAGAAGGACTGAGCATGTGTCAGGAGATATTCCACCCCAGCTGGTCACCGGAAAGCGGCTGGGAGTGATGAGGACAGAGCACAAAGCCAACAGCTCAACAACTGTCAGCTCAGAGCGCCAAGGCACGGGCCATCGCTGCTATGTAAGACACCACATGCCTTAATCTCTCCCAGGGGAGAGAACCTCGTCCAGCCCAGACTGTTTGTGTACTCAGCTAATTTTGTTGCCTGACTTTCCACCTACTTGCTCAGCGGAAAACCGATCCTCCCAAGTAATCACCGCTATTTCATCCCTACCCTCAGACCCGAGGCCATGGCATAAGCAAAACCCTGCCACACTGCATCAGCTGCACACCCAGTGTCACAAGGGCAACTGGCTCTCCTTGCTGTGTCCCCTTTGCCGAAGCTCCTCTTCCAGGCTGAGCACCGTGTATGCCAGCACAATCAAATACTGCAGTCCACTTGTTAACCTAAATGAGCCTCCTATATCCTAAAATGCTGTTCCAAATCTCCTCTGTGGCTCCTACACACAAGTCAGGCTGTTCGAGCGCAGTAATATAATTAAGGGAAAAAAATGCCCTGCATACACCAGAGAGTATCCTGAACAGCATGAGCTCAGTATTAGCTCTTGCTAGAGCACAGTGAGACTATTCCTGGCTGCTGCCTCCAGTGCTAGTGTCCACACTTGTGAAAAAAAGAGGTTGTGGAAGTGGAACAGCTTCCAAAAAGAATTAAGAGAATGAATTGGGAACTGGAACGCCCGCTGTGCAGACACAGGCTTGAGCGCTCGATTGGTTCAACTAAGCCAAGAGATGATCAGGAGAGGACTTAATCACCCCCTGCAAAACTGCAGAGAGATTTCTGCTGGCAGTGGGACTCTCCCCCAGGGCTGCCCAGATTCCACACAGTGAAGGCAAAGGAAACAACTCAGCTTGTGGGTCACTGTAAGAGGGCAAACTAGGCTGGGGTGGCAAGTATTATACCCAGGTGTCAGCTCCAACTGTAAGCCACCCCAAACATTAAAGCCCGAGCTGTAACACAGGAGGGCAGATAAGTACTGGAGATGCCCTGGTGCCCTTCCCTGGACCAGTCAAAAAGATGAACCAATAGCCAACCTGCAACAAGGGCACCTACTGACAGCCCACCCTGAGATGTCCCTCTGCATCTTCCTTTATCTCTTCATTTCACATGTAAGAGTCTTGCCAGAAGAAAAGCCCATGTTCTCAGAGTCAGGCCAATGGTCATTTGGAAAAAGAGAAGGCAGATTATATTGTTTTTAAAATGCAAGTCAGCTATCCTCACTGGATCAAAGGGAGGATCCCTTTGGATAGACCAGCAACCTTAAGAGGGCAGAACAGGCATTCCATGCCTTCTCCACCACTTTGAGGTCTCACTGTTCTTCCATTCCTGCTTCCATGTTGAAACCAGTTTTGTCAGGGAAGCTCTGCATCAGACACAACTCTAAAACTCATCTGCAACAGCAAAGCCTGGTCTTCACTCCTTCCTCCAGCTGCAGCTCACTCCACCTTTAAGGCAAGGCTGCCTGGGATGCCTCTTTGAGCTGAGTAATAAATGGCACAGATCTTTCATGCTGGGGCTGTAATCCCATTTCAGAGCTGCTTCCTGGAGCTGAATTTGTCATGTGAGAGAGCAGAGACATTACACTACTTCATGTGGGGACAGGAAGAACACACTGAGAGCCCATCTTGCCCCTTGTTTGAGGGGCAAGATGGGCTCTCAGTGTCCTTTTCACTGTCAACACCCTTGGCACCAGACTACCTTCTTTTTCTAAAGCAAAGGGACACAGTTATTTACATTCCCTCATTAATTCCCCTAATGCCCTGAAGAGTATTTACTGAGGTTAGCCAAGCATTTGAGATGCTTGCAAAGTACCCTCAAGCTTTCCTTAATAGCTATTTCTGTATAGTCATGTTTTGTTTCCAATCTCCCACACATCTCTTTGGGCTTTTTTAGTCATGCTGAAGACAGGTATAAAGAGATGGCAAGGATCTCGATCATTTGAGATAGGAAAAGAAATTGGTGAGAAAACAATTCTATTTAATGGACCTATTGTCTTCCTTCTATTTTCTTCTCCCTGGCAGTACTGTGAAAAAGCCTTTCTCCCTCCTTTCATCACCAGCTGGAAAAGCTGAGATCATACAGTTCAGACACTTCCACACTGTAACTTAGAGATTCATCCCATTGTGAACTCAAGAGCGTACACACTCCCCTCGGACATCCACCAGTATCCTTGCAGACAAGTTTTTAATAGCTTGACTGTTCCTCCCAGGCCCGCAGAAATCCACATATGAGGACACTTCTTCATTTTACATCCCCCACTGCTGCATGTTTTCTCACTATTTTTTTCCTTTCCTGGTCCTCTCCCTGATGCAGTTTTCCAGGGCCACTTCACACCTCCCAGAGCCTCCCATTTTAAAGTCCACTTTCTACTTCAGTTTCCTCAGGTACAGAATTATTAACCTAAAAATGCAACCGGGCAAGGTATTCTGGGGATAAAATGCTTCCTACAACCTCACAGCCAGAATCCTGCCTCAAGCATTTTTTCTTCCACAACAGTCCTTCACTGTTTGATCACAGCTTTCCCATCACTTTCTCCTGAAGGCAGCTAGAACCAATACAAGTTCCCTGGTCACCAGACTTCTGTGTGCTTGCAGTGCTGCCACTCAAATCAGCAGGGTTAGTGCCCAGCCATCTTGTCCCCACTGTCCATTTGCAGTTGTGCCTCTGCAGCATTCCCAGAGCTTTCAGCCAGGATAGCAGCTCCAACACAGCAAAAGACCCTGCCTGGAAAGACTTAGAGCCTGTGCAGATACAGCAGGAGGGGGGAAGAAAAAACAAAACCAAACCAGGTCTGGAGAGAGAAAGGCAAATTTTTGCAGGGCAGCAAGCAGAGCACGCTGTATGCTCCCTCTCCACTGCCTGAGTTTCTCATCTGCAACCATTCCTGCCTGACTGGTGGAGGCTGGAGCACAAGGGTGGCTTCTGGGCACCAGGGCAAAGAAACCTCCATGAGGAGGGAGGGGAGACTTGAAGCACTAGCCGTAAAAGGCTGTTTTGGTTTGGCATGAACTCTACCCACCCTTCACCTTCAGGGACACTTCCTCCCCTTGCCACAAGTAACAAGCACAGATAATTGAAGGAAAACAGCATTTCCCAAAGCACTTCTGATCTGTATTATCCATGCTCATTACAGGCTGTGAGGCGCATTCTGGTCTCCATCAGCTCCAAGCAAACAGGAAAGTGCAGCACAGGGATAACGGAAGAACTGCTGCTGGGAATGCACAAAAACCAAACTAAAACCACTTAACAGCTCTTGAAGGACCTGCAAAGACACACGGGCTTGTGCTCAGGCCAGGATATCAAATGCCCTAGGGCATTTGAACAGCCCAGGTTGTTTCCTTGAGCTTATCCAAGAGAGTGGATTTAACTGGGCAGTCCTGGGGTACCAGAGGCAGAGTTCAATTCTCATCCATTGACTTGTGTGGGTTTTGTCCTGCCCTCCTTTAGGTCATTTATCCTCCTAACCTTGGCAACAGTACCTTAGTGGTCCATCAAAAAGATGACTTGGAAAAAGGAAGATGTTTTTCTTCCTTTTCAGTAATTTTCTTAAGCTCTAGGAGTCTTTGGGGGGGGGGGGGCCATTGGGGTTTGGTTTTTTTTACTTTTTTTTTTGTTTGGTTTGTTTGTTTTTGGTTTTGGGTTGTTTTAGTTTTTTTTGGTTTGGGGTTTTTTTGTTTTGTTTGGAGGGGTTTTTTTGTTTGGGTTGTTTTTGTGGGGTTTTTTTGGTCTGTTTTGTTTTGTTTTTTTGTTTTTTGGGGTTTTTTCCATTGCACATGGCGTTAGTTGCTGCTAAGCTCAGGCTGCTTCTACTTCGCTGCCAAGGCTGGTTGGAGCCTCCCAGGAGGTGACTGGACAAACACATGGGACCCAGCCCACTCACTGTCTCACCCCAGCATCTCACAGTTCCTCCCCACTTGGAGAATTTTCAAAAAGGTGTTCAGGGACCACATTTCACCAGCTCACTGCAGAAAGGCCCTACGCTCAGCAGCAAGGCATTAGTAGACATGCACCAAAAAAAGCAGATAAGCAAGAAGACTTAGAGGGAAAAAAATTTGCTTTGGCAGTACATTCAAGGTCCCTTTCTCCAGAAGAGCCATGAAGATCCAGAAGGGATGCTGCACACAGACCATGTACTAAAATCAGACTGCATTTTTTTTTAAATAGCATTAGTCTCGATCAAGGAAGCAGAAGAGGCCTGGCCAACCTGGACAGAGAGTAACTGCATATGGAACTACCCCCAGCAGTGCTGTTTTCCCCTGAGGGATGGTGGGATGCACAGATCTGGAACCATCACTCACCTCTGAGTCATCTCCTGCAGCTGCTGTGACAAATGTGGGGACAGATGGGAAAAGAGTGATGGGAAGTGGCAGTGACAGGCTGCAGCAACACACTACCTCCCTTTGAACAGCCTCGCTGCGTGCAGAATCAGGCTCCTGCTTGTATCATATTTACTCTTACCCAAAAACCATCTCCCACTCACTCAAACATCCCTTCTCTCCTCTCTTCAGCTCTTCTTGCTCTTTTTTTTCTTTCCCGCTCCCTCAGGTTCAGGAAACTCTCTGGTTCAGCATCTTCCATTTGTGAATTACGTGATTTATACCATCTCCAGCCTGGTAAACTATAAGATGCTGGAGAGGATCCAGGACTGCAGGAAGCATGTCTGCCTTGGCAAAGACAAGAAACAGAGGAAGAAACTGGATGGGAACTAGATGGGCTCTTCCTTCACCTGGTGCCCCAACCTCTCTTTTCCAACTCATGTGATTTATCTCCCTCCGGACCATCTCTGCAGGAACCAGGTCCATTACGGAAATTAAAATGTGCTAATGCCAGCAGCTGGCAAGATCAAACCCTCAGCATGCCTGTCCCCTCCAAGCCTGGATGGCAGACACCACGGAGTTTGCAGCCAAGTGCATCAGAGAAGGTGCCAAGAGAAGCTCCTGCACTGCACCCCAATGGGCCACCAGCTTTGAAGTCTGCTGGCCAGTGGCAGAGCTCAGAGGGCCAGCCAGATATCAGTCTGAAGCTGGATTATGGTACAGCCAGGCTTCCAGGAGTAATGGGAGAGTAAACAGGGACCTGCCATGCCACTGCTTGCAACCCACAGCATACGCACACCCAAGGTGTTAGAGAGACATCAGGATGCTTCAACACTGACACCAAGTTTGGGTAGGGGGAGAAGAAAACCCTTTCCCTTCTCACAGCTTCTCTTCCTAGGGAAATATCCCAAGTAAGGATATGCTTGAATCAAGGAAAGATTAACCTCCCAGGACAAGTAACTATCACAGGGGCTGGTGGCTGCAGGTGCTGCTAGAATGCATGACCAACCAAGAGATCCTTCCCTGAAAGAAAGGTTTCAGCTTCACTCACATAAGAGGAACCCTAAAAGAGGCAGCTTGATGTCTCATTGACTGCAAACACATCAATATCATTATCATTCCCTAGAAAAATCTTTTTTGCTCGTGTATTTCCAAATGATAACATGAGCACATTCAATCTTGAAGATGTTTGTGCTCTGAGCTGGTGACAGCTCTAGAGAAAGGACAGGAATAAATGCCTGGGGAAGCAAATTAGAAGGGCTCAGAGCTGGCAAGGCAGGCACAAACTTCTCCTGAGCAAGATGAGCTCAGTCAGGCATTACTGACTGAAACAAGAAGAGAGAAATGCAACCTGTGCTAGGAGGAGACAATTTTCAGGTGCCACTTCCTAGCCCTGTGCAGCAGCATGCTGCTCCCTCGACCAGTGCTCCTCAACCCAAGACACTGAAGGCATCGCTGAGCAGCCCAGAAAACGCTGCAAAGGCAAAACTTCACAGCCATACAGAAGCACTTGCCTACACAAGTAGCTGTAGGAGAAAGAAGCAGATTTGTGAGCAGAGAAATGTTGGAATGTATCATAAAACAGCCCATGGATTTTTGTCATAAGAGGCAACGTGGCCCTTAAAAGCCGGGGAATGCAGTCCTGAAGGCTCAGATCTTTGTGACCACATCAAGACCAGGAAATAAAGAAGCCTTACAACCAAAGTGCCTTAAAACTCCCACTGTTTCCTTGACGCAGGGAATGCAGATGATGTGCACGGACCCTGGCCTTAACAGCAGGACAAGGCATCCTTATGCACTCGAGCACCAAACCAAGAGCTTGTGCCACCTGAGGTTCTGCTGACCTACGGTCTTGTAGAGCCAAAGGGCAGATAAGAAACCACCAGCTTTGCTGGGGGTATCAGACAACTTTTTTTTTTGATGAATTTCCCGCAAACAGACTTTTTGCTGGTACTTTAAGACACTTAAGACAAAAGAGTGAAAGTTATAATCTGGACAGTCAGAGCACTGCCATGCCAACAATCAGACTAATCCCTCTGATTAGAAAAGGATTTGGAAACAAACAGGATGGAGAGATTTCCTTCCTTACTTCCACAGCATTTCAAGCAAACCCCTGTCATACTGTGCCACGAGATAGATAACCTTTTACCAGGCTGTCCTCAGCCCAGCCTAGACATGACAGGGCACTGAGCACTCTAGCTGGGGCCAGAGATCTACTTCTTAAGTGCCTCTGACCATGTCCTGTTAAAGGGATCACAGCAATCCCCGCAGCACTGCCCACACCACAGTAGTATCCTCCTACACATCACCTGGGAGGGCCCAGGGTGACACTATCCTCGGCTGGATCTTAGCCCTGGCCTCCCCATGCCCTTTCAAACCTTCTGCGCTCTGCTCCCTGCATGGCCATGATACTCTCACTCCCGGTCACAAGGAACCTGCCAGGATTGCTGATCAGCTGCATGATCTGCTTAAGAGCAGATCAAAGCACAAAAACCAGCTCCTTGGCAGCCTATGCCGTTTCTGTCCTGTGCCTCTCAGTTCTCAGCAGAACACCAGGGTCAGCCAGGTGCAGGAAGCACTGGGTGGGCTCACCCATGCCTGTCCCCCAGGAGTTGGAAGATGCTGGAGAAATGTGGTCACTTTGCAACCAAATGCAAATCCAAATCCCCAATCCAAATGTGAGGAACAGCAGAAGGGAAAGCAAAAGTACCCTTTGGCAGGTCCCTTTCTCCCAGGGAAGGTCACTTGGGCCAGCAGATGCAGGGAGGCGTCAGTGTGGGGTGCTCCATCAGCTGTTGACAGCACAGACACTTCATCTTCCGCCAGCAGGAACGTCTGGGCAGCCCTGCATAAGCTCCTTGGGTACTCTGGACCATCACCAAGTGACAGTTCATCCTCATTCTCCCATCCTTGCCAGACTTCTGACCATCCACTCCCTAAATAGCTAGATCATTTCAAAGGGATGGTACAAGAAACAAGAGGTTAGAAAAAAATCTCTCTCCCTCACCTACCTGTGCAGCATCTCAGTCTGCAGCTGTGGGTCAAATAGCCTCCTTCAGGTCAAGGCAAACAGAATCCAGTGATATTTAAGTGACCATCTGTGACCCAGAGCTGCAGCGTGGAGGGAGTGGATACAGACCTGCATCTTAAGTAGACTGGATTTTGTATTACACTTACACAGCACAGACAGCAGAGAGATCCCTCAGACGCCTCACAGCCAGTTGTAACAGCAATGTGCAAGGCTTAATGCCATGCAGGGAACATGTTCTCCACTGGCTGCAGCCTGGCTGCTCAGACCCTGCCTCACCGTGGGGAGCATGAGCCAGCAGGTTCTTTATTTTTTCCTGAGGAAAGAGCTACATCCACTCAGCTTTTGCTTACCCGAACAAATGTAGGCGCTCTGCTACCAACGCTACACTGTGTCAGACCTGTGGCTAGATCCTGGTGAGGGTTATCCTAACCTGAAAGCCCCAAATCAGCCTGCCATGATCTATACAGGGAGCAAGAGACTGCACTCAGCTCACAAGCAATACCAAAACACTCCCTTCTGCCTGAACATCATTCCCAGCAAAGCACAATAGGCACATGGCAGAGCTGGGAGCACTCAGCATCTTTCCTGCTGGTGTTTCCCCTCTAAAACGCAGTTCATCCCTGCTCTGCAAACATCTCCGCGCATCACTGCCCCAGCCAAGAGCCGTGTTCTGCAGCTCAAGGGAAAGCAGATGGTAGAAAGCCACACTTGCAGCAGGAGCAGACCAGAAAGCCTTCGAATCAGGCTACACGTGCAATACAGCCACCCTGCTCCGACTGGCAAACCCTTTGCCGTGCCTAAGTAGAGTCATTGCCTCCCAGCACCTGCACATGGCCTTCAATTTACACAGGACGACAGGAATTAACACCTCATCTCCAATAGGCTGGATGATCAATCTAGCGATCACAACCTTGCTCCATTCCCAGCACAACTTTATGCCATGCCAGTCACTCCTGACTCTTTTCTTCCTGATCAACAGGGGACTGCCAAAGGCTCACCAGAACTGGTGCTGCCATTTCGTGGGTTCTCCTCCTGAATTTAAAGTTGCATAGAGAAATCTATGAGATATTTTTCAGGCCAAGATGTTGACATTTTATTTGCCCAGTATGAGCACCCTCAGTTGCTTTATTGCAAAGATATAATTGAACAAAGCACCAAGAACTGAAAGGGGCAGGGAAAACCTCTGCAAGGTGCAGCTGGGATGTGCTTGATCTTACAGCTGTCACACATCAGTGCTGAAGATGTACGATCAGATTACTGTCATACAGCATAAAACCTGTACCTAGAGATGCTTGACAAGGCATGTCTGGGCAGAGGAGGGATGCAGCATGAAGCTGGGGTGCACAGCATCACCAAGGCTCCTCACAGCACAGAGCCTTGCTGGAGGGCACCTTGCAGCTGCAGGTACACAAGCACAGGCTTTGCACTGGTGGAGTGTGAGGGATGAGTTTCCCACTCAGCCCTGACAGCACCTGAGCTGCCACAGAAGGAGGGAGAAAAAGCCAGCTCAGCCAGGTCGTCAGCTCTTCCCAAGTGTGGGTCGGAGGTGTGGGGATGCTGTGGGTGATCAAGAGTTGCTTTCCTGAATCCATGCACTTAGACAAATTCAGAGCAGATGGAAAAAAACCCCAAACAACTCTTTACTTTTGAGACTGTCAAAGGATGGAGTTATATAGTGCATGCTCACTCTGTTGTTACCCCATTCCTTGCATGTCCACTACTGTCCACTGCCCAGAACCCCAGGATATTTGGCTGCACTGACCAAGCCATTCTCAAGGAATAAGCCAGGAATAAAGCTTGCAGCAGGAAAGCACTGGGGCAGATATTTTGATTCGCATTTGCAAGGACTTTTGATAGGAGCAAAGAAGGAACATTTTAAGCATTCCTTTCAGCCAGCCCATGAGACCTCTCCTAGGGCAACCCACGCATCCCAGCCCATGAGACCTGTCCTAGGGCAAGGCACAAGAACAATCTCTTTCAAATCACGGGCTCCTTTGTCACCCTGCCGCAAGCCATTTGACCTTCAGAGTCAGAAGGAAGCTCATATCACAAGTGATGTGATGGGCCTGGGTTGGGAGTGAGCCCAGGCACTCGAGAAGGACCACGGCCCGGCCCGGCTGCCAACCCCAGCATCTCAGCAGGGAGATAAACAGACCCTGAGCCTGAGAACTCAGCTCTGGAAACACTTGCTTCGACTCAGCACATTTCCTCTGACAGCCAAACACAGAAGGTCACTCAGACCAGCTTTGCACCGATAAGACATATCCTTGCCAAGAAAGAAAAGTCCCACGCCAGGCTGTGCCACAGGTGTCCAGAGATGGTTTAGCCTTTGAAACAGTCTTCACTTCACCAACAGCATCTTCACATATCTTTTAAATGCCTCAATTCCCCCCTGCCCTCCAGGCTCTGAGGCAGGGGATTGCACACCCCTCTCCATTCATTCACGGCTCTCCCCGCAGTTGCCTCACCTTCAATATTTGGAGCTCTCTTCCCTGCACCTAACTGCAGAAGTATCTATTAGAGTGCACAGGGCCTCTGAATAATACATGGAGACAGCTGATCCCACAAAGGGCAAGAGCCAGCAGAGCTGCTGCCCTAAAATTCACCAAGTACCTTGGTACAGCCTTTTGAGAACTGCTTCCTATAAACAAGCTCTTCCCCACATCAGAAACCTCAACAAAGTGAGAGCTAACATGAGCTGCTATTGCTGTGACACCTTTGACCTGCAGCTATGCTGCCAGGGACTGCTCTCCCCACAGACTGTACCTCCTGCTCTGCACCAAGGTAGGACCACAGCACCTACAAGGCACAGCAGAGCCCAGCCAGCATCCAAAATGCTGCACCTTCTCCCAACTTTCCGATGCTGGGCCCTAGCAGAGGATCTCAGGCCAGCTGAAACTCTAAATGTGTGCCTCAGATACCAGTGTATTTACACACAGGAGTTGCTTGCTGATGCATAAACAACAGAAGGGACACTGAGCTTCACGACAGGGTTCACTCCTCAGCAATCACCCAGCTACCCCCATTTCCACAGCCCCACTACAGCCTTTTGCCTGGTGCAAGATAAAAAATAAATACGAGCTAACACCAGCCCAGCCAATATTCTCCTTCAAACCTGCCCCGCAATGACTGAAACCATGACAATAATAACAGTTTTTACAAGGAGATGAGAACGAATCCAAGCATCAGGCATCAGCCAGAACGAAGTCACGGCTACGTGGACACCACAGAAAGCTGATCTTGGATGGTGCCTGGGTCAGCATGAGCAAGGCACATGCTGGCTGGCATGCCACCTTCTCCAGAAATGGGAAATGTGTGACAGATGCATCGTGTTTATGTAGCAGAACCATGGCTGCCGCTCCCACGGAGCCCTGTCAGTCTGTCTGCACACAGGCACACCTCAGGTCTGTGTGTGTACCCTTCCCAGCCTACCCAGGCAGCGAGGTGTTACAATACACATTTAACGAATTCAATTACTAGAAAAAAAATAATAAAAAATTAGGGCACACAGCCTGTGATTAAGAATTTCTTTCTCAACACTCTGGCAACATGCCTGCAGTTACTGAGCCCTTGATTCTCTGAACTCCCCAGAGATCAACAGCACCTGATACCAGCATGTCCTCAGGTCTTTCATAACTCAGAAAGTCGCTGCCCTCCCCCCCCCCGCTGTTTCAACACTGGTGAGATTTTTCACACCTTGCAGCTCAGAAACACTTAAACCTCGGACATCCAGCCCGGCAGGTCACACCAGATTCGCTGGAGTAATTGGCAGCACAGGTGGGCTGCAGCTGACACAAGCCAGGGCGAAAGTGCTCTCATTAAAAGCAGCAAAGCAAGACCACGCTCAGTGCGATGGGAGCAAAATTGCTTCCCACACCGACTCTGCCGAGCCAGCCACCAGGACCACTGCAAAGGCAAGAGCTAGAACAGCTCTCGCGCTAACAAGATTCCCCCAGAAATGCGAATGATGACCAAAGTGGCTGCGTGAAGGCAGGGCAGGAGGCTGGGGAGAGCCAGATGGCTTTTCCCAGCCAATAACCCGAGGTGCCATAGGGTTAAATCAATGCGTGAAGCTATTAAAAGGGGTGGAAGTGTTTTAACATGGTTGAGTGAAATTCCTCACACTTTTAAGTCGACAAGGACGCCATTGGGGCTTAATGGGCTAACACAGCCCGTCTCATTACAGGTCGTTAACACGCACAGGAGCCTTGGGAAGAGGGGCAATTAGGGTTCCCCATTAACTCTGCAAGAGGGACTCCCTCCCCAGCTTTGAATCCCACCGATTGCAAAGAGGGCTCCTGGAAGAGGCCATCCCCTCCTCTAGCCTCTGCACTTTCTCCAGCTGGAAGGGGCACACACATCGAAAGCTTGCAGCAGGTTGAGCTCTCAGCAGGCTGAAGGAGCAGAAAATTGGCCCCCAGAGCAAAGCACAGTGCTGAAAGTTCCTAGCCCTACCTCCTCTGCTGAAGGACATCACTCTGTCCCACTTTCCTTCCTCCAGATTCAGGGCTGAGGAGCCACTGTCCATCACACATCTAGCAGCAAGAACAAGGAGATACCAACAAAGCATCTGTGCTGGAGAAGCAGTGGGCTGCTCCTCAGAGCCTACAGTGCTGGGATTACTGCAGCCCTCAGTTTCTACCATATGGAGTATGGTATGTCCAGCCTAGAAATGAAGTTAAGTCTTCTCAGGAACTTAATAGCTATATACTGGTTATTTTCCACTGGCAAGAAAACAGCAACTAAAGCTGAGGTAGAAGGAAAAGCAAAAAAACCTCACTGTATTACTACCTAAACTACCAGGTTACAGCACCTTGCCCTGCTCTCCTCTAGATATCCCTGAAGAGGGCAATCAGCTCTGTTGGAATGGTGGGGTGGGAGCTCCAAGGCAGCAGACCTGGAACTTAAAATGGGAGAGAAGTGGCCCCGAAATGTGGCTGCCAGTTTCTCCCACACAGCCAGCTCTGGGGAGACTCTGAAATCCTGATCTGCTGAATAGACTTTACAAATTCAGAAACAAGAACAATCCAAAGCATCAACGCCTTGCTCAAACCAGAGCAGAGAACAAGCTGGGAAAGGCTATGGGTGGCTGCAAGAAGAGTTGTGGATGGGAGACAGAGACCACCCATGAGGGAGAATGTCTGGAACAGTCCCCCAAAAAGTGAAGAAAAATCCTATAATGCAGCATGCAGACAGCCTTGGACATGATTATTTGGCAAATAAGGATTTTACTGTGATGGAACTGATACATATTTTTTCTTGTCTCCCGTAAGAGGGTCCAAAGCTCCCACAGATAATATAAGAAGAAACAAGCTCAGAGGGTCTGCTTTCCTCAAATACCTCTTCCTTTGGGCTTCCAGCCCTGTCCACAATCTAAACATCCCAAATGCATGCAGCCCATCAAAGCTTTGGCCTCTCATAGGTGGTGTTTCCCTTCCTTGCCTGTCCCAAAGGTGGGGTAAGGTCATTGCCCCAGCACAATTCACCAAGGGCAGTGATGTGACTCTGGACTTGCATCAATCCAGCCAGGACTCAGCTCCAGCTCTTTCCCTTCTCTGCTATCGAACACCTACCAAACATCAAGGAGACCCTGCTCACAGCCCTTTGGCAGCTGCGTGGAGTAGTTTCAGCAGTGTATGTCTGACTTCTCCTCATGGAGACCTAGCTGGCACTTCCAGTTCAGCCCAGGAAAAGCCAATTTACCAGTTCTCTCTCAAGACGTCTCCACAGCAACTATATTATCATCTTGACCATCATCTGCTCACCATGGTGCTTCCCTGGCTCAAGGACATCACCTGTAACACCTCTCCATCCGTCTGACTGCACTCAGCTCCTCCAGGCTCCCACTTTTGCACATGCCCTTCATTGCAGCCACCTTCCCTCAGGCAAACAGGCCCTGCTCAGATCTCACCAGCCTCCAGCTGCAAATACTCCCCTCTTTGCATCCTGCTCCAAGCCCCTTCCCAGCATCCCCTTTCCCCCAAAGTACTGCTTACCACCAGTGGCATGGCTCCCAAAGATGTCCATGGAATTGCCTAATATTTAGCAACAAATCACTTTGTACTTTGCTCCCATCATCCTAGAAGGAGCCCCAGAAACACCTACAGAAGTATCACCCCAGCTTCAGGTTTGCTTTGGTGCCTCAGAAGGGACCAAGCAATTCCTGTAAGGCCACTTGCAATGACTTCTCCCCCACCTGCACCAGGGCTGGTCTGCACCAAAAGCAGAGTTCGGAGCACAGCCCAGCAGCATTCCCAGCCAGGAACAGTTTGCAAGCTGCTGCCTTATCCCTGCCTCTGGCTGGGGAAAGGCAGAAACACCTGCAAAACCCACAGCAGAAAAAAACAAACAAAATAATAATTCCATGCAATTGATTTTCTTCCTGTCCCCTTTTTCCACAGGGACAGATCCAACTGGAAAGGACTTCAATGACACACTTTATGTCTTACACCCCTGGAAGCCACCCCAACAGGCAGTGCTGGAAGAAGCAGCATCAGGAGACATGCTTCAAGAAATCCAGGAGAGGAACTGGAGCCCCTTGGAGAGAGGAGTGCTCGACCAGGCAGGAGCCACGTCTTGCAACAAAAAATCTGATGGTGAGTTACTGGCACAGTAGAAGCTGTGGCTGCCCCATCCCTCAAGGCCAGGTTCAAGGCCAGGTTGGATGGGGATCTGAGCAACCTGGCCTAGTGGAAGGAGACCCTGCCCATGGCAGGGGAGTGGAACGAGAGGATCTTTAAGGTCCCTTCTAATCCAAACCATTCTGTGATTCTGTGACTTTGCTGTGTAAAGACCAGGGTGAGCCCAGTCTGCAAAGGCTCCAGAGGGTCTCATAATGCTGTTCTGCCAGAGTTGGAGCTTGAAGATGCCACAAGGGCATGGGTTTCCTCCCATTACCCCATCTGCCCCCAGATGTTACCTGGCCTCATAAATTGCAGAGGTTCAACAGAGAAGGGAACCACAACAGGGCAGTTGAAGGGACCAGGGGCACTGCTCTAACCCTGCTTTTGCCTTGATCACATGGGAAACACTGCTGAACAAGTACATGGCTAGGTCTGTTCCCCCTGCTGCCACCACGCTGCAGAGCTGCCCGAGGAGTGCAGACCACTTCCCCGCCTGATCTGCCATGCAGAATTTGTTTTGTGTTTCAGGTACTGGCAAGTCTTATTTGTAAGATGATGAAGCCGTCTGAAGCCTTCCACATACATGCCAATTAGATGCTCCAAACCCCAGGCTCAGCAGAAGGTCAAGTGCGTGGAGTGCCGTGCTCAGCCGCATGCTCCCTGCTCAGTCGGGCTCCTCAATGGGATGTCTGAGGAGGGCTTGGAACAGCATCCGCTGCTTGGTTTCGTGGTTCACAAGAAATTGGCTTAAAATGGGGAGGGGGGCCAGAAATAAAAGTTGAGGATTTTTTTGTTTTAAACAGGGAGGCCAGACATATAACAGTCTCACAACTTCAAGCTGTTTTGATCCAGCCAGCCCCCTCTCTACTGAGTTCTGTCAGGAGACAGGCACAAAGCACCAATTAAAGACGAGTTATGCTTTTTCTGTCAAGCAAAAAAGAAAGGATGAGGGGGGCGAGAAGATGATGGGAAGAGGGGAGAAGAAATCCAGCCCTGGAGTAATTTTGCTTTCAAAACAAGCTGTCAAGGCAGCCCCCTCCCCTCCCATCTCCTGCAGAGGAAGAGCGAGGGAGCACCCACGCGCCTGCTGTGGATGCATGGCATCAGTCATCAGACCACACCATCAGTCACTTGGCACATCAGGCCAAGCCATGCCCTTGCTTTCCCCCGGGCATCCGTCAGAGCCCGTGACAGGGAGCCAGAGCAGCAGATTCTTAGTGAAGATGGGTTGAGCACAAACCCCACTAGCTCTGATGACAAGAATCCCCACTTATGGGCAATTAGACTGGGAACAAAACAAAACAAAGGCAGCAAGGACTCAGGGCACTAGCTAGCTGGCGTGGCCACAACATAGGCTCCATTATTTTATGGTAGAGACATGCATAGGGAGCACAAGCATGTCAACACTACCTCTTCTGTCATATGGCTTACCACGGTATAAGGCTCCCTGCACAGCCAGCAGCTCTCCTGGCTCGTAGCTGAGCTCAGGACAGAGAGCTGGGAGCTTCCCCCATATATGCCACACAACTCCTTGGTTCAAACTAAGGCCACCTGCCTTTGCAACATACTGCCAACAAACCACAGTACCAGCATGGACACAGCAAGCTCTCCATCACCTTGGGCCACTACTACTACCTCTGAATCTACCCTGAGCACTTGCAAGCCATTCCCAGATCTCATCCAGCAAGCATCAGCCCTGCAGCTGGACAGATTAAGAAGATTACAAAGATCTCTCTGGGCTTTATTGTTGTATGAGGAAGATAAATAGCAAGCACAAACCCTTCTAGGGTGAAAAAGGGCAGGCATTTTAGCACTGCACAAGCACCAACCCCAACCAACCAGATGGTTTAATAACCCATCTGTTTCTTTAGCTAACTACCCTTTGCAGAGCCCATTGGTACTGATTAGGGCATCAGCTTCACTCCCACCTCTTCCTTCCTGGGCTTTCTGAAAGCTGCAGCTGATTACAGCAGCAAAGTCATCCGCGGGGGATAATGCACACTCTCATTTCTACAGGGTGGCACTTGAGCTGGGCAGACTGCTCCCAAGGAGGGGATACCTTCTTCCACCTTAGCAGGGCCCAGTCTTCTGGGCTGGATCCATCCCACAGGCAGCCCAGAGGAGCCCAGAAGAGCATCTCTACCCAGGTTTAGGTCTGCCTGTGCTGGCTGCACACACTCCCAGCTCGCTAGCGAGTACCCTGCTCATTAGCATGGGGTCACTCAGCTGCAGCAGGGCACAAGCACCACTTGGCTATTGCAACACCACTCACGTCCACTGCTGTGGAAGTGTTGAATTTCTTTTAAGAGGCCTGAAGATCTCAGTTTGAATTTAAGGGAGGAAAAAAAAAAATCTCACAAAGAATTGCAGGATCTCTGTAAACATACCAGAGGAAAAAAGAAAGCGAATCTTTGAGCCTCTTGACCTTCACAATGTCCTTATAATTACAAGACTATCTATTTTCAGTTAAACCCCAACTATTGAACAGACAGTGTCAAGTTGGTTTTTTCCTGAGCAGGTGATTATCCTGCCTAACTAATCTAATGAAAATTATCAGGAGGCTACTGACCTCCTGCTACACACACTAAATAATGCACAAAGCTTCAGGATCAGACAGGCAAATCATAACCCTGCCTTATCTTAATCACTTTCTATACAGCTCCAGGCCTGTTCCACTCCTGGTTGGCTGTGTTAGCCAAATGCTATCTCATTGGAAACCACAGCAGAGCCAACCCTGAGAACTGCACAGCAGAAAGTTACCTCCTTAAGATTTATTTTTATAGAAGTCAAGAGCTGCAGAGGCAGATATATTTAGTCTTTAAGCTGCTGTCTGACTCCTGAGCTTATAGCATGAGGCGGTGGTCCCCTGGCACCTGGCTCTGGGAAAAGCAGTATATTCCTGCTACTTTGATGCAGGGCACAAGGAAGGTAAGGTCTAGAAAAAAATGTGCACAAAGGGGCTCATTGTTCCAGACAGGTGAAGCCACCCTTTCCACTCCACCCTCTTGGAACCTTGTGTCAGCCTCCCTCTGCAAAAAGGGCTGCCCACAGCTTTTGAAGGTGCCCCAGCACAGCAGGAGGACTAGGGCAAAGCAAGAGAACCCAACACTGGGGATGCTGTGTCCCCAGCTCGGGGCCTGATGAGCTGCAGCAATCCTGTCCCACACCTTGCAGCACCACTCTCCTTCTGGAGAGACAAGTGCAGCAGCTGGAAGAGATAAAAGACTACAAATATCAATTAAGGAGCGTAGAACTAAAGACAGAAACTTAAAAAAATGTTATCACGCACTCCCCACACAGCCACATCTTGAGCAGCACCCACAGCTAGAGAAACAGAATGCAATGGAGTGACTTCAAGCCTAAAAGAAGTTTCCACTTGGGAATCTACAGAGAATGGTGGAAAAACACTGCTAAATGACAAAATGACTAATTTTTACACCCCTAGCTCCCCAATATGAAACCACAGCTACAACACCAAAGAGAAGACACCCCTCTTACCCATCCAGCCTGACCTTGCCGCCTCATCCACAGCACCCATCATATGTGGTTCTTCAGATTTCCTGGTCCAGGAGCTCCCAGATCCCCTCCCATCACTGCTGCAGCCAGGAGCTTCCTCTCACAGCCCTCGCAAGCTGCTGACAGCCTCAGCAGCCTGCTCCTGCCCTGCAAGGCTCTCCACAGAACACCTGATTTATCCTCCCACCCCGGGAGTCTTGAGTCACTTTTCTCCAGCTGGGGAGGTGCTAAGCAAGATGTGGGTGGACAGGATTCCTCATATTTTAAATGGCCACTTCTTCCCATCTTATGACCTTTCAGAAGGAGATGGGCAGTCTCTTCTAAAGTGAGCAGAAAAAAAAGCCCAAGGTGGTTTTAAGCATGACGGAAGAGGGAGCAAGAGAAAGCATTGAAAGACAGGCAGGAAATAGCACAAGCTTCAGCTTTGGGGAAATACCAGCTAACACATGCAAGGAAAATGATCCATAGCAGAGATATGCAACGGGATGCAAAAATCTGGGAAAAATTAATGTCCACAGCAGCAGTTGTTGGGGGGACAATGATCAGGCAGGGCTTTCAGACTGAGCAGTACCATGGCAGAGGCTCTACCCAGGGCAGATCCCAAATCTGCAGATGGAAGGATTCTGCACTACTGTTCTGTGGACATGGCCATGCCCAGAGGTGCCTCCAGAGAGGTGCTCCTGAGTCCCATGGAGCCTGGTCACGCCATCTGGACATGATATGGCTAAATGGGTTAGCTGTCCAGGACACAGGAAAATGAGAGCTCCTCTGTTTTTAATTTCAATTTTAGAGAGCTGACTGTTGCTGAGGCATCTGAGCTACTTCTGGAAAGAAGTTAGAACAATAAATAAATTACTCCATCTCCTTGTCTGGGTGATAAGAGCAACCTCTGGCTTTTCTGGTCATTGAAGCCAACTCTGTAACTGCTTTTGTCACACAGCTTTGCTCCATCCACCTACCCTGATTCTGCCCTGAAAAGCCAAGGTGCAGGTCAGTTTGTGTCTCTGCCGTCTAGCAGCTGCCCAGTATCCTCCACAGGCACAGCTGGGGTTACAAGAGGGCCATTGGCTGGGTTAAAATGGCAGCACCCTACTGAGTTATGGGGGACCCTCCTGAACCGCCATCCTTGCTGAAAAACGCTGCTCAGGGACAGCTGAGACAGCTCCCAACAGGCACCAGGCAGGGTCTGGTGAGTGCAAAGTGGAAGGTGAGAGCCTGGCAAAATCAGTGAACTACAGCTGCCTCAGTACTGACTTTATCATCATGACTGGTCAGGGAGGAGGCTTGCACAAAAGGAAGGGATGGAGTTAAAACCACACTGCACGAAGCCCTCAAAAATGCTCCAAGGACTAGAGCTGGAGATGGCTGTCGGTGCTGGGACCAAGGGATGACTCTGGCTCCAGCTCCAGCACCTGAAGCCACCCCTGGCTCCCTATTCCAGAGCAGGGTAAGCACCATTCCCTTCCCATGCCTGGAAACAGGCACTGAGCCTTCCCACTCACACAGGACACAGGAGGTTGTGACTGCCTGGGAGGGACTGCGACACACCAGAGCTTGCAAATGCACGTTCTGGGGAGGTTTCTCCTCTCCCCGAGCTGACTTCCAGCTGGAGACACGTGTCTGTGCTTGTCCCCAAGGCAGACAGCAGCAACAGAGGCATCCTCTGGTGCCACTCCCCATCAGCAGAGGATGGCAAAGTGTCGGAATGACAGCCTCCAGGGACATGGGAGCAATTTCCTCACCGCACACACAGGGACAGCGCTTGCCCTCCTTGCTGAAGCCCAGTGGGTGAGACGCTGATTAGTGTCACTCATCCTGGCTGTCTCTGCTGAGAGCCCGCCAGCTCATTGCACACACACTTGCCTCTAAGACCTAGGTCAGATGCAGGCTTAAGGAAGAGGAAGGGTTTGTCTGCAAGTCGGCACCACTGCCCTCTCCACCCCAACAGCTCTTTTTCAGTGCAAACCTGGCTCTGTCTGCTGCTTTTGAACACCTACTGCTATCTGAGCCGAGAATGGCCTAATCAACAGGGAGAAAGGGGAAGATAAAATCTGTTTCTCTTCACCCATCCACCAGCAGAGCTATTGCTCCAGCCCCCATATGTTAATGCCAGTGATGGGAGGCAGGAGGAACCCAGCTGGACTCCTCCAAGGAAGGGATGGAGCAGAGCGAGCTTCTGCTGGGCCAGCACTTAGGAGGAAAGCATCTTCAGCTTAACAACTCAGCAAACTTGATCTGAAATGGCAAGAGAGAAAAAACGTAAAGCCTTTAAATGTCATCTCGGGTTTGACTGCCAGAAGCACTACAGACAGAAAGACAGACAGACAGATAACAACAGTGATGCACAAAGAGCCGGATGCCCTACTTTGATCTACTCAAGTATTTACTAATGTGTCCCACAGCTGGCAGGAGCTGTTAGCAACTCAAGAAAACTGGTTTTCTGCCACCAGCTCTGCTCTGGGACCTTAAGGAAATCCCAAAGCCACTCCAGGTTTTAGTTTCCCCTCTTTGCAGCCAATGATGCTTCCCTCCAGCCCCTAGCGGTGGCAAGGTTAAAGGCAGACTCTGGTAATGTACTGCAGCACACAGCCTTGGGGAACTCTCCAAGCCTAAATGCAGATGTGCAGTGAGTCAAACATCTAGTCTGGGTCCTATGGCCAAAGACAGGCCAGATCAATTCCTTGGGAGAGGCAAAGTCAAAATCATCCATACATATCCTTTGCCACTGCCATTCTGACCTACGCAAGTCATGTCATTTTCTCCTTCCTTCTTCTGGCAGCACTGGGATGATAGCCAGTCTGTTTGTGCACAAATGCCTCTCCCCTGTGCATAATGCAGCCCTCCTTGGAAAAAACCCACCGTTTCTGGCCTGACCACAGGTGCAGATGTGCCAAGACTATGAAGTACAAATGCTGCAGGCCCCTGAAGTCAAGGACCCACCATGGCTGTTGGGGAAGTTCCTCTTCATCCTCACTTTGCAGATGAACATTCTAAGGTGAACCTGAAACTGCTGCACCAGAGCAAAGAGGGCTGGGGGAGAGCAGATGTCAGCCCTGTGTGGCAGGGTACAGCAAAAAGCACTTTGCAGGGTGGGGATGATCAATGATCTCCCTTTCAGTCCTCTTCCCTTCTAAACAAGCCCCAAGAACATGGTGTGCCTCAGCATTGCTGGAAGATGGCAATACGCACAAAACTGGAGCCGAGCAGGCAGGGTGGGCCAATGGGAATGACTGAGGGTAGCTCGTTGGACTTCTGAAGGATGGACACCTTCACTGGGTGTCACCAGGTGTATGCCTGGGATGTCTGCAACACTCAGATTTCACAGAGCTCAAACTACACCTTCTGGCAAAACAACTGCCACCGCAAATACAAAGGAGGAGTCTCCAAAATGTTCAGGAACTTGGGACATCACAGAAATGCCCCATCAGAAGGGCAAGGGGTTCCTGACAGGTGGCATAGGACATCTGAGGCATGGCCAAAAATGCTGTCCAGCCAAAATGGTCCCTCCTGCACAGATGTCAGCATTAGCTGGTGCTCTGTGCCCTGTCACAGCACTTACTTTCATGCAGAAAATAAAAACTAGACTTGCCAACATACCCAATGGGCCTGTCAAACTAATCATGTTACGAGGACTGGAAACACACCAGCAGCAACAGCCGGCCCCTGCTCTAGAGCCCTTGCAGAAATCACGCATCCAGGAGACGGAAAAGCCTCTGTTGTTCCCGTAACCAGGTCAATAAAAGCACAGACAACTCCATCCAGAGAGAAAGACTTTTTTTTACAAATCACAAGAAAGAGCAGCTTCAGCTCCCCCAGCTGCAAATAGGTGGGCAGGCACAAAGAGGCAGCACAGAAACGTGTCTGTGCAACATGTGTGGGCAATCAGCCGCCCCGCACATGGTTGGGATATGGGGCAAGAGGAAACCGCTCTGAACCGAGCTGGGAGAAGCAGTGGCGGCAGCTCGGTGTGACTTCTCCCACCCCCACCAGCTGGGCTCCCAAATCCAACAGTCTCCCACCCATATGTGAGTCTGGCTTGCTGGGGAGAGACAACAGGCTAGACAAGGATTTCAAAGCTCAGAGGTTCCAGGCAGCTTTGAATGGCCTCAGATTCATGGAGTGGCAATAACACATCCCCCCCGCCCCTTGGAAGGAAAAACACCCAAAATGAACTTCATCCAGGTTTCTCAAGAACAAAGCAGTCCCATCCCCAAACCCACAACTATCTGTGGGTGCACTTTACTGTAGCACTATTATTTCTGGAGCTCTTAGGTGAGAAGCCCAGAGGACTGGACAGAGCTTTTTTTGATCAAATTTCAGAGCAGCAGCAGCCTTTTGTTGTCTCTCCTTCCTTTTAACATATTTATTTTTCAAGCCCTTAGTTCAGTGGCACAGAGGAGGGTAAATCACACATTGGTGGTGAAGTCTAGCACAGGCTGCCTCCCCTTTGCATCTGAGAACCATACTCTAACCACAGGAAAGGATGTGTCCTCATTATCACTAGCATTTTTTAGGCCCTAGACAAAAGGCCCATGGTGCAGAGTGTACGTATAGTAAAAACTGATATAAAGTTGTTTTATTATACATGGTATTATTTGATTTCACAACCAAATCTCATACCTGGCCCTGAGGTACCCAACCCGGGCTGCTTCTCCAGGCAGGAGGGCAGCAGTGCAGATCACCCTTACTGTGCTGATCAGCTTGTGATGCTATGGCACAGGGAGCAGCTCCCCATCCATCACCAACAGCATGGCACCCAAAAATGAAGCGTGCCCCCTGCAGCACTGGGACACCATGGCAATAGCACAGGGAGAGCTGCGTGGGTCAGCCCTACATGGCAGGGTCCTGCAAGTTACTACACCCACTCTCCAAGTTATTTGCACATGTACTCCAGAGTCTGGGAATGCCACCAGAGACAAGGAGAAGCAGGAAAATACCAGGCTGCAACTTTGTGAACAAAATTAATTCACTGGCTTAACACCCACACAATTAAAAGCAGGCGCATCCCTCGGTAACTGTTAGCCTGGGGATGTGCCTGGTTGTGTGCTTGCTTTCAGGGGGCTGTGACACCACCTAGAAAAGCAAAACTGGTCACCAGTCCCTTTGCAGAGCCAGGCTGCTCACAGCACTGATGAAATACACAGGGAACATCCTCCCCCGGGGTCTATTTTATTTCCCATTGAAACAGGAGTAATAGTAGATTACCTCCTGCCAAGGAGGTCTGAGCCACCCACTGCTTCTCTCTCCTGGCAATTCAGAGGGCTCTGACAGCCATGGGGACCTCAACCCTGACAGAAGAGAGAATTCTTTTGCTCACTGTTGCTGGGAATGGCAATGGGCCCCGCTTTCCACACTCATCCACTAGCCAACTCCCTGGCTTTAGGTGGCTCCTACCGGCCCTTGGCACCACTGCTGGGAATGGGCAACTCCCACTCTCCTCACAGGGCAGACTGAACAATGGTTTTGATGGATGAGAGGCAGTGAGAGCAGTCCCAGAGGGAGCAACCTCCAGCCCCCCCCCCAAAGGAAAATCAACCACCCACCACCCAGGTGTGGTCCAGCAGAGCTCCAGGCTGCAAGCTGCTTCCAGTATCAGGGAAAAGCCTTCCCAGGAGCTTTTCCGTCTTACCCAGCACTTATTGTACCACTTCCCGCAACAGTTCCCCCTCACAGGGTGTGTTGCATAGTATTTAAATACAACCAGGTCTGGGCAAGCCAGATTTCAGTTGATCCCATGTCCCCTCTGCCAGGCAATGCTAAGAAAGGGGTCATGATTCCTCCACCAGCTGTTAGTACAGCATCATTTAATGCAAACCCTTATAGGCTTCCTCCTCCAGCCTCCCCCGGGCAGAGAGCAGCAGAAGGTGATCCCCCCGCAGAGAAAAGAGAGGAGATTTCCCACATAATGGGCACCAGTTAATTCTTCCAACTGCTGCAGCTTTCCTTTCATTCTGTGACTTTATGAACATCACTCGATGTTGACAGCAGCTGCGGAGGGTATCACAAGTCACCTGAAAGGGAAAGAGCTTCTCCAAGCACCGGCATCTGGGCTGCCTTTGGGACAGAGGGCAGCAGCTCTGGCCGTGCATGGCGACACTGACCAGACAGCTCACAGCCACGGCACTGGATCAGCCATGCCTCAAGAGGGCTTTGATGACATCTTTAGGGTGTCATGGCTAATTAGAGCCCTGACTATACCCTCTAATTAGGTAACACTTTCAGACAAATCACCCTGTCCTCTTCAAACCACTTCACACCTCGAGACACATTCCTAATTGACTTGAAAGTTGACTCGGCACTTCTTCCCGGACCTCCTTCCATTTCACAAGGCATTTCAAAATAAATAAACCCGAGCTCCTCAGTCCTGTCTGAGAGCCCAGCTGGGGAATTGCCCTCACATCCGCACAGGCATGCACCTGCACGACCTGACACAAAACGTCCATCACAGGCACAAAGCAAACGCTCTGACGCAGCGGCAGTATCGTCCTCCTCTGATCTCTCGTTTCTAGCCATCCTAGTGCTACTTTCAACAACAGTCGGCAAAGCTTTTTCTCGCAGAACAGGAGTGTTTGCGATGCGTCAGTGTCCTACTAAAAATATTGCCCGGGGGCTTGCGAGAGAAGCAGGGCTCCAGCAAAGGAGCTTGGTATCTGGCAACAGAAAGCATTAGAAAAAACCCTAACCATTGAGAAATTAATATGCCAGAATGTTATCAAGTGCCAACATTTCAATCCAGAAGCCTGATTTCTGTTTTCATTAGGTAATGACTATACTGAAATGATCCAAATGTTTTCAGTTTCCCAACAGCAAAAAATTTGAAGTAGATAGGCAAAAAACCCCCTCCACCATCATAACTGCAAACGTGCTGAACAAAAACTATCAAAATTCATAGAAGATAAATATTGAACCCTTAAAAGCCTGCTATGAGAACAATGTCTCTTTATTTGCTTTCTGTAAGGTTTGTTATAACAAGAGAGAAAGACTCCAGTATACAGTGTTTTAATATATATACACGCATTCACAGCTGGAATAATAGATTTTAAGGACTCAGGACAATATTACAGCTGGATGTATGCAGATATGCATAAACATACCTTCAAAAACACATTCTTTGCACCCTACCCAGATATGTAGATGTACACATATCTAATACACATACCCACACTCTCCGTGTTTCAGATCAATCAGAACCATTCATTAAATCAGACTCTCTAAAGTTTCTGTTGCTTTGGGAAAACATGACCCTGAGGAGACATCATGCATGAACTTAACAACCAGCAGAAAATGAAACCATAACACGCTGCATCTTGAAAGCCAGCCCTGAATCTAACTTAATCCCTGCTCTGGACAATGCCTCTAGAGAGGCATTTAAACCATGCTAAGGTGTTTTCCTGGATTTCCCAGATTCCCCGGAGATTCCCTGGCACTCTGGCTGCATCTATCTCCTCCTTGCTTCGAAGATGTTTCCAGCTGAGCGCTTCTGTCCTTACTCCTGCTGCTTCCACGGCCGGTGACGGACAGACCCAGTGGAGCAGCATCTGGAGAGCTGGGCCCTGCCCCAGCAGCAGGATGAGTTACCGGGACAGCTCGTGGGGTTTAACACTCGTAATCCTACAAAACGTGCAGGGGAATGATGTACATGCAGGGAGATGATGTACGGGGCCTGAAGGGTCAAGAGCAGCTTTGCATCCTCCTTTCCCATCCCCAACAAAGGAATTCCAGCAGATCTCATGCCCCCTAGTGTCATCCTGGCGAACGGACCAACACCGGGCACCGCCACGCTCTGGGTACCACCTGGCCCAGGCAGTGCCTTTGCTTATCTCACAGCGAAGCTGCCTCCCTGTCCTGCTGGCACCTGGAGCACAGTGAAACGCCATTCCCAACAGTTCATGTAAAGGGCAGCTGTCCCTCCCAGCACCCTGGAGCAATCACAGTCCCCATGTGTCCCCATGCCCATCACGGTGCCACCTCCATTCTGCTCTGGAGCAGCCCCGGCAAGATCTGCCCCACCAGCAGATAGCCAAACGGTGTCCCTGGAGAAGGGCCAAGAGGAGGAGGCAGGGAGCATCTGCAGTGGACACTGTCCAGAATACATCTCCTCCTAAAAATAGAAAGACCCTGGAAGGGCATGGCCCTTCCAGGGAATGGGAATGCTCAGTGCTAGGAGCTCAGGGTTTGGCATGACAAAACTTCGAAGTGCACGAATGCAAGGCACTCTGTTACCCTGTTTCTTCCGCATGAGAGTACCTGTGGCATCAGGCTTGGCTATGAGCACAAGCAGCTATGCAAAAAAATCAGCCCAGAACCCAGCATCCCCGTGTGCCAGCCTGCTCTGACCACAGATCCAGCATCTCCTCAGAAAATGCCCATGCTGGCTACAACACTAAGTAGTGCAATGGAAACCAGATCCCACACACAGAGCACCTAAACAAGAACCGTGTGCTGGAAAGGTGCACAGGAGATGTGCGTGCATGTACTTCAGTTTCCCCATCTGCCCAGCAGCCCCGATATAGCTTACCCTCTCATTTTCCTCATGCGTCCTGTTCAACTCTTAGTTCTTGTGGGAAGAGGCACCCCAGGAATACACCTAGACCACCGGCCCCTTCCAGCATCTGCTAGCAGCATTCAAGCAAACCTCAGTAACCCATCACCAAAATTTGGAGGAATTCTCCCCAGGGCACTGACCTGAGTATGCTGCTTTCTTCTGCAACACCGAGCAGGGACTATAGCTTAGAATAATGGGGAAGTAACTCAGTTCAGTGCTGACAAAGCATCACAAGCCCCAGCGGAGTGGGAGGGGAGGAGGTGTCCTTCCCTCACACTGCCATGCCTGGTATACATCATGTTTAGGGCCAGACATACGTCACCGACACAAAATGGACAAATTGGAGGGATTTCAGAAAAACGAGCAACAAAAATGATCAGGAGGCAGAAGGGATTGATTTACAAGGGGAGATTAAAAAAGCTGTGATCAGCCTAGCTGGGCTGAGCAAGTACTGACTGCAAGAAGCAGTTGGATGCTAATCTGCAAATGGGATGAAAACAATATGGGTAGGAGTAATTTAGCATCTTCATCAGTACTGGGATGAAATGAGGGGCAACTCAGGGCTGAGTAGGCAGGGAAAAAAATCTCAAGCCAACCCAAAAACTCCTTTCCTAGTCATGCATAACTGTCTTCATCAAAACACTAAAAGTCCCCAAAACTCACTCTGCCTCGGACAAGGACCCTCGGGAGCAACTGAGCCTATGCCACACGCACACACACAAAAACACACACAGGCACTCACAGAGGCATACACAGAGCCCTTTCCCACCCCTGACTCACTCTCAGGAAAGCAGCAGGGCCGCCACGATACCGGAGAGGATGGAGGCTTCACGCTTGCAGGGAAGCAGGGGAGAGTGAAGGCTAGAGCTGCCGGGAGCAGTGGGAAGGTCCCTGCAGAAGGATGCTTTTGCACTCCCGGGTCTTCACAGGGTAAAGGTGCTGAGATGGCTTCCTGCAAAGTGGCAGGAGTGAGCTCAGCTGCGAGCACTCAGATATTTACACACAAACAGCACATTACTCAGCAACTCCCATTTGTCAGGCATAATGGCAGCGGCAGCAATAATAAACGACAGAGCTGAGAGACAGGCTCCCCAGGCATACACCCAGCCCCAGCCTGAGCTGGAGCAGGATGCATGCCTCTAGCTTGCAGGGAATTAACTGAGAGTGGCCAGGAGCTGGGGCTTGCACCCACAAAACTCCTGCTGCCGGCTTCAGAGAGTCAGTCACGTCTCCAAAAGCTAAGCCTTGGCTGCACGGTTATTTGAACGTGTGTGTGCATCACAAGCTTTGTGGCTCTGAGAGGTACCAGGGCTTTTCCCTTCCCAAGTCCAGGAGGTGCTGAGCACCTTCCAGTGGGAAGGGGGCGCAGAGTTCTGGCAGGATGGGATCCTCTTGGGGTAAATCAGACCAAAGATAATGTATGATCATTAGATCACGGTTTGGCCTGCTCTGACAAGAGGCTCTGATAAACTTATCTTGAGGAGCTGTCGCAAGGAAGTCTGCCAGCCATGAGGCTCTAATTTCTAAAGCTCAGCCTGTCCTGGGAAAGTCCACCCACTGTAGTGAGCCTCAGAGACCTCTGGTCCCAGTGTGCTGCCTGGTCAGACAGGAGCATCCCTTGCATGTCTCCAGACATCACAGCAAAGTCCTAACTCCTCATGGTGGGGCAGGGCAGGGAGCTGGGAGCAAGAACGGCTGCTCCTATATATTTGCACAATTTACAGGAAGCAGCCAATGTCAGTGCCTTGCTGCCTGCACACATAGCCAGTGGGACCAGCAGCAGCATGTGCAGGTCCCGTCCCTTACACGAGTACACAATGTGGTGCGCTGAGAGTGGGTACAGGCAGTGAAATTCACTAAATCCGTGCAGAAGTCAGCAAGCTCCCGAGCAAAAAGCAATCGGAGGAAAGGACCTCCTCGACCATCCCGCAAATTAAAACACAACGAGATGGGAAAAAGAAATTAAACAGCTTTGCAGGCAATCCCCTTTCTGTAACCTGCACTCTGAACAGACCCTGCACATGTGTCCGTAAGTGTGGGGTGGGGAAGGATAAGAGAGTTAAGAAGTGCCGATCCCGATACCAAAAAAGTTTAGTGGTTAAAGAAACAACTGCCAGAGGAGCCAGGGAAGCTGGAACATGCAGACCTGGTTCTGTCCCCAGTGAAGGCAGCGCAAATTGGCTCACGACCTGATTGGAGTCACAACTCGTTTTTAAGATTGCAGTGGGGGAAGTCACCAAGATGTGGAAATGTCAGAGAGTTTTGTGCAGCATAGGGATCGGTGTGTATTATGCAATTCTGGAAAGCAGCCCTTGTGCTCACGCTCGGGATGAACTGCCTGCCTAGCCCAGGGAGAGCAGTCCCCCAGAAGCACCATGCAGACACTTTTCTTATAAAATCACACTTCGGGGGGCAAAAAAAAAATTAAAAAAAAAAAGGAAAAAAAGAAAGAAAGAAAGAAAATCTGCCCTGCCACAGCAGAGAAGAAGGCAGGTTGCGCCTTTGGAGAGACGGAGAAGAAGCCTGCTCTCCCGCCCAGGAAATCCACGGGCTCCGGTTTACAAAGAGCCGCCCCGCAGTCCCGGCTCCAGACCCGTGCACTGCCGCAGGGAGGACTCATCCCTCCCAGCCCTCAACCTGGTGCCGGCCGCGATGCCCTCCTGGCCGAGCAGGGGACGGGGGTCCCGCCGCCGCGCCCCGATGCGGACCCGCTGCCCCGGAGGGTGCGGGGACGGTCCGGCCCCTTGCCCCCCATCTCTCCCCAAAGGGGACACGCGCACGGCGGGGCAGGAAAGTTGCCCAAATTGTTTCTTCACGGAGGGGTGGACGCGCGGCCCACGTCGGGGCGCGGACACGCGCGGGCACTGGAAAGGTGCGCGGCTGCAGGGCGGGAGGGAACACCAGACCGGGGGCGAATGCGGGGGAAGAAAGGGTTCCCTCCCGCCCTCCTTTCCGTT
>VYZT01023585.1:0-56381 GCA_013400735.1 Pomatostomus ruficeps | reverse complement strand
GGGATCGGTGTGTATTATGCAATTCTGGAAAGCAGCCCTTGTGCTCACGCTCGGGATGAACTGCCTGCCTAGCCCAGGGAGAGCAGTCCCCCAGAAGCCCCATGCAGACACTTTTCTTAAAAAATCACACTTCGGGGGGCAAAAAAAAAATTAAAAAAAAAAAGGAAAAAAAGAAAGAAAGAAAGAAAATCTGCCCTGCCACAGCAGAGAAGAAGGCAGGTTGCGCCTTTGGAGAGACGGAGAAGAAGCCTGCTCTCCCGCCCAGGAAATCCACGGGCTCCGGTTTACAAAGAGCCGCCCCGCAGTCCCGGCTCCAGACCCGTGCACTGCCGCAGGGAGGACTCATCCCTCCCAGCCCTCAACCTGGTGCCGGCCGCGATGCCCTCCTGGCCGAGCAGGGGACGGGGGTCCCGCCGCCGCGCCCCGATGCGGACCCGCTGCCCCGGAGGGTGCGGGGACGGTCCGGCCCCTTGCCCCCCATCTCTCCCCAAAGGGGACACGCGCACGGCGGGGCAGGAAAGTTGCCCAAATTGTTTCTTCACGGAGGGGTGGACGCGCGGCCCACGTCGGGGCGCGGACACGCGCGGGCACTGGAAAGGTGCGCGGCTGCAGGGCGGGAGGGAACACCAGACCGGGGGCGAATGCGGGGGAAGAAAGGGTTCCCTCCCGCCCTCCTTTCCGTTCCCCTTGGCGGCGGGCACCGCGGCTCGCCTCCGCTGACCCCCGTGCCCGCACGCCGCCTCCCCCGTCCTGTGGGTGGGGGTACACCCCGTGCCACCCTCCGGCCCCGGCCGCCCGGTACTCACGGCGCCTTCCTTGCCGCCGCTCCCAGCGCTACCCCATGCAACCACCGGCTGCTTCTGCACCGGCTCGGGGGCTATAAGCTCTTTTAAACTCCAGCACATAAACCATGTGACCGCAGAAGCCACTGGTAAGGAGCGCCGGGGAGCCAGCGATGAGCTCAGCCCGCACCCCCCGGCACAGCGCCGGGGACGCGCTCCCGGCCCCGCCGCGCCGCGCGCACCCGCCCGCACACACGCNACCCACACACACACACCCACCCACACACACACACACACACACACACACACGCGCACACACACACACGCACACACACACACGCGCACACACACACGCACGCACACGCACACGCACACACGGCACACACACGGCACACACACGGCACACACACACGGGCTCACAGACACAAACATACGCACACGCACCCACTCGCGCACCCCCACGGCCACACGCTGCTCCACGCCCCGGCGGACACGCCGCCGCCTCCTCCCTCCCCACGGATGCTGAGCCGGAGGGAGGCAGCGCACACACGCGCTCCCCACCGACCCCCGTGCAAATGCACGCTCGTGGAAGCGCCGTGGGGACGGAGCCCTGCGCGCACACACACACACACACATCACGAGCAGAAGTCCCTGCAAGTCCCCGCACCTCCCCAGAGATACAGCCCCGAGCGTGGTCACCCTGTGCACACAGACGCTCACACGTGCCCCGTGCACTCACACACGGCCTTGCGCGATGTGCCCTCCACATACACAGTCCCTTCCTTCCATCACGAGATGCAGACCCAAGAGAAGGCACCACGCCACTGTTCATGTGCACACCTTCATGCGCATCCTTGCACACGCCCCACTCGTGAGTGCCGTGCTCCCTCGCACCAACACCCTCCTGGAGTGCCCAACAGAAGTGCCACGGGAAGTTGCAGAGTGGCGTGAGAGCACCTCACTTCACCCCTCTCACACACACTGGACAGCCAAACACCCAACACGTGCATGGGCTGTGCTCCCTCTCACAGAGCCATTGCAGCCACACCTGCACCCACTCTCCTCACTTCAATTTAACCTGCTGGTGTGTGCTGAACAAGCCCACACTGCCCATCCATCACAGCCCCAGGCTGTGGGGTCCCCTGCAGCCCGTGTGATCACCGCATTTCCCGTCACAGGTAAAGACAGAGAGCTGTCACACATGGGTGGGGTCTGCAGGGCAAAGAGGACAGATGTCCCCTTGTGCTGTGTTCAGTCACTCCTATTGAGAGAGAAGCCCCAGGGGTGGCCACAGAGCTGGGCCAGGTTGCCCACTCCAGCCATGACACAACAGAGTTGGAAGTGCCAGGCTGAAATGTGCCAAGGGGGGACGGAAGCCGGGTGTGAGGCTTTGGTGTGCAAAAGGCTGGGACAGGCAGGCCTGGCCGGGCAGGTGCAGGCGTGTGCTGCTGGGGCACGCCAGCAACACGTGTGAGAAGGCAGAGCTGGCAGGCAGAGGGCTCCGCAGAGAGCTGAGTTATGGAAAATGACTCTTTCCAAGGAATTGCTAAAATTAAAGCGGCAGTGAGGCCAAGCAAGCAGGAGCCAATGGGGAGGGTGAGCAAGGACAGCCAAGTGGCCTCAGGGCAAGGAAGGGCAGGGTGGGCAGGAGGCCGAGGGAAGGCACCCTTGCAGGGCATCCACCCCCGCCCCCAGCTCCTGCCAGCTGCCCAGCAATTGCAAACACCTTGCAGGTAGGATTTGGGGAAAGGCTGACTGGGACCCTGGTGGCACCGGTTGGGGGATGCCATGGAGAAGGGAGCCTGGGGGAATAGCCTTTCCCAGCCACATCCCTCACTTGGCTGCCAGTGTGCAGAAAAATACCTCTATTTTCCCAGCCTGGAAAGGCAAATGCCCATTAAGAAACAGCCTGCTCCCTGCCAGGGTCTAAGTGCCAGCCAGGGGCAGGGACCAGTGACAGGGGATTTTCGGGAGCCCTGCAGAGCCCTGTAACTCATTATGCGCATCTTCTGCCCTTATCTCCAGCCTGGTGACTGTGGCAGGGCTGGGGTGCTGCTCCCTGGACATCAGCAATCAGGTCGGCAGTAAGGGCTGTTCCAGCTTCCAGATATCTGAGTGTTCCCAGCTCAAATCCCTGTGACTCAGGGAACAACACGTGAGAAAACTCTGCAGAGAGGCTTGGGAGAAATATTCCCATTGGCAGGTTCCCACTTTCCCTGGCATCCCAGGACTTCTCCTGGTCTAAAGAAAACAACAGTAGTAACAAAACAACAGAGCTTTCTTCCTGATCTTTCTGTTAAAGAAGAAACCAAAAAGGTAATCTTTGAGCAAGTCTACAAAAGTCATTATCTTTTGTTTTAACTAGATAAGTGTTGATCAAATCACAGCTACCACCTCTCCCAACGGTTGTGGAGACAATGTCACATAGGCAGAGGAAGGGGGCTGGGTGGGAGCAAGGTTTTGTTTAGTTTTTCGTTGATGCTGCTAAAAGACACTATTAATTGGATGGAAATAATGATGTTTTGTCTCAGATGAAAGTGCACAATAAATTATCTGTTTATTGTTACTAGTTTTATCCATGAAGAATAACCAACATTTTGGGACTCTGGGGGAATTTGTGACAGCAGGTCCTAGGGAAAAAAAAACCAACCCAACAAACAAAAAACCCAGAAGGGAAAACTAAAAGTCAAAAGGAGATGTCTCCAAGGCTGTTCAGCACATTGCAGCAGAGATGGTGAGTGACCCTGCTGCCCAGAAAGTCAGGACTAGATTGAAGTAGTCACAAAATGGAAGAAAAGGAAAAAAAATCCCAACCTGTTATTCTCCCTCTCCATCCCTCCCTGCTGCCAGCCAGGATCAGAGCTGAAAAAGAAGGAGTAGAAGCTGTGCAAGAAGCAGCAGCTCTTTGATACCATTGGGAAGTGTGTCAGGAGAGCAGGTGGTTTTGTGGGGACAGGGATGGAAAGATAGTGGAGCATTAATAGGTCCAGGAAGAGAACTGAACCTGGGGAAATTATTCTCCGTTAGCTTATGAGCCAGCACTGGTCCATCACCCTGGCCTGCTTTCCCCATCCACAGCACCACTCAGAGAGAGCAAGGGGCTCATCACAAGCCTGTACACCGATGTTCAACCTGGACACTTATCACCGAAAATGCCGCTGTACCACATTACATGCTGCCCGCTGGTCTCCGGCAGCAGTGGTACCCCAAGCAGGAGAGCAGATGCTTCACAGCTGCATGGCAAAATAAAGTACAGCTGAGCCATGGTCAGATCCTGAACTGGCCAGTCTGGGGCTGGCCCTGGCCAGTTGTAAAGCAGCACAGATCCCTTGGACACCTGAGGCCAAAGCTCAGAGGACAGCATTGGCCTGGTTTACCCTGAAGCTGCGCATATACGAGTTGAGAGTCTGAGCCAGTGTCTTTCCCAACCATTTATTTGATACTCTGTGGCAAACATCTGACTAAATTACTCACAGATTATTCAAACATCGGGAGAGCTGATTAAATGATTACTGGTGAATCATTTGTTCAAAGCAAAATGCCCAAATTCCTGCACTGAACTACTGGCAGGCAACAGCAGATGAGTTTCAGTCCTCCAAAATCCCTGAGCTCACATCAGCCCCTGAATCTGCACTCCTTGCTCATGGCTTCCCCAAAATATCCGCCCCCTGCCCGACCCCTTGCCACTGGCAGGAGCAAGGTGAATAGGAGACGTAGGGAACCATTCCTTGAATTCCTGCTGGACTTCAGGCAAACAACAACACAGCAGGCTGAGCTAGGAGCCTTGTCTCTTGCCTTTGCACAAAAGAGATTCTCTGGAGGGGGAAAAACCCCACAACAATGGTGAGGAAACGTACAAGAAAACTGCAAAGAAAGCAGCTGACCTTGCATGCCGCAGGCCAGAAAAAAGTACAAATGTTCTTGCAAAGAAGCAGGAAAAGATGGAAGCTATGGAGCCGACGAGCTTTTTACCAGCCCAATTTAATCATCTTCTCAGCAAATGCTCCCCATGAGGAACAAGAGGGGAAAGCAAGATCATGAAAAGATTGCAGGCAAAGGAATTCTGCTGGTACTCCTGGACTGATTAAAATTCCTCAGGACTCATAGCAGGAGAGAATATTTTATGTAAAACTTCACCTTGTCTTTATTACATTTGCCAACTTCTTCCTGTGTAGATAGTGGGAGGTGCATGCAGAAGACAAAGACGGAGATAATAAGCACAGGACCTGGCTGTGGCTTTCCAGCCTATTACCCGTTTGCCTGGGAAGAGTCCTGGTGATTGTGCTGAGCATCTGCATGCGTACAACAAAGTGTGGGCAAGGAGAAGCCTTGGGGTCCTGCAGAGCCTGGACAGAGTGTGATGCAGCCATATGTGTGCACAAAGGTTTGTGCGGTAGAAAATCCTGTCCTTGGATGTAGCCCTGATTGTGGGCATCAGGTGGCTCGGAGATGAGTGATTAGCGTGACTTGGGATGCAGAATGGTACAGAGAGAACCAGGTTTCCCCAGCCAGCTGAAACAAGTGAGTGAAGTTTCCATGTGCAGCAAGGATGTCAGGGCCGGTGCACACTGTTACCAAACCCACTCCTGGAAAACAGAGATTGGTATATGGAGAGACCCCTCACTGCCACTGCTGCTGCTGCTGCCGCTGCCGGGTAAGATATCGATAACAAAGTATCGCCTGACACCTGTTATAAATAACGTCTGTCCCATCACCCCCTCACCACATGACCCACTGCTGCCAGCTCCTCACTCGGAAGAGGCTCAGCGTGGAATGAAAGCCATATTTAAAATACATTTTTGCATATGTCTTTCTAGGTGAGGAACAACAGGATAGGGGTCTGGAAAAGGTTTCCTCCATCACTGTCTTTCCTGTGGTGCCAGAAGAACAACCCCATGAAATCTCAGGCAAAGAACCGAGACCTTAAAGCAATCATGTTTTGCTCCACTGTGAACTGAATTACAGGATTAGTGTTGCAATGCTCCTGGAATGGGGAAATCAGCACCATAATCCTGTGTGTTTGCCAGGTTGGGTGTTTTTTCCCTGTGGGTCAGAACATCTTACAGGGGCTCACCACTGCCAGGGTCAGGGGCCATGGAGGTGTCCAGAGGGAATGTGGCTGGCATAAGGCACACCCAGGTTAGCACTGCTCTCAGCCTTCCACCTCCAGCCCCTTCTGTAGCAGATCTGCACCCAAACTGCCACAGGCTCTCCATGGCAGAAAGAGGAGCACTCTCATTGCCTTGCAGAAAGCAAGGATGTCCTAATGGTTGTGGCTTTTGCCCAGATTGAGAGCCCCTGCCACAAAACCCCACCATTCACCAGCCACGTGTGAGCCCTTCCCAAGCCGTGGCCGATGCCAGCAGGGCTGGTTCATCCCCATGATATGCCTGTGGATTAACGCCTCGAGGCAAGCCAGCATCTGCTGCAGTGTGGCTCCTCGCTCTGGTTGCAGGACTGGCTTCTATCACAAATCATCTTCCTCACATAAGAAAGCAGAAGCCAGGGATTAGAGCGGTTTGAAGTTTTTAGCATGAAAAGGTCGGGTTTGAAAGAAAAAAGTGAAAAAGCTGCTTTTTGAATGTCTTTTGGTGAGGAATTTGAAAAACCCTGCCCCCATGACTTTCAAAAGGGTTGGGGGTTTTTGGTGGGGCTTTTTTCAACTGGCTTTTTTTTGTTTGTTTGTGTTTTTTGGGGGTTTTTTTTGTTTTTTGGGGGGTTTTTGGTGGGGAAAGATAAATTTTGTTTCACTTTCTCTCTTTATTGCCTTTAGCTGTAAAGCACAATTTCTCCAGAAACCCACATTTGGGATAAATACAATATTGCAGTTAAAAAAATTCTGGGAAATGTCAGGAGAAATCAAAGGTGATTCAGTTTCAAACCCTGCAAGTCAGAAACACCTGGGAAACATCAGTGCCGGGTGTGGGGAACAGGGGATGAAGAGAAGGGAGAGCTTCCATCCCCAACAGCAGCTCCCGTGAGCTGCCTTCAGAGGAGAGAGCTACAGTGAGAAATTACCTTCCCAAATATGATGCCTGTGAAGAGATGCCACCACCACCACCATTCCTGATTCCTGTGCCCCCCCTGTTTGGCTCTCAGTGAGTACGAACCTTTCAAAGACGCATTTTTTTATAATTATTTGCTGGGTTTCTCCTCCTTACCCTTGAAGATAAATTCTTGTAAGTCCAGAAGCTCAATCAAGCAAGTGAAACCCTCTTGGGCTAAGCCCCATCCTCACCCCATAGCTCCTTGGTGCCTCTGTGTGGGGTACATCTATACCATGAGATGGATGGCTCCTGTGGCCACTAACAAAGTCAGAATGGACCACACAGCCCTTTTACAAAAATGGAGAAATACCCCCTCTTCTTTCTGCTCCTGCATCCTGTGCCCTCTTTCTCTGTCTCTTCTCCATTAGCTGCATTCCATCCATCCCTTCCTTCAGCTTCACCACTGCCAAGCCCAGAAGTGGACAAAAGTTTACTTTTGTCTCACACACCTGGTGTGCCAGGTGTGTGAGACAAAACATGGTGTTCAGCCCACCTGCCTATTTACCCTGTGTTGAAATGTTCCACTTGTGACCCTTCAACAGTGATCTTTTTTAAGTATAGATTTATTTAGCTCCTTCTTAAAACTGAGCAAACCCTTTCTTTGCAAAGATGCCAGAATTAAGTCAAATTGCACAATTGTTTTTTATCATCTCATCAGAGCAGGTAGGGCACCTACATGTTCTTGTTCTCAAAACTTCAGATTTGAGAATTTCCAACTAAAAAATATCTCCCCTTANAAAAAAAGAGACAAACAAAACCAACCAACCAAAAAAAAAAAAAAATAAACATCACCCAAACATCAGGAAAGAAAAACAAGCCTCAGACAACATCAGCTTGGAGCCTTTTATCGGAGTCCAAACAGATCTGTTTTCACAAGAGAATTGATGGGTGTCTTCTCACTGGATTTGCATTATATCCCATTTTGGGAACACCTTGCTGCCTGGGACAATACACCACTGGGGAGCACAAACATCCATCCCAGGAGTATTCAACAACTATTTCCCAAGAAGACCTAATGGTCCAAATATTCTCCCTGAAACGCAAAACTATCCTGACCGAAACTGCTCAGCTGTGACTTCCTGAAAGGTGTTGAAAAATCTGGCAGGGTGAGGAAAAGCCCATGAAATTTCCTTGGGAAATTGGGCCAGCATTACAAAAGGCTGCCGAAATTTCTCAGTTTTGTCCAGGTGGAGATTCAAGCTCTCATGAGAAACAAGAAAATCTGCATCTCCTCTCATACCGTGATGTGAAACAGCGAGTTAGCAAAACTTCAGGTGCTGTAAATTTTGATTTCCTGACAGCCACTTTAGCTAAGCTTCCCACCTAGAGACGGGAAAATTAATTATGCTTGCACAGCTTCTTTGTTTGAACTGAAAAAAAAGCTCCCAGGGAAGTTTTGGGTGATTATGGATCCAGAGGAGGCTGCAGTTGAAATATTCATGCTCTGGAGGGTTTCAGGCAGAGTTTGAGACTGCAAACCCCATGCTTGGAAAGGGGTGTCTTCATCGCTTAAGGACAGGGCACAGACTATTTATGCCTGCATTCCTCTTTGCCCAGATGCTGACAGAGATATGCCAGCTATTCCCGACCATCCCTGGTGCACCCGCTGCCTCCTTAGCAGCGAGTTTTGCGCGGTGCGAAAGAAACGCTGCAAAGCGGCGAGAATGCAGCGATCACAGGGGACAAGAGGGATATTTTTACAGCAGGGTCTCGCGTGAAGGAGGGGGACAGATAAATAAAAGGACTTTCTTGGCTCCGGCGGCTGCTGGCAGCGGCGGAGCGCGGCGGGATGGTTCTCCGTGCCTGCAGTGCCATCTCCCGGCAGGGCCCGCCCGGGGACCGCAGGAGGGTGCTCGGCCCTCCCGGAGCAGCAGCGGGGGCTCTCGAGGGTGGACATATGTTTCGGGAGGGCATCCCCTCAGCCTGGGATGCTTCCCTCCAGCCTACCGGGGACTGGGCTGAGCGCCGAGGGGCTGAGCTTGCAGGGGAAAGAGACAACACAGTGGTCTCACATATTTACCTTCTTTAATATAAGTGATGCCTCATTTGGGGGGTGTCTAAATGAGATAGGGTTCTCTGACAAATAGGATGACAGAGACCCTTGCTAAATCTGATGTCTGGACAGAAGGGGAAGAGTGGTGCTGGACATTAAAGCGTGGTATAAATGAAAATATCCCTTGAAGTTCTCACAGTGTCCATGTTCTGTCCTTATATCCTTCCTCTGGCATTTGCCTATTCCTGCAGCAGTGTGGGGAAGCAAGGGCTCATCTTTCTGTGTCTTCAGATTATCAAGCAGTGGGTCCTGGGCTCCTCAGAGACCCCTGGCAGAGCAGCAGTGATGTGGAGGAGAAAAAGTGTTGAGAAAGTCCAATTTCCACGCCTTCAGGTGGCTCTTGTTCTGTGAGATGTTTTAAGCAGCAGTTTTGCCTCTGGGAGGGGGTACTTGAGTTTCGGAGTGTGGGGGCTCACATTTGAGATCTGCACTGGCTGGTGAAACAGGGGTGTATTCAAGGCGGGACAGAAGAGGGTGGTGGCAGACATCCCAGGCAGCTGGTGAGGCGAGTGTTCCCCCAAGGATGTGCAGTCCATCAGGTAAGGCCTGCAGAGGCAGGAGCAGAGATTCATGAACAGAGAAACAACCAAATTACCCCGTGGGGCTGGGACACCCCAGATCTCAGTGTGCTGGATCCCAGCTTGTTCCCATCAGTGGTTCTGTTCTGCTCTGGATGTGCCCAGGTCAGTAGCGTCCCATGTATGCCTGTCACGGGCTGGATTCTTCCCACAGGCTCCTCTGGGCTGGCCAGGGAGCAAACCCCAGTTTGGGAGTTCATCTTTCTCTGCCTCTCAGCACCTCCCAAACATCTGGATTGTCAGGGCCAGAGGAAAATGTCCCCCTCCAGCAGCCATTTCAAGTCAATGCTAGGAAAGTGCTGTAATGCTGGTACATGAGGTGTAACAACTCCTACCACATCACTCACTGCTGTAACCAGTGATAAATAACTGCAGTGACCCTGCTGTAGATCAGAGCTGTACTTAGAGACCTCTCCATGGAGGTCAAGGTTCTGGATGAGGCGTGCTGGGTACTAATGGCTGTCCCCACCGTACTAATTGGAGTAGGAATGGAAACAAAAGCACACCAACTCTTATTTTCAGACAATGGGCTCAGAGGAAAGCGGTGACAACATTTTGTCAGGCAGTGCAGATGCTTTTAGATTCCTTCCCCTTCCCTTCTGGCTCAGTGTTTTGGTTTTTCCTCCTGGTATATCCTTCCTGCTCTGGAAACTCTGTGCCCAGAAATGGGCACAGAAGCAGGTCCTCACTATCTCTGGGGTAAGCACGAGACATCCTTTTATTCAAGGAATTGATAAATCAGCTTGATCTGCACTTATGGACTATTGAAGAGTGTGAGATGCTTGCCATTCTCTTGATCTCTGTATCAATACACACAGTTTTTCTTAAAAAGGTGCAAAAGTCCTGTTCTTGATGCAGGAGTGCTCAGGCTGGCAGGAGAGACCAGGTTCATACCAAGGAAGAAGTCAGACCAGATGATCAAAATGGTCCTCGCTGTCCTTAAAGCTTATGAATGCAGTTTAAAGTCTTGGGAGCTCTACTTCAGTCAGCTGGTTTAAGCAAAAAGAAACAAAAAACAAAGCAACAACAACAACAACAACAACAAAAACATTTTGAATTTTGATTGCTTTCCCATTCAGCTAAATTCCAATTCAATTTCTTCTGGACAAGTTTATAATCTTGCTTCTGCCAGCCAGGCGCTTTAATCTCTACCATTGTCTTCTGTTGCCAGGAGCAGGCAGGAGTTGTGGGGTGAGGGGCTAGTTGGCACCATGCTCACAACCATGGTCAATACCTTGTATCTCAAGCATCCTTAAAACTAAAAGCAGGGAGGGAAGGAACTGCCAGGGATAGATTAGTGTTGGCTGCTGACAAAGAATCAGCCAGGCAAGAAAAAGAACTGGGAAAAGGAGCAAGATGAGATGTGAATGCACTCAGCTGCAGGGGAACAATATTTCTTGTACCAGCAATGAATACAGTAACAGGGAAAGACTTGTAAGCATCTTGATTTCTTAAAGTATGTTCCTGCTGCCACTGTAACAGCATGTACTCACAGATAAAGGGCGTTTAAGAGGAGTGTGAGAAGCAGGAGCACAGTTCCCCAAGTAATTTCATTTCTTCCACAGAGATCTGCAGTGTGGATGCAATGGACACCAGCTGCACCATGATCTTGCAAGGGATGTAGATGTGCACCAAAATCTTGGCCTTCACTTTGGGACCGTTGTGAAGGAATGAATGAATGAATAAATGAATGAATGAATGAATTAATTAATTAATTAATTAAGAGCCTGTAATGGTTTCCTCATGGACCAGACCTTTCTCCTCTTGCAAAGGCTGCTGTGGGCACCTGCCAGCCATGGGCCTGCAGAGTAGAGGTGAGGCAGGGAACATGGATGGAAACAGACAGCAAAATGATCAGAAGGGATCTGGAGGCGGCTGCACCTGTGTCAAGCTGTTGGAAATTAGAGTTAATTAGAGGAGATGGAGCTGGCACTTTCTGGAAAACTTCAGTACCTGGAGTCTTGGACATGCTGACACTCCATGGAGTGGTCCTGGGGGACCTTTCAGCAGCACAGCTTTTGTGCTCTGTGCCTTGTCTCTGTCATTTATACTCAGGGCTATTCTGTGTCTACACCTGGGGGAGGTCCTGATTTCACAGTGACCCCCACAAACGCTTCTGCAACATTACCCGGCTTCCTTGGATGCAGGACAGGGACCACATTTCCCATGACATGGACAAGGCAGTTCTCCATGCCAGACAAAGTGCAGGGCAGGCAGAGGATGTAGGAAGTGATACATTAAATCCCTACTTATTGTCTATCCACCACCCAGACAACATGGGTGGGAAGAGCACAGATGCCACAAGCATTAAAGGTTTCTCTGCTGGGAAAGCCTTTCTCTGCTCGAGCTCCTCTCAGCAAGAAGCAACTCTCGATAAAACTCTTTCAGCAGCATTGATGGCAGACTGAAGTGAAGCAGCAAACACAACCCCAGCAGGAGACCGTTTAGGTTATTATTTTAATTAATTGCACATGTAGTTAAACTGAAAGAAAAATAGAGACGTGACACCCAATTATTCAAATCACTTTCTGCTAGTCACACACCGCTGCTGCTACCAAGTCCCAGCATAAAGCTTTGCCCTCTGCTATCTCCAGAAATGCCAGATATTTGCATCTCAAGGTTGGTAAGCTACTGTCATGCAAGTTTTCTTGTTGTACAAAAGGGATGAAGAATTGTAAATCTACCAGCGTGGTCCCACAGAGAATTGCATTCCCTAGAGCTGGTGAATCATTCCCTCCAGTGGCCATTTCCCCCTAAAACGTCTCATTCTTCACCATGCAGCACAGACTGCTCCAGACAAGCTTCCCAGTTATCAAGGAAGACACTGGAAGATGCAGCTCCAAAGCCAGAAGAAGGACCCAGTGAGAACAACAGGTATTGGGCTCCTGAAGGAAAGCACCCTCAAGAGCAATGTCCATCTCCAAGGAGATGCTAACCCAGCTCCAGTCACTTGGAATGAGCTCACGAAGTGAAAGCAGAGTGCTTCAGGCTGGGAAAACTTTCAGTTTTCTTCTGTAGGGACCAAAAGTATGAAAATGAGACTGTCAGGCTTTTCGGGACTGGGATTTTTGAATATGATTCCCCCTTGAGAGCAGGCATTGCTGGTATTTGCAGCTACCAGTTCCTGTTCTCCCACCATGTGGGCAGACATGCCTGTTTGTGTCTGCAATACCAGGCACAAATCCCTCTTCAGCTTCCAGAAGCAGCCCTGAGGCTGTGGTCCCCAAATGGGCTCTCACCATGCAGAAACAAGGTTGTTTCCTGATTTCCAGACACACACTTCCCCCAAAGCAAAGGCTCAGTGAGATCCCTCATGATGTTTCTGCTGGAGAAATTTCAGAGATTTCAGTAGAAAAGAAAACTCTGGTCACCTCTGACACATCTGTGAAGTCCAGCCAGGCCATCCTTGAGGGTGCTCATCCCAGCCCAGCTCAGCTCTACTGCTTCTCAGGGCCCTCTGTGCCATGACCTTTGATACCCAGTGGGAATGAGAGCTGCACCAGCAGAACTGGGCAGACCCAGTCCCCAGGTCACCTGTTGCCTCAACAGGGGAGGTAAGTGGGTGATTTACCTGATTTTATTCTCTTTTTAAAAATCAAGCTGGGGTAATGTGGTGGTCTACCTGTGCTTCTGCACCATTGGCTCAGTGGGACAGAGGCCAGGCTCTCCTCTTGCTCGTGTATCAGCTGCTTCTTCACTCCCCCAGTCTAGCTGATTAACAAGTCCAATTAAACTTCGAGTCACACTTCCCCGTTTGCATTTCCCTTTGAATTTAGCTCTTTCTATTAGGACCTGGAAAATGTTTGATATGTCCCAAAAAAAGCTGGGGTTTTTTTCCAACTATGTCAGTTTGATAGAAGATGTTAAATTTCCCTAGAATTCTGGTCCTGCCTAGATGGCTGAATTGTCACACCACCTTAATTGTAAGTGTGCAGGTAATTTTCTTGTTGCTTTATTTTGAAAGATGTCCCTGCCCATGCTTGGGTGGTTGGAACTAGATGATCTTTAAGGTCCTTTCCATCCCAAACCACTCTGTGATTCTATTCACAGTTATTTCCTCTGCCTCCACCTGCAGGCTCACCCCATGGTTTCACTGTAAGCCCTTAAGAGCAGATGCTCTTAAGGCTGTGCTGTGCAGATACAGGAGAACAATTTAACCAGTCCTGCTTCAGAAACAGATGGAGTTAATTAACATCATCCACCTCCTCCAGCAAGACCATTTGCAGCAGTGCAGACTAGGGATCTCCTGCAGCCTTTCAGGGCACCTTCTTAGCTGCCAGGTCTGCCCTGCCACAGTTCCTGTGTCCACACTGTGGAGCAGCCTCTTGCCCAGCACAGTTTGCCCCAGCAAGAGCGATGCTGTTGCAGGGCTGGAGGTGATGCCTGCTCCAGGGGGGCCCTGCCAGCTGCTGAACAGGTAACACATCATCAAAGCATCATTTCGCAGCAAGCAGCTTCCAGGAGAAGCTTTGATCACAGCCAGTTTGTTCTCAGGCCCCACACTCCTCCTGACACCTTCTTTACTCTTACAGAGATATTTTTAAAGATTGCAAGGCTTTGTTTTTCAATCAGTGCCATCCTGGACCAGTGCTAACACCTCTCCTTCCCACAGAACTGGGACTCAGGTCCTGCCCCACCCCATTCCAGCTTTGTAGGAACATCTTCCCTTGCCCTGGATTTAACCTGCCAATCTGTTGACTTCATTTAGGGAGAAAAACAGGCTAGGGACAGAACTGTAGCCTTCACAGGAGTGATTATCATTAAAAAAGATACCTCCCCAAACCATCCCATAGCTACAGTCGTAGGTAACCCTGCTTTTCTCAGTGCCTTATTGCATTAAAAAAGACATCTAGAAACTCTTTTAGCCCTCATACACTGTCTGTGTCACCAGTGGGGTGTTGGACAGGAGGGAGAGGTTTTTGGAAGCTGAAGAGCTTCTTGCTGCCTTGAGGCAACTCTTGAAGTCTGCAGCTGTCCCATAGCAGCCAGATTTTGGCTCCACACTGCAGCCAGCACAACAAGAACCTTGACCAAGGAATCATCCCCGCCAGACTGTCCAAGCAGTAGGGACAAATGCAGTACCAGCCTGGGATGCTCAGGTTTGTGTTCCTCCTGAGCCTGAGGCAGGTCTGCAGCAGTTAGTGTGCAATGTGAATCCAAAGTCCTCTGTGTCCTCAAAAGCTGCTTTTTTCCTTCTTAGAGTGCTGGGGGTAGTGCTCAGGTCTGGAAACTTCAGAAGGCACTCCATATTTGCTTTCTTTTTAGCTTGTGATTTTTTTTCAGAGCAAGACAGTTACCCCTGTCTCCTGTTAAGGTTTTACATGTACCAGGGATATTTCCAGAACCCTAGACATCACTGTGGGGCGGCCCATCGCTGAGGCAAGGCTGAACAATGACTNCAGCTCTTCTAGGTCCAGCCAATTTTCTCATTTTTTTCCAGAAAGTAGGTGGCTGGTATCAAGGAGCCCAGCAAAACTGGTAAAATTCCAGCCCCTGCCACAAGGAAACTCTTCCAAAATCTGAGCAGGGAGCAGTGGAAGGAGCCCATTCCTCACAGAGAAAATGGTCCTGATGGAAAGATTGCCCCGAGGAAGGGCAGGCTTGGCTTGGGACGATGCCTGCGGATGGCTCAGATTTGTTTGCAACAGGCAAATTTTCCAAAACAAAAGAGGAAGCTGTTTCAATAGAATCCAAACCTTTTGCCAGAAAGGTATCATTTTGGTAACATATTTAGGGGAAACCATTCAACTTAATGGTTTAGATTTATACTTTATATTCAATTACAATTTGCTCACAGTATGTTATGTAATATATATCACACACCTAATTTGCATACTGAATTTTAATATAACAAAAATGCTGAGAAAGTGTCGCTTCAATTTTCCAGAACAGCCCTGAGGAATGTTTGCTTGACCAGAAATTTACATTTTTCATTCCTGTTTGGAACAACAACAACAAAGAGGTCGATATTTCCCATGAAACAGGACTCTGGGGCTCCGACCTGCTCTCCTAGACAGTCCGGGGAGAGCAACTTTAAAGGCAGGGCAGGCGAAATAATTTTGATGCTTTCTGTTCTCTGTCCCATCCTGTGCCATAACAACCGACATCTTCAAATGAAACAGCTCCTCGAAGTCGCAGGAAGAGCAAAAACTCTGAACCAGACCCGCCGTGCCCCGAAACCATTCCTTTTCAGAGCGCACTCCCTCTGGGCAAATGAACTTCAAATAATTCCTCCCTCTCTCCCCCTCCAAAGAAGCCTTAATGACACCTTGTCCGTGAACTTAATGTGTTTTAAACTATCTCCATGCCTGGCCACATACTTGGAATGTCCCCTAAGGACTGCTAAAAAGTCANTCTTAGAGTGCTGGGGGTAGTGCTCAGGTCTGGAAACTTCAGAAGGCACTCCATATTTGCTTTCTTTTTAGCTTGTGATTTTTTTTCAGAGCAAGACAGTTACCCCTGTCTCCTGTTAAGGTTTTACATGTACCAGGGATATTTCCAGAACCCTAGACATCACTGTGGGGCGGCCCATCGCTGAGGCAAGGCTGAACAATGACTTCCAGCCCAGGCTTACCTGCATTCCTCATCTTCCTCAGCACCCAGAACACACTTTAGTACATGTATTGAAGCAGCATTTCTGCTTGTGAGGGCTTGGAAAATTTGCTTGCATCATTGCTCAAATGAACAACAGCAGCAAAAGAAAAGAAAAAAACCTCCCAAAACAACAAACAACCCAACAAACAAAACCAGATTAANTCAGATTTGTTTGCAACAGGCAAATTTTCCAAAACAAAAGAGGAAGCTGTTTCAATAGAATCCAAACCTTTTGCCAGAAAGGTATCATTTTGGTAACATATTTAGGGGAAACCATTCAACTTAATGGTTTAGATTTATACTTTATATTCAATTACAATTTGCTCACAGTATGTTATGTAATATATATCACACACCTAATTTGCATACTGAATTTTAATATAACAAAAATGCTGAGAAAGTGTCGCTTCAATTTTCCAGAACAGCCCTGAGGAATGTTTGCTTGACCAGAAATTTACATTTTTCATTCCTGTTTGGAACAACAACAACAAAGAGGTCGATATTTCCCATGAAACAGGACTCTGGGGCTCCGACCTGCTCTCCTAGACAGTCCGGGGAGAGCAACTTTAAAGGCAGGGCAGGCGAAATAATTTTGATGCTTTCTGTTCTCTGTCCCATCCTGTGCCATAACAACCGACATCTTCAAATGAAACAGCTCCTCGAAGTCGCAGGAAGAGCAAAAACTCTGAACCAGACCCGCCGTGCCCCGAAACCATTCCTTTTCAGAGCGCACTCCCTCTGGGCAAATGAACTTCAAATAATTCCTCCCTCTCTCCCCCTCCAAAGAAGCCTTAATGACACCTTGTCCGTGAACTTAATGTGTTTTAAACTATCTCCATGCCTGGCCACATACTTGGAATGTCCCCTAAGGACTGCTAAAAAGTCACAAGCAGGGGGGAAAAAAAAAAAGAAAAAAAAAAAGAAAGGCACAAAAAAAGGACAAAAGCTTCAGTCTGGGTCCCTGGGCTCGCACCCCCGTGGAGGGGAAGGTTTGCCTGTGTTCAGCGTTACCTGACACCCAGGTAACACCCCGACAAAGCTCTTGGTAGATGGAGCCGGGCACAAAGCAGCTCCGGGATATCAGGCTGTGTTTGAACTTTTCACCATTTTCTCCCCCCCTCCCCTCCACCACCATCTTGAGGGGGAATTTTTTTTCTTTTTGGTTTCAAAAAGCCCTTCAGGAAATGATTTAGGAGCAGAGAGCATGGTCAGCTAATGGGCTGCAGCTGAGGCAACGTGGGGTTATGCTTCTGTCCCGTCCCTGCGACAACTCTGCCTGCACGGGGACTCTGCCTTGCACATGCACGTGCCCTGCACGCCTGGCACATCCCAGATCCTTGGACAGGCAGATCTGGAAACCCTTCGGAAAATAATCAAAACCCCCAAATCCTCCACAGCAGCTGCCCTCCACGTGAGCTGTTGACAAATAGGGACTAAACAACTTGTGCTCTTCCCCCTCCAGCACTTGCCATGTGTCTCTGTGTACGTCACCTCACTCAGTGTGCTCCCGAGTGCCCCTGCAATCACAAACCATCACTTGCTGCCCCAAATGCTGTATGTTTCCCACATCCCCAAGCTCTAGGCAGAGCTGTGGGTTGATAAAAGGGAGATATTGGGGCTGGGAGTATTTACAACTTCCCCCCTGTGGGTTGTCCTCCCCCAAAACAGCAAGCCAGGCTTCGAACACTAGCAGCACAACAGCAGCCTCTGCCAAGTGCCATCTGTCTGGGAAGTGTAAAGGCTTTTGGAGTCACAGATTGCCCTGAGTTTCTCCCTGCCCCTCCACAACTCATGCCTGGAATTATTATCCTACTCTCCCCACTGATTTTAGAGAGGCAAACTCTATTTTGCATCAGGGTGGTGCAGGTCTCTCTTTTGACTTTTGTGGGGGATAATGGTTGAGATATCCTGTCCCAAGACAGCACATTTCTGTTCCAGACCACCACCCTCCCTGCCTGTTGGTTGCCAAGATGCCTGTGGCACAGGTGGTGGGCAGGACACAAGGCAGAGATGTGTTGCTGCTAGGAGTACCAGAGGATAGGGGATACCTGAACAGGTCCCTATGTTCTCCACCATGCTTAGTAGATGGAGGTGGCTGCTCCCAGGAAGACAACATCTCTCTGAGGTTTTCAAAGTGCCCATCAGATAACAGTGCACATACAGACACCTAAATACTAAGAAAATCAGTTGTACCTCACAGGTTACTCCTAGAAATTATTTGGTTTTAGCCTACCTAGTAAAGAAAGGAAGCCAAAGCTATGCCTGGCCATTGAATATACCCTGGCACTTCCCAGCTAGATCTCCCTACCTTTAAGTTTGTCTTGGGTGGAGAGGATGGGTGACTGCCCTTAATCTTGGCAGCAGACAAGAAGTGAAGAGCCTGCACTCAAAGGCTGGTGTCACCAACATGGGTAAATCTGGATGTGAGTGATCCATGGGGTAAAGGACAGCCTGGACAATGCAGAGATCTTGGCCAGCATCCTGCAGCACTCACCACTATTATAGAACATCCCAAACCTCCCTGTTTGCCCTGTCCCCTTGGGCTTCCCATATTTACTGCAGACACAGCCTGCCAGACAAGGATTTCAGCTTCATTCACAATCTTTCAAGTTTCCAATTAATAACTCCAAAATTCTCAGGATTAAAGCAGGCAACCACACAAGCCCTTGGGTAATTTTGCGACCAGCTAAAAAAAACCAAACAAACAAACCTAAAAATCTAGAAAATATTCATGAGGAAAACTGCAAACAATTCTGTTGCCCTTTAGAAAAGCCTTGCCATTTCCCAGCTAGCTCATCCCAGATGCTGCAGGAATCAAACTGATCTGCAGAACAGCTCTGGGGCTATCTCTGGAGCAGGTCACCCTCCACCCCAGAGCATGGGGCTTCTGCCAGCAGGCAGCAAGGGCAGGGGAGGGGAGGGCAAGGGTATATTCATATGTGGGGGAGATGAATGTTGCTTAGGCAAGAGTTTGGCTTCTGTTTCCTGTTTTCCAGAGCTCTGGAGACTGTACATAGTACCTCTGAGATGGGGTGCTGCTGGATGGTGGCCAAGGGCCAGGCTCTGGGATATCCATGGACTGTGGAGATGGAGGGACAGACCAGAGGGGAGTACCATGGGGCTGAACTGGGGTCATGGGGGCCATGACCACCTGAGTAGGGCACATACCACCTACATGCCTGCCTCTTTTTTGGTGTCAGCTGCTTTCTTCTCTGCCTTCCCTGGTTCTTTTTCACCAAATTAAGTTAACATTGTCTCCCACTGGCTTGCCACGGGAACTTTTTATTTATTTTCTTCCAATATGCCAGCAGGAAAGACTTCTTAAAGTTGCCCAATTTTCTTACCCTGGTCTCCACCCAGCCCCATGCTAATTAACAAAACATTGCTGTTAACACGTGTGACACTATCAGGTTGAGGGGCAGAGGCAGCACTGGAGTCAGACCTTATTCCTGCTCAGCTGTCCCTCCATTTTGGAGGAAGAAGCCAGGTCTTGATGTGGAGGGGTAGAACTGCCACCCCTACCTTCCTGCACATCCACTCCCTCCCCATGCTCAGCTCCTTCGCAGGAGCTCACAGAGCTTCTCCAGGCTGCACAGGCAGCAACGGGGGAAAAAAAGAAAGTTGGGCTGGTTTTATTTTTTTTAATATAATTTTAAAATTATGCTTTTAATTTTTTTCAAACTAAAAATACCCTCTTGTTTTAAAGTTTCCAAGCACGATGCCCTGAAGAAGCAAGAATGACAGATGCTGCCGAGTACAGATGTTTTGCTTTGCTTTTTTTGATTTTAATTAGTAATATTTTCCACACCAAAACTCACAGATAGCTATTCGTGTTGCTGCAACTGGATCAGGTCAGGACCAGAATGACCTGCTGGGGACATGGCCTAACTACCCTGCAGTATGGTGGTTATATTTAGGCAGGAGTTTGTCTCTGCCTTATTAACCTATTAGTTGCCATTGCCTCTCTGGGCACGACTGGGCTGCCCTCATCCTCATCCCTGAGGCATCCTGTTTCCTTTCACTGCAGGTCTTCTGGACAGCTATCTCCTCCAACACTTCAGCAATCAAATGCCTGAGCTCACCCCACCATATGGCTCTTCCCACAGCCCTGCCTCCACCCTCCCATGCACTTCCATCCGTGCTATCGGGGGGGGAGGTTTTGAGGCTTCATAATTTTAAACCAGTCCAATTGCCTTCAGGTGTCACATGTGGAGTTGTACTTCTCTAAGACAACATTTCAACACACAGCAAGGGTGCAGAGATGGGCTCTGGGTAGCAGTGGGTGAGATGTTACCTCAAGGGTGACTGGGGACAGTGCTGGGAGGGGACATTACCTCCTCTTTCTTCCCTGGGCTCCTATGTCTGCCTTGCAGAGCAGTGGTGACTTTTCAGCGTGTCTCTTGCTTCTCTGTGGGACCTTTTGCTCCAAGAAGCCCTGATGGACAGTCACCTTCCTACAGGGAGCATCATAATCCCTGTGTCACTGCCTCCTGGCACACCCACACTCATGCACTGACCTGTGCAGAGGGCTCACTGCATCCCAGGGAGGGAAAAAACATGGGAGCAACATCAACTGATTTCCAGCTGTGTCCTGCTGGGAAGGTTTGTGCAGGCAGACTGGAGCAGTGATGGGTGAAATGCAGCTGTGGGGAACGCAGGCATGGCAGGAAGAGAGGGCAGGCTCTGCAGCGTGTACTTATGTATATTATACAGCAGGTGTTTGTCAGGAGCCATTCACGCTGGTCCATCAGCCTATGGAAGAAAGCCTGTGTTAAAAGGCTTCCTTAGGTTTTCCTTTGCTCTGAACAAAGCATTGCTACACAGTGAAAAATCATGGAGGAGCAGACACCTGTGAGTGAAATGTCAGCTTTATGAACCGTGGTGATGGAAATTGCAAAGCAAGAGGCAGGAATTATTAGGAAGGATCTACTATGCCTGGCACACGTTATGGTGTGGAACAGAGCCACTACACCTTTGCCTGGGGCACAGGGTGTGGTTCTGTTCCTTGTCTTTTATTGAGATGAAGCTGGAAAAGATCTACAGGATCCTGGCAAAGATGAACAGGAGGATGGTTTCCAGGCAGGGAGCAGTTACCTATGCTGGGGCTCTTCTGCAGCAGAAAGGGTGACTGGAAGAGGGATGAAGCAGCATGGGATAGATTACCTGGGGCTGTGAAGACTACCTCAACAGAGCACCCCATCTGCACTGCTTGTGGAGTCATGGACAGGTCTCTGCACTGGAACAAACCCAAATTCCCCAGCACAGGTCATCTCTGCTCTGGCAGCTCATATGCACCTGGGGACTCACCTTCTCCTGCATCTCTGATGGAGATGTCAAGGACCATCAGCAACTGAGCACAGCCCAGAAACCAGCATCACAGAGGGATTGGTCAGAAGCAGGTAAAGGCCCATGTGAGGCTGGAAATAGAAACAAGGAAAAGGTTTTGCTCATGGGGATGCTGAATAGCGCAGTCTGAAAGAGCCCAGGGCTTCTGCAGCTCAGGAACAATATATGCCTAATGAATGCTAACAAATCAGCCCTAATTGCAGAGTTCTGAATCTTCCTCTCTAAGGTGTGACATGCATTACAAGACATCAAAGGAGAGAACAGAAAACAACCCAGTTTCTTGGTTCTGGGCAAGTATGTCAGCCCCTAGTCCCCTCCTAGAGCCACTTGCTGATTAACAAGGCTCGTTCATCTTCTAAAGAGGCTGGTGAGAAGTCAAAGCAAGCACAGCCATCAGCCATGGCCCCACAAGAGTACAAAGGCTGGGGCTGTACCACCCACCTGGGGACCCTTGAGCTGTTGGGGTTGCAGTATAACTGGGGACTTGAAAAACAAGAAGAAGGTGCAAGAGATGCCATGCTAAAAAAAACCTCAACAGGCAGCCAGACTGGGAAGGACTGTGTTTAGTTGTTGTGGCCTCTACAGGAGCATCCAGCTCTCCTGTATGGATATCCTGCGATAACTCCAGGGGTATCTCAGGGAGAGACAACTTGCAGGAGAGCCTGCCAAGTGACTGTAATGGGGTGAACCTATGCTAGCAGCAGCCCTGCTTAATGTCAGTAAATGGAGCAGAAATCCTCTGCCTTCCCCAGGCCACAGAGTTTCATGTAATAGACCCCAAGTGCTCCAAAACCCAGCCAGGTTTATGTTGCAGGGATATGGCTGTCTGCCTTTTATTGTGTTTAGCTGTGCTATCCTATTATACTGCACAATAAAACACCAGTTTCCTCCACTCATTAGCCATTTGCTTGTGCTTGAAGTGCACTGAGCTTTCTCACGTGCCCGTGAAGGGAGGTGTAATCTGCTCCTTGGGAGTCCCTCACTTCCCTGCAGACCCACTGCCTGCATCAGAAGTGTGGCCACAGCCTCTACGTGTGCATGTGTACATGCCCAGCTGCATGTATGGCCACAGCAGCATCACATAAACACTGCTCTGGAAGTTACTTTCCTCAGGTCAAGCTGGCAAAAGCTGGGGAAAAGGAAATCCGTGGTTATCTGTGTTAACTTTAATTTATCCCCTTTGTGCAGCTATGCCCTAGATTAAATGAGATATGGGGACCTAAGAAAAAAATTGTTTGAGTGTCAGTACAGACAGCACAGGTGGAAGAGGCAGAAATAAGGTACCACTTCAATAGCAAAAATGGTGTTTTTTTACTGCTTTAGATACAGCTTTTTCCTTATAGATTTTGGGGTTTACTTAGTTGATTTTTGCTTTCAGCACTTTCATGATGCCTCTTAAATAAAAATGAGGTTCTATGATAGGTGCAGCAGTCCAGCAGCTTATGATGCCCCTTGGGTGTTGGGAGGTAAACAGAATTAATATGGGATTTGGGCACTGGATGGCAAATCCAGGCAGGGTTTGTACAGACAGTACAGACAGCGGCTGTGGTAAGGGAGAGATTGAGCATCCATTTTCCCTTACTTTTCTACAAGAATGTGTGTGTAGAGAGAAGAACAGAACCATATCGTTTCAGGAGGTGACTAAGAGAGGCAGCAGGAGCTACCGTAACCCTACCCAAGACCAGGCCGGGCTTGGCCTTTGCAGCATGGACTGTGATTCTGAGGATGGGACAGCCCTGTGAGCTTGCAAACATCTCCTGCCACCTCAGCACATGAAGCAGCAGCAGCCTTTGGCCCCCGGTGCAGACTGCAGCTATCCCGGCACGCCTGTTGTGAAGCTCTTGCAAAACCTCCCAGCTTCCAAGTGACCTGCCTCCAGCAAGGACCGACAGTTCCCTCTGCTGGGAGGACTGTGAAGAAGTGTCTTTGAGCTCCTTTTCCCATTGAAGAGGACATAAAAATCAGATGTCCCATTCCTGGAGCACCCTCACCACAAGCATCTCCAAGAAAATCTTTCTTTGGGTGTGCTTCCTCGGGTGTTACTTCCCTCTCTCCTTGTTGTCCTGATAACTGTAGAGATGAAAAGACAATCCATAGTTCACATTTAATGATGTTATTTGGTAGTGTTAATTTTTTTATGCCCTTCCCTGTGGTGGAAAAGGGCCGTTTCCTGGGAATTTCAGTTGGGTTTTTTTCGGTTTTTGGAGCATAGTCTTTGCTGTCATAGTTGCAGAGAAAAGCTGGGCAATGCATTCCTAATATAGAAAAGAGCAAATGCTTCCCATTTTTTAGATCTTGCAATTCTTTTTTAAGCTGATCTGCAAAATCTGATAACTAAGGAGTTTTAAAAGTTGGATGATATTAACAACCAAACAGAGCATCCGGCAGCTACTCTCCTTTATTTCTGGCTCTCAACAGGTAATTCTCCATTAGTCTGAGGCATGTGGTTATGTTTCTCAGTCAGATAAAATAGTCTTTTCTGAGTCCTGTCAGCCTGAAATCCCATTAGTTTTATCTGGATGGATTGGTAAGAACATAGGGGATGTTCTTCTCTCTTTGATCCAATAAATGAGGGACCAAATTAAGAGCAGTAGGTGGAAGAAGAAGAAGAAAGGGTGTGCTGAGGAAGCAGAGGCTTTGTGTCTTCCAGAAGAGACAGCAGCAGGGCTGAGGAGAGTGTCTTCAGACATCCTTAAAACCAGGTCAGGAACCAGCAGACACATTAATATTTTAACAGCCTAAAGCAAGCCCTGCCCCACCTTGCCCTGCCTGATTTGGGGTACAGGAACCCTGTGCTGAATTAGTTTATTGCTTATACCATGAGTTGAATTAGCTATGGTGGCTGTAGTGAGTAGCCTGTAGCTCTGCAGGCTCTGTGTGGCTCCTGCAAATGCAAAGAGATGCACCTGGGGAAGAAAACCAAAGAATTTTACACAGCTGTATCCAACAGACAGAAAGCTATTATCCTCCTGAAAGGGGGTTTAGCGCGGACAGTTTAACAGAAGTCTCAGCCTCCTGTTCATTAGCAGCCAAAGAAGCAAATAGAAAGTTGTGACTTACTGGGGGAGCAATGGAGAAGGCACCTGCACGACCACACAGACCATGGTGAAGCCACATCTTGGATGCAGCCTTGACCCCTCTCTCAGACAAGAAACAGATCTGGAAACAGCAGAGGAAAGGAAAGGTGACAGGTCTGATCAGAGGCACACAACAGCTCTGGACACGAAGTGACAAAATCACTTAGGAATCTGCACCTCAGAGAAAAAGCTGAATGGAGATGTTGGGAGAAATCTGACAGGTTAAAAGAAGGTGGCAAATGAAGTATTCCTTTTCTCTGTTGCTTGCAACACAAGGGTGAAGAAGCATCCAGGGAATTCACCAGGCAGTGGGCTTAAAATGAACACAAAAGGACGCTTTCCTGCCATCCATCCTCACACCACCCCCCGCTCCCAATTTGTGTTCAAATTGTGGAGCTTGTTGCCAGCAGATCTTGTAGATGACAAGAGTTTCATCTGTTTCCAAGAGTGACTGAGCAACATGAGTAAAAGAAAAAAAATCCCATCAAGAGCTATTAAGGGCAAAGATACCATCTTGAGAAGTGTGGGAGTGGGGAGGCTATGGCCATATGTGCCTTGTCTCTTGTGTTTCTCTCCAAAATTTTCACTAGTGGGAAGTGGAAGAGGGCAGATTTGGGAGGAGGAGGGTGGTTCTGCCCCTCGCTGCCTGTCCTTATAACCTTTGGTATAAATTTGGGGTGGGCTGGGCAGAGGCAGAAGCAGAGCTAAGCACCCTTTAGACTCCAAGGATGAGAAGAATGGCAGAGAGTAAAAGAAATTCCAGTCAGCCTTACTCCATCTACATTTCAGTGTGGCTCCTTAACAAGATGTGTCATTGCTTTCAGCCCTCTCTGCAGCCAGGAGAGACAGAGGCACTGTCACAGGGTGGGTGATAAAGATGACCATAGTGAGGCTCACCAGAAGTCCCTGACAGCAGCCAGGAGCATCCACCTCAAACAAACACAGCAGGACAAGCCTGTAGTGGTGCTTCCTCAGCAAATCATCCCTTCTGGCAGCAATCTGCTGCTCTGGGACTTCCCAAACTGTGAGCAGTTCTCTGTTCACTGACTCCATCGCCAATTTTGTGACTGAAAAAGGCTGCAATGCCTTTAGTCAGAGACAGGCAGATGCCTGGCTGCCTGGTGAATCCTTGCTTGCTGTGGGTCTCAGCTGATCCATTCCAGCTGAAGATCTGACTGGGCATGGAGTTAGAAGCAATGTGTTGTCTCATCTCCCATCACTCCATGTGAGTGTGTCAAGGTCCAGGTGGGCCAGCCCAGGTTACTGCTGGAGTTCCATCCCATGGTGCTGAGGGCAAGGATCAGTGCCCAGTGAGGCTCACAGAGCAACACAAGACTTACACTGCAAGCTCAGGGTCATGATAGCACTTCTATCCTTGATGTCTGCTGAAAAATGTAAGCCTAGGAGCTCAGCAGAAAACTCCATCATGCCAGGCAGCCAGGGAATAGGCAGCACTTGGGCAGAAGAGCTTCCTGATTAGGAAGTATCATCCCTTTGCAGTCTGGGAGACAAAAGAAAGACTAAGACAGTCCTTATGCCAAATCCACACACAATGCCTGTGCCACAGCCAGAACACAACCCCTCCTGCATGGTCCCAGCCCATACAACAGTATTTGTCCTAAATTCCTGGGACCCTTCATCAGTGACAACATTTGTATCTAGGCACATTCAACCTGTTTTTAAACAGAGGCCCAAGCCAAACCCCAAGCGGCAAGTCCACCTCACAGAGTGTGAAAACACAAGGGATAATGGTTTTAATGGTTTTAAACTGAAGAAAGGCCAATTTAGATTAGGTATAGGAAAGAAAGTTTTTTACAATGATGGTGGTAGAACAGGGTCGCAGATTTCCCAGAGAGGTGGTGAATGCCCCATCGCTGGAAACAGTCAAGGTCAGGCTGGACAGGGCCCTAAGCAACCTTCTTACTGCTGGGAAGTTGGGTTAGATGGCCTTTAAAAGGTTCTTTCTAACCAAAGCTTTCTACAATTCTGTGACTCTATGGCTCTGTGATAGTGGAGGACTCGGAAGTCTTACCATCTCAGAACAAACACAGCTATGTCTTGATAAGCCAAGGACAGAAATCCTGACTTTTAGCAGCCTTGATTTCTTTGGGTGTCTTCCAGAAACCAGGAGCTTTGCACCCTGTTTCCTCAGTCTTCACTGAGCTCACCCATCAGGCTGGACTTTGCAGGCACAGGTCTTTAAGCGCAGACATGGTTTAGATCAGCTGAAAGAGAAAGAAAGACAGAGGGAGATGTGATCCCACAGCTCTGGAGACCCCAGCAGTGTGCTGGCTGCCCACTAGCACTCAGGAACACACAGGCAGAGCCAGCAGCAATAACTCCAGCTGAAGGGAAAGCATGATCTGTACTTCCCCCATCCCTGGCCACATCCCCTGCAATGAGATCTGTGATTGGACTCCCTCTTTGAGACATCCCAAGGTCAGAGCTGGGGAAGTAGAGAGCACCCTGGGACACCTGTGTTTGTACCAAGCAATGGCTGCCCTGTGAAAGGTGATTATGAGGTTGTTCTCAGCTGTGATGACTGCATCACCTCTTTGCTCTCACTTCTGCCTTTCCCATATTTCCAAGAGATAATGATCTCATCTCCTAACTGTTGAAGATCACTCCTTGTCTGCACTTCCCCTCCCTGTTCCCCTCCTCTGTTCATTATGGGATAGAAACATTATCGACCAACAATCACTTGATGTCAAAAAACCTTATCGCAGAATCCAGCTGCCAACATAGCCTAAACGTGCTTAGAAAATGTCAGTAAATTACAGCAGAGAGAGAAACTGAGCAAGGGAGGAAACATTAGGATGAGCAGTGAACTGCAATTAACTGCTCCACATTTGGAAGAAGCAGGAAATGTATAGAGGAAAGCAGAGTTAAGGGGTCATTGATCTCTGTAATTGAGGGGAAACTGAGAAATTGATGATTTAATGGGGTTCAGCTGAAAGGAATGTGTGCTTTGCGGACCATGCTGGGGCAGGGAGACCATTGCTCTTGGGTATAGGACCCATCCTAGTTGGCTCACAACACTCAAGGTACTCCTCAACCTTCCTTGGAAGCAACTTGTCTGTGTTGTTCAGCTTGATATCTCCTTGGAAAGGACTTCTTGTCTCATGTCCACACCTAAACTGTATTCTCGCTTTGGCACAAACCTGTGATCTCTTTCTTTCCAAACTGCCTAGAGACCAGGTTTTCAGCGTTGGATTGTCATCAAAGCAGATTGGGATCTGTCATCTCTAAGGACGTGTCCAAGCGCGGTCTGGAGAGGCATCAGGCCAAGGCTGTTCATTCTGAGTTTGCCTTCATTTATCCCACAATTCCTTCAGAAAACATCATGTGGAAGGTACTGTACAACCACCCCTGGCCCAACCTTCTGCCACTGCCCTGGAATTCACCGAGTGCCGTTTAGCAGTCCTGGGGGTAGGGTGCGGATAACTTGGGGCTTCAGACACACTCCTTGCAGGCCCACCTGCCTGTCCCAAGACCACACAAGGATCAGCCCTGCAAAGCTCTGGCACAGCTGGATCACGGGATCAAGGCTCTGCCTTGCCACACCACAGTCAAGCTGTCCAGTTTCTCCCTCCCTCCAGGGCAGGATCAAATGTCACTGGAGAAGTCCTGAACTGTCATCTTCTTTGTTTCCTGTTACCACTGCCTGATTGTTCCCCATGCACATGTCTCCAAATATTTTGACTCACAGGAGCCAGTCTTAGGCAAAGTAAACTGCCACAAAGATCTGGAGGTTATTCTACAGACCCATCTGGCCCCTCTCGCCCTCTTTCTCTCCCTCTTCATCATCTCCATCTCTCCTTCAAAACTCTTACATATTCTTAAATCAAGATTTCAGTCCCAGAGTTGTTTCCATCCCTCAGTCTCCTAATGCATGCTCCACCTATCCTGGACACTGCTTTCCACCCTATCTCTGCTTTTCATCTCACATTCCCTATCCTTTTGATTTTCTGTCCTGCATACATCCTCCCTGAGCTGTGAAAGATGCTGCAATGAACAGAGCAGGGCTGGAATGGAAAACACAAAACACTGCACAAACATGTCTCCATGACCTGGCTGTTCCATGGGAACAGTCTGACCTTGGCTTTAATCCCATGGCAGAGGGAAGATGTTTTAAGGCTCTTTGTACCACCGAGGAAGAAATGCTGACTAGTACAGTTCCCAAGGACAACCACAGGTCATCTTCTGTGGCTTCCTTTTCATGCCATCATGCCAGGTCCCAAACTGGGAACCACAGCCCTGATGTCCTGCAAGTGTGGGTACCACTTACTCCACTAAGAAGATGTCGAGATCAGACTGCTCATTGCCTGCCAGGTTAAATGGTCACTTGCAAAATTCACAGGCCCTTTGGAGATGTCAGCCTCTAGGAGTACAGGCTCATTGCTTGACACTGCAGCTCTGCTCATCTCATGCTTTGCACAGCTGAGACAGGCACCAAGAGGCACAGACCCGTGTTCTTCCATATGCTGTCCGCCCTGCCTGCAGCTGCTGCATAGCCGGGGGCTGCAGAGCTGGGAGAAGCTGTGCCTACAACCCTCCCCATGGCTGCAAACCCACAGCCAGGTCCAGAATCCCCTTGACAGCATGCACAATCTAGGTAAGGATAGGCCAGGTAAATAGCTTTCCTTAAATGGACTGGAGAATGAGCAGAGGTTTGTTGTTTTTCCACAGGGCCATTTCCCCACTCCTTGCAATGAGATATTGCCATTTAAGAAATAGAAGATCACGTTTATTTGGCCAGTGAGTGCATCCAACAAAGATGCTCAGGATTTGGAAAAAGATGCTCATCCTCCTCCAGGAGATGATGACATTTCAGACTTTCTAATTAAGTTTGTGTCCCAGACCAGCAGAACCTGGAAGATATAAATCTCATTTTACCCCCTTTGTATTAAATTGAATTTAATGTTTCTCTAAGATAAAGAGCTTATAGCCCTGGATATCTTTGTTGTAACTCCCCATGGATACTGCTTAGGACAGCAGGGTCTTCTTCATGGCCCCTGGTCCTAGGAATCTCAGCTGCATCTGCTGATAGCCCAGCTAGCTTACAGTGCAACCACCTCCCACTGGGGAATCATGGAGAGATTTGGACTTCTCAACAAGTTTCAGACAGTGACCTGCAGCAGAAGAAAGGGAAAGCAAGATTAGCACCACAGAAACTTGTCCTACTTAGGCAAAGTGCTCCTTGTGGCTGCAACACCTTTGCTGTTGTGTAGGATTTTAGACAAATGACAGAAGAGAAGCTGAACCTCTAGAAATCAAAATCAACCTCTCCTGAGACAATCTCTGTCTGTAAGTGACTTGAAATACGGCAAGTATCTAGACACCCAAAGCCTGGACACAAAGCCTGCACACTGTCCCACCTCAAATGAAGGTGAATCTTCAAAAAAACCGTAACGATACTACTTATAGAAAATTTCCATCCATCCACTGAAAAATTGTGCATGAAACGTCTCCTCGATGCTGGCCAGTGCCATCACCACCCATTCTCGATTTGCTGACATGTAGTTCACCAGGGTCATACAAACTTGTGCTGTTTTTTCTCTGTCTATTCTACTGAGCACAGCTGGAGCTATAGATCTGCCCTTCTTTCTTTGCTGTGTGCCTGTGAGTGTAAAGGAGCTAGAGGTGATCCTGAAGCATGTTTGCCACAGAGCTGCAAAGAACAGTGAGCAAATCTTCTGTGGCATCACCCCAGCAGTGGAAGCTAGCCTTTCTCCCATGGAGACCTGCCTTTAGGTTGTGTTTGCTGTGCTGCACTGAACGTGTGGGGTTTTCAAGTGTAGAGAAGTTCATCCTGTCTTTTGGGCATGAGGAGAAGAAATATTCAACACCCCAAACCTGTACAACTTCATCCTTTCATTCACTATAATCTGGGGATTGGTGACGGAGAATCTGCCAGCATGCCACTGGGGCCCTTGTGTTAACTTTGCCCCACAGAAGGAACAGCCTGTCTTCCCACCTATGCAGTGAAGCTCCCTGATCACAACAGCCTTGGAACCCCAGAAAGCACCTGTTGTGGGAAAACTGAGCTCAAAACCCTGCTTGGAAACTGCTCCTCTCCTTCCAGTGCTGCCTTATCTCCCTGCTCCCTGTGCTTCTGCTAGGCCAGTGGAAGGATGAGGTCATGGAGCCCTGGGAACCTGCCGTCCTCTCCCTGCTCTGCTCTCACCAATCTTTCCCTGCCCAGTGCAATTATGAAGGTGTCGATGTTCATTTGGCTGGGCCTGCTGTGCAACAAACTTGTGTGGTCCTCAAGGCACTCTGAAGTCAAGACAATTTCAAAAACGAAGTAGAACCTTCCACTTTCCATTTTCTCATTCTTTCCTGTCTGCTCCACTCCAATGAAGGGGGGATAGAAGGAGAAAGGACACATGATATGGCTGAGATATATCTAACCCAGAAGTTTCATTAACCATGTTCAGGAGTTATTATTCAGACCTTCCTGGTGCTCCAAGACTGCTTTTAGTTGGCTGAAAGCTTCTAAGCACAGAGCCACTGGATATAGGCCAAATTGTGTGACTGTGATGCTGTCCATGACTTCCTTCAGGCTCCCTGGACTTTTTACCTCTCAGGTGTTCCAGCTGACCTGTAAAATCAGTATGCTGGGACTGTACATTTAACTGAGTACCTATCTTCAGCCAAGGCCTCAAAAATGTAGATCACAGGTAGGTATTTCAGGAAAAAGACACCTGGGAGATTACAATGAAAGGGTGTAAAGATCGGTGCAAGAAGGGAATAAGCTCATGCTGTTCAGTAGAAATAGCATGGTCATAGACTCATAGAAACACAGAACGGTTTGGACTGGCAGGGACCTTAAAGACCATCTTGTTCCAACCCCCTGCCATGGGCAGGGACATCTTCCACTAATTCAGGTTGCTCGAAGCCCCATCCAGCCTGGCTTTTAACATTTCCAGGGATGGGGTATCTACAACTCAGGACAACTTGTGCCAGTGTCTCATTACCTCACAGGAAGGAATTTCTTCCTTATGTACAATTTAAACCTGTTCTTGGTCAGTCTAAAGCCATTCCCCCTTGTCCTATCCCTACATGCCCTTGTGAAAAGTCCCTCTCCAGCTCTCTTGTAGCCTGTTTAGCTACTGGAAGGTGCCCTAAGGACTTCTCTAAAAACTCTAAGGTCCTTCTCTTCTCCAGGCTGAAGTTCCACTTTTTGACCCAGGAGCAATCACAGAGTATTGATGCATAGTATGGATGATCCAAAGCACTACAGACTTTTTCATATGTTTTCCAGTCATCCTGATGTTTGGGCACTCTATTGAGAGTAGCAAACCCTAGTTCTGTCTCTCCTCTGATTCACATGTGAACCATATAGATATACATGAGGCAGGATTTTCAGCTGGTGTCGACTACCATTTCAGTTCTTGTGGCTGCCCTGCTTTGAATAAACTGTTCCGTATTCATCAATGTCCATCCTTCCTGCAAAACTCTGGTCTTGGCTAGTACAGTGCTTGTTTGACTAGCAGGAGCCTGGTACTCAAACCTCTGACTGGAAGGAAAAAAGGGTAAAAATTTCAGTTTGCAACCCCATTGTGACAGAGGGTGGATGAGGGAGAAGGCAGGTTTTCCCATCTCTGGTTGCTAGGATCTGCAAGGCTTTCAGGGACCATTTGCTCTCTAAACTCTTAGAGCTGCTGTGATCCCAGCTGAGCAGAAGCTGAGATTGCTGCAGCCATGGGTGCTGCTGGCAAGCAGCTGGGGTTGTAATAAATAGCATCTCTGCAAATACAACTTCAGGCAGTGCAAGGATAGCGCCTGTTGTGATTTTGTATTAATTACTGCTGTAAAAGCAGTACCCAGAGGAGATCAAGCCCTCTGAAAAACAAGGGGCAGTGCTTGCTCCATGGGAGTGTCCAGACTTATGGTCTGCCTTGAAATGAAAGGTAATGAGGAGTAGTAAGTCTGTAGGAGTTATAAAATTGAGAGGGGCAGCTCAGCATGGCCCCATATGGCTTTGCTGAAGACATTCAGGGGAATGAACGCTTTCAGAAGCCAGCCTATGACTTTGTGCGTTTGCCCCAGCCCTTCCCCAGTGGAGAAAATCTCATTTCCCACCACTAATTGATGCACAGAACCACTCAGCTCACTGAAATTACAGAGAAGAAAGGGCTTTGGGTTTTTTTATTGGCCATCTATTAGCATTTTTAATTTGCTACATGAGGTAAGTTTCCAAAGGTGCCAGAGGGCAGCTTAAGAAATTAGCTGTTCTTAGCATTTTTTCTTCTTTCTGCCTGACTTGGTCCTCAAAGCTTTAATTAAAACTAGGGAGTGCTTCCAATGCACGACACAGCAGACAGTGCATGACAAGACAAGCTGGAGCCCCTCACAGAGCACCATGCTTCTCTGGGACTTCAGATGGGAGCAGGCAGCATGAGACAGCAGAGGAGAGATGGTCATCTCGACGTTCCGCAGCTGTGGGAGGCACAGGGGCTGTGAAGTGGGACTGCAATTCCAGGAGCTGCTGCAGGAAGCAGAGCTGGATCCATGGCTGGGTAAGAGGGGCAGACAGGCAACATCACACCCTTGATGGGAGATTCTTGGTGTCTCTCTCTCCTAGTCTCTGATGCCAGCTAGGTGAATAGACTCATTTACAGGAGGAACTTCCCTACTCATCACTCGTCACTGGGAGACATTTCTCTTCTTCCTGATTCCCCATCATATCCTTTGCTGTCAAGCAGCAGCATCACCAGACAGTCCAGGATGTCTGGAGGAACAAAAGGATTTTGCACAGCTTTTCAAGCACACTGTGTAGTAATGTGGGAGAGAACCTTGCTGCAGGCTGGGTCACTTAAGGCCAAGAGCTAGGTTAAAGCAAGACTCAATACCATCTTGCAATGAGAAATAAGTTGCCAAAATTAAAGAAGGGCAGATTCTCAAAATTGTAGGTAATATTTAGCCTCCTCCTCCTAGTCACTGTTTCTTACATTCCTTTCTCATTTGAGGTCAAGTTGGACACTTTCTCCACTGACCCAGGCCAGAATTTCTTTGCCTCAGATAAACAATGCCACCTTCGTCCCACTGGCTGTCATGCTGGGCATCCAAACTCAGAAAGCCAGGAAGAGGCCACACTGCTGCCAACACATGTCACAGCCACAGCCTTGCTCTTAACCTCTGCTAGGTGAGTAAAGAGAGCAGGCACACCTCTGACTGCTCAGCCAGGGCCCCGACCCAGCACCACTGTCTGCACCTAGGCAGGAAAAGGTGTAAGAGAGTGGAGAAGCAAAGGACATCTGCCCCTTCCAGCAGCAGGGAAGAGGCCCAGGGAGAAGCTCCAGGGAGCTATAGCCCAGACACAGAGCATAGCAACAGATTTGCTTGATGCTTGTCTCAGAATTTATCTTAGAGAACAAAAATGTGTTTTGGAAGAAGGTTGGGCATGGAAGTAAATGTTAGCTAAGCCAGGGACAGAAGAGGGACCACCTGCCTTCTGCAGCATGAAGCAGCCATGAACAGATGGGATGCTTTCCTTTGAAGAGAGAGTGGTCACCATGACCTTGCAGGAATGGAAAACTTGGATCACTTTGCTCCACATGACTCCACCTGTTGAAATCCAAGGCCAGAATGTGGCTGGAGCAGCTCAGGGTGTGGATTTACAGGCTCTGGATGGAAGCTGTCCCCAGCTGTCTGTTTGGCAACTGCTGTCTCAGCAAGCAATGTGAGCTGAGGCAGGGCCATCCAGGGGCATCACCCTGTGGTATTGGCTTTATTAACTGTAGTTGAAACAGCCTCTACAAATTGTCTGCAGTGAAAACCTCCAGGGTTAAACCCTCCCGTTTGACTCCTGTCTCAGTTCCTGCCCCTTGACTGCACCTACAGTGCAGGGACTTGACTAACCCATACAGGGGACATCTTCACCTCCTTCCCTCATCCTTTGGCTGGCAGCAGTCAGCAAGAGACCACAGTAGGTGAGAAATGAGTAGGTGAAATCCAGGTGCTCCATCAACAAAGTGACCAGAATCTTTTGGAGCAACTGGTACCTCTTCCAGTATGGAACAGAAGTCGTGCCTCCAGGTGTCACAGCTCAAAACAGTCCTCAGATGGAGACTCCCCTTCTGTCTTGCTTCCTGCCAGGCTTTTACTCAGCCGTTCTCCTGCACCTGGGTGCTGAATATCTGCACAGAGCTGGCACTCTTGCATCAGGAACTCCCCTAAAACTTGCCATCAAAGAGGGGTCAGTAATTTCTGGCTGAGTCCATGCTAGCAGCATGGAAGGGCTGGAGCAGGAGAGATCCCTCTGGGCTAGCTCCACGCTGCATGTACAGGAACAGGTCAGGCTGGCTCTGCAGAGGCTGTGGGTGGTGCTGTCATCAGGCACAAGGCAGCCTGTGCAGTGAGCAGGAGCTTTTGCATATCCTGCAGACCCCGGGAACCATGCTGCACATAGCTGGGTACCATCTGTTCCTGCCTTCCCCACCGAAAGTTCATCCCACTCACATCCATAGGGCTCTTGTTAACACAGCTCTCCACTGATCAAACCCTGCTGTCATGCTGGGCTCAGTTTTCCTCTTCCTCCTCTGAGGCGTCTTCTGTGGGTTACTCCACCCCAGCTTTAATTAACACTGGGGAGAGAAAGTGAAAACAGCTCTTAGTTGATCATGGCAGGGGATGAGACCTAATAAACCCCAGGAGAGGAAGACTGAGCGCAGAAATCAGGGTAGTAAAACCAGAAACCTCTGGAGCAAAGCTGGGCTTGGGCTCCACAGCCGGTTAGTATTCAGCTGGAATGCCACATTGTAATAGATAATGCATTAACATCAAAGCCACTGGGTAAGCGGTTTTAGTTAAGTGATGTATTGGGTGTTATATTTTTATTGTGTGTTTTTTACACCGTGTTTTTATTTTTATGTTTTCATGTTTGAGTTTTTGCAAGAATTTAGTGCTGCTGAAAAGCATTCTATCGACAGCCTTGGAGATGGAAGCTCTTTGTCTATATCCAGAGCAGGCAGCATGCAAGCAGCCTGCTGGCACCACGCTGTCTCTTTGCCTCAATCCCACTCTCAGGGATCACCTTCAGAGATGAGAGGGCAGTACTGTTGGCACTGCCAGCAGAGAAGGACAAGGAGATGTATTTGTGAGGTCCCAGCCTTAGAGAAGACACTCTGAAGTCCATTTTGAAGCCAAATTTGCCAAAAGCCTTTATGGTCCTTTGCCGCACTGTGCCCAGGGGAGTGAGGCATGTCACAATTGGATTTCAGGTTGCTGGGTGTCATGAATGTTTTTGACCCGGAAGCCAAAAGTCTCCTCTAACAGCAGGCTTCAGGAAATCTCATCTGCTGCAAAGAAGTGAAGACATCAGTCCCCTTCCTGTAGGACCAAGATCTGTGAAAGCAAAAGTTGAGATCAAACTTCGTTGGGTGAAGGGTCAGTGGCAGAGTGAAGTCTCCAGTCTCCTCTGGCCCTGCTAAAGGACACAGGGTGACACAGGTCACTGCTGCCGCTCCCCTTCCTCGCTACTTTCCTTGCCAACACATTGCTTTCCTCTCGCCCATGAAAAGCTGAATTGACAGGAGAGAAGAGGATTAACCTTTGCCACCCGTGTAGGCTGCTGCGTACAAATATTTCTCTCCAAAGCATCAAGTAATAAATGAGTCTTCATCTTTGTCAAACACCTTGGAGTCCATTTGCCATGTCTCCCCAAAGGCAGCACAGCAGGGCAAGGCAGTGTGTGAAATACAGGAGAACTATAAATCTCTCCAACACTGTATGGGCATTTTACAGCTTGCAGTTTTCACTGAGAAGTGGCTGTAAATAATGGAGGGGGATATCTGCCACCTGTCTCCAGGGGAGGATTTATTTGGGTGTAAGTGCTATAGATCTTCATATGTATGCTGCAGCTGTAAATAAGCAAAGTTTAAGCAGTGACTGGGGTCTGTCTTGCTCTCTCTCCCCCCATACTTCTTTTCTCTCTATTGTTTCACCTGCTTGTTTCCCTGCTGTTTTAGGCAACATCTCACTCCTGAGGTGAGCACATGCCTGGAGAGTCACTTGAGGAGGAAGTGGGTTGCTGTGATTGAGTACACATTTTGTTTTCACATTCAGCCCATACAAAGGATTTGAGGGGAAGAGAAGCTGATAGGATTCAGGACCCGCTGCTATGTACTCTCCAAATGCTCCTTTGAGTTCTTGGTTCAGGATTTTAATGATGCTGTTATTCTTGTGCAGAAGCATATGGTTTGCTCCATTCTGTTCTGTGTTGCGGCGTGCTGGCCCCTGTTTCAAGTCACTTCACTCAGGGAAGGGTATCTGGAAGTAAGTTAACTCTTTGAAGGCATTGAATCTGCCAGTCCACAGACTCCAGAGCATGTATTGGGATGTGGCATGCATGGGGATGTAGCATGCAGAGCCAAAAGACTTTGCAGGCAGCTGGCACCGTCAGGATATGCTATTCTGGTTAAGAGGTCAGGTGTATTCCTCAGGCACTGGGGACAACTTGCAAGGCAAGTCTGGGTATGTGTAGCTTCATCTGCAGGGATGATGAGGGATCCAAAGAAGTCACTGTTGATGGACATAGGAAAGCAGCTCTCAAAGGGACTGCTGATTTCAACTAGCAACTTACAGCCCAGCTGGTTGTTGTCCCCTGCAGCCAGGGCCCAAGCAGAAGGTGACCTGCTTCTTAGGCTGTGTTTGGGAGCACAGAAGCATATCTTGGACATATCTACAGACTGCCCTTGGCCTGCATTGGAGGAGGAGAAAACGGCCCCTGGGTTTAGTCATTAGGAGGTGGGGTTTGTTGGTGACAGTGTTGCAAAAAACAGTCACCTGAAGATACCAGTCATTGTCAATCCCATCCGGAACTATCTTCCTTTCACACCTGGCTCAATATGTTCCTTCAGAGACTCCCTGAGCTCTGCTTAAACTCCAGAAGAAGAAATGCATATGTATGGACAGTGATCCGTTTTCAGCCTTTGGTAAGCCAGAAAGGAACCAAAAATCGTAACAGGAAAAAGTAATCACCCCAGTGATGTGGGGTGAGAGCAGATCCCTGTCCCTGTGAGCTAGGCACTGCACATGTGCAATAAAAAGGCAGACCCAATTCAAAACAGCTTGTAGCAATCTCTGCTATGCAATATTAAGTAATGTCCTTCCCTTGCCCTTCAATATCTTTATAAATTCTACCCTCTCTTCCTGCCCACACAACGTGTTACAGAAATCAGAGAGGAAACAAAGAGCCGAGGACGAGGAGACCCGGCATCCCGCAACAAAGAGCTCTGCGAATTCTTCAGGAGATCCCCATAGTGCGATTAGCATCTCTTTACAGCAACGTCATCACTCCTTCTTTTGTTTCCCCAGAGGAAGATAAAATTGTCACCTAGCACCAGAGAATGAAGCTTGATGAATACTGAAAAGACATTCACCTGCAAACTGGGATGGACTGGCCCCAGATGCTTTTAATTAACGTTTTTACAAGCTGGGACAGGAAGGAATAACTGGGTTTAGAGCTGAGAGGGGAGTGCAAGGAAACAGGGCTGCCTTAACGAGAAAGGACACGTGGTATTGGCTGAGGTGTGAGCTCATGCCCTACTCCCATGCACACACCTTGCTCCCCTCTGCGCTCACACACACTCAAAGCAAAAGCATTCCGAAGGTGAAGGACGCAGGTGGTGAGGTAAAGCTGTGCACCGAAATCACCCCTCTGGGCTCCCACATGGGCTGCTCTGACCATAAGTCCAGGTGAGGAGCCATGACTTCACCCTGTGCTTCACTGTAGGCAAGGAGCTCCTACTCATCTTTGACTTCCTTTCCTATGTCTCAATGAACAGAAAACACTTTGCAAGTTAGCGAACAGGATTGTTATTGCTCATCTTCTTGTGTGTGTGCTTATCTTTTTTTTCTTCCTTTAAAAAAACCCACAAAACAGCAGCTCTCAAAAATATTTTAGAGGAGGTTGATTTTATGAAATGCTGTTGCTGAACTGAAATTTGCAGGAAGTTTGTGGGCAGTTTGAACTCGGTCTTGTTCCTTCCCAGTGACTTCTCATATTGATGTTTCCTATAGTGACTCATTGTCCTCATTCAGCTTCTCTGATTGACTGAAGCAAAAAGGCTCAATTAGAAAAGAGTTCCTCTATGGGTCTCCTGAAATTACAGTAGTTTAAACTGCTGCCCAGCAACCCAGAGCTAAATTGCAGTGCTTCAGCACCTCTGGCAATTGCTGTTTCTCCATTCATATGCCAGAAAATGATGGGTCCAAACAAAGAGAGCTTCACTGATTGAAGGAGAGTAGGAGATGTGTAGGCAAGCCATGGAAAACCACAGTAACAGATCCCACCCCTCTCAGTTCAAGGAAAGGAATGACTTTTGAACCTCAGCTATATCATGTTCAGGGTCCTTTAGGGGTGAATTTGGATGGGTTCCACTCTGGCCTCAAAGGGACAGGCAATTTCAAGGAGTTTGGCCACATTGCATAGGTGAGCAGATTCAGCTTTAGGACTACTTTAGGAGGTCCATCTGGAGCTTCTTCATCAGAGTGATCCTTCTGGTGCATACAAGTAGACACAGCATCCCGTAGTTGTCTGGTGATCTATCAGCTTACCAGTCAATACTGCTCCTCTCTGGTCACTGAGACCTCAATTTCATCTTCTGTATGTGACCAAGGCCTACAAATTCATTGTATGTGTCTCCTGCTGCTTGTGACCTGGGATTTTCCAGTGTCATGATGCTCCCCAGAGCGAGCTGTTTTTGGAAAGGTTTGGAAAAAGACAAAAATAGCAAGCGAAGCACTAGAACTGCAGCTGTGTGAGGAGGAACCAAATAAGCTGAAGCTAAGATTTGACAAACTGATAACCAAAGCGTGAGAAAGGTCTGCAAGATTGTGAGGGGGAAGGAAGGGATGGAGAGAAGCCAGTGGTTTTCTGTTCCTTACAATGGAGTTAGGAGGCTTCAAATGAAAACTGCAGATGGTAGATTGCAAATAAAATAGATCTTTTGAAACAGAACATCATCTGCCTGTGGAACTCACAGAATCACAGGCTGCCTAAGACTGACAAGGAACTCTGGATGTCATTTTATTCAAGCCCTCTGTCCAAGCAGGACCATGTAGAGCAGGCTCCTGTGTCCAGATGTCTTTTGAATATCTCACAGGGTGGGGACTCAACCTGTTGCAGCATTTGGTTACCCTCACAGTAACAAAGTGTTCCCTGATGTTCAGGAGGAGCCTTCTGTGTCCCAGTTTGCGCTCCTTGCCTCTGTTGCTGTCACTGGATACCCTTGGAAAGAGCCTGGCTCTGTTCTCTTTCACCGTCCCTTCAGGTATTTCTGTACATTGATGAGATCCCCTTTCAGTGCTCTCCAGGCTGAACTGTCCCAGCTCTCCCAGTGTTTCCTCATAAGAAATGCTCCAGTCCCTTCATCTTCCTTGTGGTCCTTCATTGGCCTCTCTCCAGTGTGTCCACTTCCCACAGTGGGGAGCCACGAACTGGACACGATGCTGCAGCTGTGGCCTCACCAGGGCTGAGCAGAGGGCAGGGATCAGTTCCCTTGACCTGCTGGCAATGCTGTGCCTGGTGCAGCTCAGGATCCTGCTGTCCTTTTTTGCTGCAAGGGCACATTGATGGCTCATGGTCAACTTGTGCTCACCAGGCCCCCCAGGGCCTTTTCTGCTGAGCAGCTTTCCAGCAGGTGATTCCAGACATATCTTTGTGCATGGGGCTGTTCATCCACAAATGGCATGATATTGACACATCTTAGTGGGAACTAGCAAATGAAAGCATGGGCTTCGGCAGGACAGGAAATACACTTCTGATTTGGAGCATGAAGCAGGGGGCTGTCAAGGCACTGATGAGGAGGAACTCATTTCAGAAACTCAACTCGAGTTGAGTAATGCCTGGTGGGACACTTTTCCTGCCTAAGACTGGGGAACCCCTCTGGAATTTGGTGATCCCTGTCTCCAGGATACATCATCTCTATGCCTTCTTTGAGCCCACACGTCAATGGCATTTCCATACACCTTTCTTTTTCAGCTTTCCCATCTGGAAAGGACACCCCAGACTGTCACAGGTCTGATAGGGAGGTGACAACTGGCTTTTCAACTTCTGTTTTCAACTCTTTTTGCCTTAAAATACCTTGAATAATGTTCAAATAAATTTTTCCACCAGCAGTTTATTTGCTTTTGCTCACAAAGCCATATTTATCTACAAAAAAAGAAGTCAAACCTCCCAAATGCTTGAAACACAAGAACGTGGGGCTGGCAGGAACTTCCAGACTCGCCAAATCCAATCCCTGCCTTTGCAGCAACACATCACAATGCCCTTTCAGAGCTGGAGTATGCTCTCTCTTAAAAGCTATTTGGATTTCTGCCTCCATGGCTCCTACTGGGTGGCTGCCCCAAACCCAATTGCTCTAATGGTTCTAAGCCCTCGACTGATTTCCAGCCTGGTTTATTCATGGCCAGTTTATATACATTTGTTCTCATGCCAGCACTATCCTTTGGCTGAAATAGCTTTCCTACCCACATGTGCTCACTCCCCAGATGTATTTGTAGAAAACCATCCCCAGGCTTTATTAATACAGTACAATTATTTGTTTTGCCTGCTGTTCTGCAGAGGACAAAGGCTCCTGACCTGTCCCTACACTTTTAACTCCTCTGGGCCTCAGGCCATTGCAAGTCCTCCTTCAGCTTCCTCCCACCCTAAGTATAGCATGGAATCTGAAAAGGCTTGAGTTGTCACTGGGAAATGGGATTTTGGTGTGTGCCCTAAGAGAAATCTCATCCTGTCCCCAGGCCTTTCCCCCTCCTGGTGTGATCCTGGAAGGATCAACAATGTCTCAGTGAGCACCTCTTATAAAACCTTACAGAAAAAGAGCTCCTCGATTAGCAACAGCTTCTGTTAACAGAAACAGAATGAGAAGCAATGCCAGGATAAACTGCAATTTATTTGAAAATATGCAAATCTGCTCATTAAATAATTCATATGAATTTTCACACATGAAGGTGAAAAAAACCCCCTTGGCAGCTGTATGTATCCCTTCTCCATCAAAGCCACAATATCGGCAGCTGTTGTTCTCTTTCATTCTCAGACTTTTCCCTTTCTGTTCTCTACATTTCAACCTCCTTTTTCTACTCCATCACCTGACACTGGGATTTCCAGAGTCCTCATACCATCAGGCAATATCTTCCCCTCATTTCCCTCTTTTTTTAATCTGCAGCCTGCCTAAAATTGTTTCCATCTTTGGTGCACCTTCTCTCAAGATCACCAGGAAATGAGATTCCAATATAAATTGGGCTTTTTTACATCAGTAAGAAAAAGATAAAGACTCCATGTCCTGAGGGCAGTTTCTGAGGCACTCCGCTCTTACTGGGTGAGGTGTGTGATCCTTATGCCTGGACAACCTTCTTTTCTGGGGAGGCTTGCATCAGCTGCAGTCAAGGCTCACCCTGAATTCCACCCTGCAGTGCTCCCAGCATTTTCAGGACCATATCCTAGTGGAGAGGCAGGGCAGAGCACTAGCAAGAGCTGCACACTTTCCTTGAGAAAAAGAAGTGCTCCACTGAAATGAGGATGCAGGTTCTGAATCCCAGCTGATGGGAGGAGGCGCTCAGGAAATATTCAAATCAAAACAAAAGACCAGCAGGTATTAATTTTGTAAGCAAAGCATTTAAGGGAGATGGGGGCATGAGAAGTCATTGAGCTCTCCTTCCTGGGTGATGGGTATTTGAAAGGGATTCCCCTCAGAAACTCCACACAACTGGTTTATACTTACCTTCAGATCATTAAGGTTCAGCCCAGTGCTGGACAACTCAGTGGAAACACTTGATTTAATGCATGGATTAATTTTCCATCTTCCCTACTTCAGCAAGGAGTTTCCCAAGTTTCATGCAATTAGGGCATGGGGAACTCTACTCTGACAAGAATGCTCTCTGTATCTCCGTCCTTTACTCCCAAGTGTTTCCTATTGGTACCATATCCATGCAATCCCCACACAGATGACAGGACTCTGGCAGAACAGGAGCCTGGCCCAGAGCTATTTTCTCATGCTGTGAACATTTTTAACATTAAAAAAAAAAATAAAAATGGGAGAGGAGAAAAAAAGAAAACAAACAAAATGTCTATTCCAGATTGGGCTAGAACTGGAATAATAATCCTTCAAGACTGGTTTGGCACAGTCAAAGTATTTCTCTACTGTCATTGTCGACTGCTCTGTTCTCGCCTCAAACATTTCTGCTACCCTGGAGTTGCATTTCTCTGACTGAAATAAGTCAGAGACCCTTAGTTTTACAGTTCCAAAAGGTATTGGGAGCAGTTACTTTTAGAGTTGGGAAATCCATCAATCCCAACCATTCCCTAGGGCAAGTCTTGGTATTGAGAAATCAGATTTTTTTTTTTTTTATGGAGGGAAATATCTTAATATTTCCCAAACATCTCCAAACAGATCCCCTTGAGCCAGAGCATTTCAGAGTGCTGTTTCCTTGTCTTCTGGCAGTGAAAGACAACCACGGGTAGTGAAATGGATAAGCAAAATAAGAGACAATTCTGGGATCAGATATCCCTTGGTTGGGCCACTCCAAATACTCCAGATTTGTTTCTTTAAGAGGCCCTGTATAGCTGGGCTATTCCTCTGCTGGCACCTGGCTCTGACAATGTGGTTTTTTTGTACTCAGATCACTACAGCATTGATAACCTCATGGGGAGTAGAGATAGATCTCTGTTTAGTAGATCTTCCTTCATTCTCAGCAGGTATTTTCCCATCTGCCCTTTTACCTGTCAATTCTGATGGTGGAGCATGAAGTAAAGAGGCTCAGCCACTTTTCTTCTTTCTTTTTCCCTTTTTCCTTTTTTTCTTTTTTCTTTTCTTTTCTTTTCTTTTCTTTTCTTTTCTTTTCTTTTCTTTTCTTTTCTTTTCTTTTCTTTTCTTTTCTTTTCTTTTCTTTTCTTTTCTTTTCTTTTCTTTTCTTTTCTTTTCTTTTCTTTTCTTTTCTTTTCTTTTCTTTTCTTTTCTTTTCTTTTCTTTTCTTTTCTTTTCTTTTCTTTTCTTTTCTTTCCTTTCCTTTCCTTTCCTTTCCTTTTTTTTTTTTTGGTGCCATTTATAAATTTTACTGAGTAAAGCAAGGCATGCTCCATAAATCAGGCTGCAAGTTAGAGAGTCACACTGTGGAGTATGCAGCGGGATGAGGCACCAGCTGTTCTCTGCAGATGATAAAGCTGTAAATATGATGCTGGTTTAAGGAGGCAGACACCAGCTCGTGGCACCCTGTGCCTTCACACACTCTGTATTTCACAAGAGGTTCTTCAAACTATTTGAAGAGACCCACCAGGATGGGCTGCCAAGTCTGTGCTAGTCACCTGCATGGGTGTGCAAGGGCTGGAAAAAGATTCAGACCTTCCTGAAGGTCACGGCAATCAAATATCATGCCTGGATTCATTCAGTATGCAGCACGGAGCAGGAGCACGCTCCACTCCTCTTTTATAGGACCTTGAGTTGTTTGATGTAAGGCAGCATGCAAATCACTGTCCAAGGATGTGTTTGTCATATAATTAATATTAGCTCCCACCCTGGAGCACACTTCTGTCAACACAGAATAAATATTCCCCATTAGGAGGAGGGTTGGTTGAGGAGATCAGGACTTGAAGCACTTGGATAGCCCTGTGCTAGTCATCAAGGATCACTTCCTTGGTGTTCCAAGGCAACTGGTGAGCTAGAAGATTGCTCATTTTTATTTCCAGGAGTTTTGGGATTGGTTTGTTTTCCTGGTTTGTTTGTGCCGTTTAGGGTTTTTTTTGGTTTTCTGGGTTTTTAAAAATGATTTAACTCAGTTTTCCCATTGGAAGTGGCCTCTACCTTCCCCAAGACGTGATTGGAAGCCCATCATGCAGAGATTTCCAGTATAGTTATGAACACATAGAAGAATGAAGAGTCACATAACAAGTCTGGCTCTGAACCCCTACATGAGCCTTGCAGTCTGGTGTTACAGCAAGAGACAGATATTTATATATATTTTTAATAGGGTGGAGATAAATAGTGCATTCATTGGGAAACGTATGTGGAGAGAGGGTGTAATGAATTTTCAGATTAAACTTGGCAAGTGTTTTCAAGCTAAAGAGGAGATGTTTAATCACATTTTCTTGCAGAGAAGGCTGAACACTGAGTTTCACTACAATTTTTAAATGAAATGTCTCCATTTTTTTCAGCAATGCTTATGTTTGTCAGCCTGACGATGTGCCGAAGGGGCTTAGCAAGGGATCTCAACAATCAGTTGAAACATTCTGGCAGAGCCTCCACTGAGTTTCTGAGCTTTAGTACTTTCTGATCAAGAGAAATACTGAATAGGCCACGGAGCAGCAAGATTTGGCTCTGCTCAGCAACACCTCCACCCACGCCACACTGGGCACCCTCCCCTGCCTGAACCCACAGCCGCAGACTGAAAAGCCAAAGGAACACACCAGGGCCCTGCAGAGATGAGATAACCTGTGGATACACACAGACTGCTGCATTGGGTGCAGAAATTTTGCTGTGTGGGGATGATGACACCATCCAAATTCGTGACCTACCTGTCCCCAGCTTCTCTCCTTTTCCAAGGCTTTGGTTGCAATTGCATTGTGAGGCTCCCAAGAACTGGCATCTTCTGATGGCAGTAAACAAAGAATAATTTGCTGGTGCTCAAACAGACTGCCAAGGTAGCACAGACAAAAAAGGGTTTCACAAAAAAAAATTGCAAGCAAAACAAAAAAAACAAAACAAAGAATCCTACATGTGCCAAAAAAAAAAAAAAAAGAAAAAGATCATGCAAGTGCTCTAGAGAAGATGAAAAATTAAGCATTCCAAACTAGCAAATAATTCAGTCTTCTCAGTGTCTCCTTTTTCTCTTTTCTTGCCTGCATGTGATCTGAAATTACATTTTACCACCTGCCTTTCTGAATTGTCCTTGTACCTTGCCTGCCAAGTTTCACCCCCACAGAGGACACCGGCTCCAGGGGGATGAGGCACGACATGCTCTCCTTGCCAGTGTGCTCAGGGACAGGTATCCGCTCTAGCACTGCCTCTGTGCAGATGTGCACTGGGGCTGCTGAGCCTCCCCTCTCCATTTTGGAGCACGCAGACCAGCTTCAACCCACTCAGCAGGAGAGAGGGCACGTGAAGGGCAAGAAGCCTCTGGGATATTGCAGAGGGCACCAGGTGGAGGAGAGGAAATCCTTCTTATGTTCTTGTTGGCAGAAAGGTCCCGTGGTGTGGTGGTGATACTCACACCTCACTAGCCAAAGTAGAATCCACCCAGCTGCCTCCAACCCGGTGTGAGTAGCAGGAGACTCATCCCTGCAAAAAGCAGGACCCCTGGTTATCTATGTACCTCATAGAGAGCACTGAGCTTGAAAAACCTGGGGAGAAGGAAGTTCAACTGCAAACTCCCATTTTGCAGAAGGGAGATGGATGGAGCCTCAGGTAAAAGTAAAATGCCAGGCAGGGACATGCACAGCTTGCAGTGCACTGACCCAGCTTTTCTCTCCCCCTACAACAGTGGCACTTCTGTCATGGGGTGGCTTTGACAGGGCGGTCTGTCAGTGCCAGCAGGTGGGAGAAAGCTTCTATGTTGCTCTTGGCTGAGGTTTTTAACCCCTTCACTTGCAGCTGAACAGCCTCTTCTGACTCAGCACCATTAACTCCATCTGCAGTGCCCAGAGTTACCCAGCTCAGCTGGCACATGGTGCCTTGGCGAGCCAGAGCAATCTGCTGGGAGCCCAATGGAATGAATGCACAAGGGACAAGGAAGCAGCAGGAACAAGAGCATGAGACCCCAGGATCCTCAGAAGAAATGTTCACCCATACCTGTCCCTTTGGGCCATAGAGAAAGAAGCCTTCAGCAGTGACCTTCAGCACCTCTTGGTGGTCCCCCACTTCCTGGCATCAAACTCTGTTCCTTGCCATTATCGTCACTGCCCAGCCCTGCTACAGCTTTGTCTCTGTGCATCTGTTTGTCTTGATATATTCACACAAATCCTTGGGGTGCCAGGTCACTCCCACACCACACAGAGCCTTCTCCCTCAGCTCAACAGCCCCCTGGGAAACCCACCCTGGGTTCTCCCTCTTCAGCCTCTGCCCCCCAATGAGAGGATTTTGCACAGCTACTGCTGTATGTGACTTCAGGAGGGTTTGTCTAGGAGATCTGTTGTGCTTCCACACATAGTATATTGGTGAACACAACAGTGCTGAGTTAACAGTTGAAGTTGATATCTTAAAGGTCTTTTCCAACCTAAACAGCTCTATGAGTTGATGATCCTGAAAAAAACTCCACTCATTGTACCATGGCTCTTTCACACAAAGCAGAGGGAAAAGGAAATTTATGCTGAAGATTAGAAAGCAGTGCTCTCTGGAAGAGCTGATTTTGGCTATCAAACTCTCTCCATGGGAAGATGTCAGAGGAGTTGCTGCTAAAATTATTTAAGGGCAGGCTAGACAGCTCACAGTGGTTGTTCATGGCAAATGGTGGAAAGGATGGGAAAGCATCCCCTTTTTCTGAGGCCACGTGACAACTCCAGTCAGACAGCTGACAGAAAGTAAGCTGTATTAAACATGAAAATACGTACACACACCTACATTTAAGCCAGATCACCTAGAGTTCATCCTCTGTTGATGGAAGTGGTGCAGAGAGGGGAGAAAGAGCTGCTGGGGGCAGAGAAGATGGTGAGGGAGGTGCTACCCATACAGCTGGTAAGAGAAGTGTTCATGGACTACAGCCTGGCAGCACTGGTTGTGCATCCTGAGGACTTCTGTACTACCTGGCACTTTGTCTTCTAGAAGTTGCTAGTGTCTGAAGCCTTGTGAAAAACCTCAGCCTGTTTGTTTTATTTATAGTCCTTGTTATTTTGTGGCTGAACTTGGAGATCTGACCCCCAGCAATTGAAAGGACAGCAGACGAATCAATAGATTCAGCACCTGCTCAAAACCTCTTCATTTTGTGAGCTTTATCTCATCATTTCCAAATGTGCAGGCCAGGTTTGCCAAAGGACAGAGAGGAGCAAGGTGGTGAGCAATGCCAAGGAGAAGTGGAGCAGGGGCTGCTGTGGGGCCACACTGGTGCCAACCCAGAGGTGCCAGTGCTGTTGCATCCAGACTGGTGCAGCAGCCATTAACACCCAACAGAACTGCCAGACTCTAATGAATCTGTGCCTGGGTTACAGTATGGACCTTTTTCTGCTGCTGGGCCTGTCCCAGGCTTTGTGTGGTGTTTGCTGTTCCTCTCATGTGCTGCAGGTCTTGCCATATCCTCAACAACGACAAGTTTCAGGGAAGAGTAAGAAGATGAAAGATGGCTGGAGAAATCTGCTTGTTGCAACTCCCTTTTACATGAGAGGTAACCTTCTAAATGCATCATCGGTATCATATTTATGTCTCCCTTAGCTGTAGATGCAGAGTTCAACACCATTAAAAGCTTCATTGGCTTAGCCATTTTACACTGGTTTTCAGTCCTCTCTGCTGGTGTTCCTGGGAGACCAGGCTTCTGGAAGTGTGTGTGAAAACCCAGCAGCCAATCAGCCCAAATAATAAGCAGGGAAAAGTTTACAGCTTGCAAGTTCTTCGGTACAGTATGCTTCAGTATCTGTTCTACATCAGCCCACACAGCCCCCAGAAAAGTGCTGCACCGCTGTGCTTCAGAGGCAGCCTGTGAGACAGGGGGTATAGTGCAGCAGCTGGGGGATGAATTAAATAAAACACTGAAAAAAATGCATTCCAGGGCCATTCTGTTGCAGGGTACCTTGGGGATGAAGCATGCCTTGCACACAGCAGGTCCCAAGGATCATGTGGCAGGGCTCATTCCAGAGCTTTGGACTGCATCCTTGAAGGAGATGCAACATGGGTCTCTTGCTTCCAGCTTCCCAGTGGACCCTCCTTCACACTGTGCTGGATCTTTGTTTTATGCCCTTCAATACATACAGACATGCCCTTAATTGCTTACATTTCTGGATAATCTATCCAGCATCACTCTGCAGCAGCTTGCAGAAGTAATAGTGATGCAGCAGTGATAGCAGCTCAGGGTTTTCCAGCTGCGAGCCTGGGCTGTGTTACTGCTGCAGAGAAGAAATGCAGTGTCTCCACAAGCTGTAAGTGTTATAGAGTGGACACCAGTCCACTGATTCCTGGCCCACAGATGGATCCAGCATCCTTCCAGAAGGACCAGAGGGCTGTGTTATCTCATAGAGCATGGCTGCCCAGCGGGGCCAGCTCCTGCATAAAGCTCGGCACACACACACAGTGGGAGCAACACACAATGGCACTATCTGCCAAATTCCCCACTCCCATTTGAAGATTCAAATCTTCAGCCTTGTTCTCCCAGTCTGGGGAAGTCAAAATGTGGCACTGGCTTCATCTGTGGTGACTAACAGGAAAGAAACCCCAGCGTCCTGAATGAAAGGGGTGGGAATGTTACAGGAGGCTTTGCCAGGTAATTAAAACCAGAGCAGAAAAGATCAGAAGTTGTGATGCTGCCTTCTGTTCTCAGCTTCTTCTGGGCTCCACCATCTCACAGCTTTAATTTTAACTAGCCTCCCATTCCTGTCCCTTACTCCTCTGCTCTGCAAACCCACTGCTGGTTTCTCTTCTTTCTGTCTGTGTCCTGGGTCATTTCCAGCCGTGATCACTTTCTGTCAAAGCCCTGCAGGACCTGTGCATGTGCAGTGCAGTGGAGGACCTGAAGGAGGGAGGATGTTGCTAGCCTTGGTGTTGGTGTCTTGGGAAGAAAGCAAAGCTGTGCCAAGCACTCAGAGCCGCTCTGCAAGGCAAGTCTTCTTGCTGTGCGCATGGTGGAGGGCAGAAGGAAATGCTGGGAATGACATCCCAGAGCACACAGGTTTTCTCCAGAACCCTCCTGCAGCTGATCTCCATGCTGCCACGTGTGGTCTTAGCCCCTTCCAAAACTGTGTTGGGGACTTGCATCACCCTGTGCCCATCAAGACAGCTCTGGAGGTAAAATTAGTGGATACAGGTGAAGAAGTTATCCGAGCCAGAAAATTATAGAAAGTTCCTGTCAAGGCAAAGAATAAACTTACATCCCCCACTGTGGTCCCTCCCTCATGGAAACAGCTGCTGAGGATGCTGGTGGGATTTGTAACATCCACCACTAAGTAGTTTCTTCTTGAGGGTTCTTGAACTCTTGGGCTCTGTGTCACACTCTGTTGCAAAAGCAAGTTTCTACTGTCTTTTCCCAGAGACTCTCAGTGTCCTGGACCACAGGGGAGCTATCTTGCTTGACCCCACACAGATATCCCACTGTGAGCTCCTTGTGGAACCAGCACAGGTACAACCCATGGTGCCTCATCCTACTTTGCCAGCTCTGCTCCCAGAATGCAGAACATGAGCAGTGATCCCTGAGTCACTTTACCAGCCTGTTCCTGGAAAGCAAACAGGAAGGACAAGGAGACAATTCATTAGAAACTCAAGCCCCTGGGAATGGTTGTTTGGGTTTTTTTTTTTTTTTTTCACAACAGAATCCACCTAGATCTATAATTTTCAGGTTATTATGCAGTGCTGCACCGATACAAAAATACAAATACTTCCTTACATACAGGGATCAGAAGAACTCAAGACTATCAGAACAATTTTATTAAGTCAGATCAAAGCCCAGATATCTCAGCATCCTCATAAAAGTGCATGTGTAAGGAAGGCATAATATCATGGCACACAGGTATGATCCTCCCCTCCTGCATCCTTCCCATGCTACAAATATTAGGGAATTATAGACTTGATCCTTATTGGATTTCCCTTTTGTGAATTCATTCAGTCTCACCTTGGACCCAGAGAAACTTTTAGCAGCCATAGCACCCTCTGGCAAGTTGTTGCCCAGGTAAATTAAGACTCATCACCTCTGATTTGGCTTGAATCTGTTCTGTGCAGCTTTCTTTGGTGCACTGCAGCTTTTGAGCTGTAAGAGATGTGCAGACAGAGCCCGGGTCCAAAGATTTTGCTCTTATAGCCTCGTGCAAGGTTTGTTGTTTCTGCTCTATGCAGACCCCAGCACATTAAAGACCTGAGGCCATTCCCGTAATACAACCAGAGCAAAATGCTCTGCCTCTGTTCCTGCTCACTGCAATAGACCCCATCTCTGCTGCTCATTGTTTTAAGACTTTTCTATTAATAGCAGAAGCAGACATGCCATTTCAATAATTCTATTCAAATTAATGCCTTTCATTATACTCCAAACACAACATCAAAGGCTTAGATTGCACCCTGGCCCTTTGTGAGACAGAAAGAGTTCTGGTATAAGGATTTCCATCAGAATAGACGTTTGATGGGAGAAAGCTTTTTTGTCCATCAGGAAAGATAAGTTTCTTAATGGGATTAGAGGCTTTGGTTCTTGTGGATGAGTGACTGCAGCAGCCTAGGAGGTCTTTTCTACTGGCAAATTTTGTCCCACAACTCACTGCAAGGGAGACATTTCATATTGGGATTATTTTATTTTTACTCTGTTTTTGTCTGTGTTTTCCCAGGACTGCCAGGTCCTGGTGTTAGCTGGGAAGACATAGGGACCGTGGTGTGACTGGGAGAGACCTGGGACTGTACATCTCTGATTGCCAGGGGAAGATAAGCTCAGAGACAACAGTGTCTACAAGGTTCCCTTTGCAGGCTCTGCCAGACACCTGTTCTCACTAGCAGACAGAGACAATAATGAAAGAGGGACAAGAACAAGCACTGTGGAGGGTTTCTCTCCAGGGGTGTTGGAGATGGAGGCTGCAGGGCTGTATTTACCCAGCAAGAGAAGCACTGGTCGATTTGGGATCATTCACGTAGTCCCTCCCCTCCTTGGATTACATACACAGAGGTAGGTGGCTTGGTAGTTGTGTGTGCAATTCCTCCTGGATCACCTGCAACTGGGGAGCCATCCACCTCAGGCTGGTCCTGCAGAGAGTGCAAAATAAAAGAATTTGAGTCCTCAGTGCAAGGCCAGAGCTGGATCTTGTCTTGTTGTGGCACCACACTGCAGTTTCTTTCACCCTCTCAGACTCCATCCTCCAGATGCACTATCACTGACCCAGACCCTCACACCTCTCGCCCTGTACTCTGCAAAACAGGCTGCATGTACCCTACCCCAGCCAGGACTGATCCACTGATCCCCAGAAATGCTGACACCTCTGTGTGCTTATGCTTCTCTGTGCACATATTTTCATATGCAAATCAGCCATAAATGCCCGTGTAAGTCAAGGAAGAAACTACATCTCTGTTCATTGCAGGGAATGGGCTCACACATTCCTGGTATGCAGTAAATTCTGGTTTTCCTATTTTGCTGTTTTCTCTTCATCAGGAACCTTTGATTGGGTTACTCTTTGTCTTTTGGTCTATAAAGGCTCTTAATGAAGCCCTATTAGTGAACTAAACAGAAACATTTCCTCCTTAAAGGATTTCATTATGCAATTGTAGCTGAGCAGAGCCTGCTGAAATGTCTCTGCATGTTCCTAGTTAGGTAGTCCAGTCTGTGTCTGAAACTGCAAATGGGCCACATGGTCATCATCTGTGGCCAGTGATAACTTGGAGGGCAGAGCTTCACCAGACTACCATCATCAGGAGATGTTGCCTCACTTCACACAGCCCAATTTCATCTCATTTTGGATCCATCTGAGGGTCCACTGGCTCCCATTCCAGCCCAATATATGAGCAGAGCTTGAAACCACTGCTTCCTTCATTGTTTGTTTCAGTGGTTAATCAGTCTCACAGTGAAAAACCTGTGCTTTTGTTCTGAATTGAATTTCATCTGCCTCAATTCAATTCTAGCTGCTGGTTCTGACTAGTACCATCCTTCGATGGATTAAAGAAATGGTACTTATTCCTCATTGTCATGGTTTAACCCCAGACAGCAGCTAAACCCCACACAGCCACTTGCTCACTCCCCCTGTGTAGGTATGGGGTAGAGAATCAGAGGAGTTAAAGTGATGAAACTCATGGGTTGAGATAAAAACAGCCTCATAGGTAAACCAAACAAGGAATTCAACAGCCCTTTCCACGGGCAGGCAGATGCTCAGCCTTCCCCAGGAAAGCAGGGCTCCATCACGCCTCATGGTTACTTGGGAAGACAACTTCCACCATTCCAAATGTTCCCCCTTCCCCTAGATTCTTCCCCCAGATTTATATACTGAGCATGTTGCCATATGGTACGGAATGTCCTAGTGGTCAGCTGGGGTCAGCTGTCCCATCTGTGTCCCCTGCCAACCTTCAGCCCCCTCACTGGTGGGGTGGCGTGAGAAGCAGAAAAGGCCTTGACTCTGTGCAAGCTCTGCTCCGCAATAAATAAAACATTCCTGTGTTATCAACACTGTTTTCAGAACAAATTCAGAACACAGGCCCATAGTAGCTACTGCAGAAAATATTAACTCCATCCCAGTCAAACACAGCATACTCATGAAGTTGTTTAAACAATTTATTTGTCCCACCTCTCCATCACTTTTTTGATCAGTTACCTTGGGCAAATTGCCTTCATGTAACAAACCTCCAGTCTAGCTGTCCCAAAGCCTTTCAAAAATGTAGAAACAGAATCAGGGTCCAGCTTCATCTTGGATCTACCCCAGGAACCCTACTCACTGCCCTGAGTTTTAGCCTGCAGCCTCCTGCAGCTCTTCCACCAACCAAGGAAAAATCATCCTTACTTTCTTTTTTTTTCCAGCTAGAGAACTATGAAGCATCATCAATAAAGCAGAGCTCACTAAAAAGACTACTGAAATAATATAAACCTTCCTCTAGTTTACACAGCACTAAACATGGTCTTTGCTGGTGGATCCTGAAGAATCTGACCCTTTCTTTTCTAACTTTCTTAATTTGAAGAAGACAAATTGAGAGCAAGATGTTTCACGTCTGGTTCCTGGTCCGTTTATTTTATTTTTATTCTGGATATCTTCCCATGGATCACCAACAAATATCCAAGCAAACTCATAAGTGAAATTAAATACTGTCTTTTAAAGAACAGACATTGTCCCTGATGCCTAAAAATGGCAGGCTATTTGCTACACTCCTAACTCATACGGCTGTGTGTGAGAAAGACTTTTTATCTGTTATCTGTGAGAAAATGCAGCTGTTCGTAACCCTGGGAATTAGAGAATCCAAAACACCAAAAGGCAGTCAGGAAAGCAGAGTTCCACCCCACCGATTCCTGCATTGTTCACTTAATACTTGTGTGCACCATGACACATCCCTGGCCTTGACTTTAAGATGAGTAAGGGACATCCTGCAAAGCCTTGTTACCTGCTCACTTTTTGCACTTAGTTCAGTGTAACTTCATTTCTGCTGCCTACCTCTGGATTTTCTGCTGTCTTTCCCCAGCAAATCAAAGTCCCATTTATTTCCCTAGACTGTTTTTCAATGCCCAGACCCATAGGCCATGATCCAATTGCCTCTTAATTTTCCCTTGGATAAATAACGTAAGTGAATTCCTCTCTAGAAAACAGCCTTCCCCAACATCAAGTCATTATGGCAGCAGTTTTCTTATCCTCTTCTAATTAACTAAAGGTCTTTTTGGAAGGCAGAAACACAGATTTGGACATGATATCAATATGAAGACAGCAGTAATCTCATAGTTCCTGCCTGCTGTATTGCTATTGAAAGATTCAAAGATATCATTCAGTCCCTTTCTTACAGCAGTCAACTGAATATCTATTACGAACATTGTGAGAATGACTATCTCCTGAGGTACAGCTCCCTGCCTTCATTTCAAGTTTTCTGGCCTGGGTGTGGAATTTCTCAGGGTTTGCAGAAGAAGAATGCTTATTATGAAGGCAGAAGTGATGCTCAAGGAAGGAGCACTTCATGTGAGGTTAATATTACACCCTGAATATAGTGTAAGCCAGCTCTGAGTTGATGCAAGAGGAAATGACTAAATACTTCTCAATGGACCTGTCCACCTGACGCCAATTTTAGGTCTCAGATCTGTCACTCAGGAAGGTGACCTGCATATTTTCTATTTATTTTTACCCAAACAGTGTGTTATTAGTGTCATTTGATACTATGTGATGTGAGAAAATTGTCACTGGCTTTGTGCTTCCTACGTTTATGTGGAATTGGTGGTTCCCAAATCTCTGGATTGATGGATTCCTGTCACGTGTCTTATCAAACCTACAATTAAGAACATGAAGGGTAGGATTCTCCTCCCACTTTAAGTAGGTATCTCGCCTAAACAAACACTTCAGGTTTCACTAAAACCAGTGGAGAAAAAGAGGTGTCTCCAGAGGGTGAGGTGATGCTCTGGTTGGAGGTGCTCCTTTGAGGATGGGGCTAACTGCTCCTTGGCATGTCCAGGCTCTCTTGGTGGGTTTCTAGACAGCTGCCATAGCTCAGAGACACAGCCTTCAGCTGTCTAAATTTGGATAACCCACCCCCACCATTCACCTTAATCTGACAACATCCTGTTTCCGAACCCTTATAGCTCCGTTTAGCGTAGCCCTACTCCAGGCTGCAATACCCAGACTAACATCATTCCTGTTCTGCAGCATGAAGATCACACTACACACTCAACTGCTTTGATGGGCTCTCCCTGACCCTATCAAAGAGACCCAGGTCGGCACTTTACCAGGCACCTGCGTCTGCGGTGTTTCATGAGTTAAACCAGATTCTGATCAGCAGCAGATGCTGCACCTCACTCTTGCTGTGATCAGCATCTGGCAGAGAGAAAATGGCTTGAACTAGACTCTGGAAAAATTAATTGCTGAAATTTAAGTGACAGAATAATAATTATTCTAATTGCAATAATTGTAATAATTGATAGTAACGGTTCCACTTAGCACGCCCCTGGGGAACTTGCGCTGCAGGCCAGCTCTGCGAGGTGCTCTATAAACACACAAGGAGTATTTCCTGGAAGCAGGAGCACAAAAACATGCATGGTTCCTGTTTTCACTCTTTGTATCAGCTTTTTGTGCTGCCAGAGACAGGCAGCAAGAGTAAGAGAACCTTTAGGCTGCCCGGTTTTGGGTTCACAAGACAACCTCACTTTCCTAATGCAAGGTGTGAAACAATAGGAAGCAGCAGAAATTTAGGGTAAATGCATGAAAACAGTAGGACCAGTTGCAGGCAGTGATCTTAGGGAACAGCCAGATGTAGTTTGCCGGTACAGGGGGGGCAAACATCCCAGCAAAATCAAACACAGTGAAGGGAATTCACAAACACAAGCCCCTGTGGGGAAACACACAAGGTGACTGGTTTGGGAATAGCTTGGTTTGGGGATGTCAGGATTGAGAGACAGTGGCAGGTGGGAATCCACTGCCATGCTCTGGGAGGGGATTGACAGGGAGGGACCAGCCTCAGGCAGCCTTTCCATATGTGCTCCATCAAGACTGAAGTGGTGGGGAAAGGTGTTAGAGTGTTCAGTGCTACCCATCTGTTCCCAAAGGCCATCTAGAGAGGGTAAAGGAAAGGACATAATGGCAATTTTTCCTTTAGATGTATTTTCAACCTAAACAGAGGTTTCTGATGTGCAGCTCTTAGTAGTCATGTCTTAGAAACGTGGTGGAGAAAGGGCCGTGGATATTCAGGGAATTTAAAACAGACAGTGCAATTATGGTAATTGGTTTTGACCTCCTGAAGGACCTAATCCATGGAATTACAGCAGTCCAGCATGGCACTCGTGACTGGGCACTGACATGGGATGTACATTTCAGAAAGCCATCCAGTCTTGACTTCAGAACCTCGAGTGATGGATAATTTTTTCATTCTTGGAAATTGCTCCAGTGGTTAATTGCTTAGCCTATAAAAAAAAAAAAGCTGTACCTTATGTCCATCTTTAATTTTTCCATCTTGAGCTTCCAGCCATTGGATCTCATTTTGCTTTGTCTGCTCAATTAAAGAGGATTGTAATAGCAAATACCATCTTCCTGTATGGATACCTACAGGTCAAATTACTTCTTACCCTTCACTCTGGCAGGCTAAATAGAATAAATTTCTTCACATTCATTTCCAAGTTGTTTTTTTTTT
>VYZT01023584.1:73323-123387 GCA_013400735.1 Pomatostomus ruficeps | reverse complement strand
TTCAGAAAGAGTCTTGCCTCATCCCCTTGAGGACCTTGTAAAATCTATGCAAAATCTGTTTCATTATGCAAAGTGATACAGATTTTAGAACAGAGTCCTCAAATGTATTTTGCCGAGGTACTAGTGGCAAAGACAATAGCAGCTCTTGCTTCTGCATGTGTAGTGGAAGAGGCTTTTTTTGCGCTCAAGAGTTTTACTTCCAGTTTAAAACAACTTGTGCAACACACCAGAGCTTGAGACCCCAAACAGCCTAGATTGTATATGGAAAGAGAGAGTGGCAGGGAGCATATGCCACTTCTCTGTGTTTTATCTGAAGTCTAATCCTGGTGGAAGCATTTATTTTGACATCTAGCTTGGTTTGAATTTGAAGAAGATATCAGGTCAAATGGGTGCAGTATTTCAGTTTGTTCTCTGTTTGTTAACACCTTCTGACTAGATCAGGAAATGGAAGTCTTATAGAATATTTTGTCTGCAGATGCAGAGAAATTTGACCTGACCTTTCATGGTTTTGCAGTATTAGTAATGGTTTCTTCTTTGCTGTGTGTGCAAATGTGAGTCTGATTGCCTGTATGTTCTCTGTGGTAGGTACATTTGCTGGTGTTGTGTGTTAATCCTAGAGTTTGTGTAATTTTTTTTCACTTTATTCCCCAGTCCTCCTGTAATTCTAGAAACTGAGAAAATTAACTTTTGGAGAAAGTATGGCTGCAACCTCTGTAACAACAGAACAGAAAAAATGGTTGAAAAGTACAAAATACTTCATTTTCTCAGATGGTGTCAGCTCCTCAGAGAACCCCAGGGGTGCATAAAATTCTGCCTCTTGCTAGCAAAATCAGAAAGAGATGCCTGGGATTTGTGAAGCTAGAATAGAAAAAATGTTTTGGGGGTGTCTGCTGGGACATTGACTGGAAAGCTCAGGAAGGACAAGGTCAAGTCCTTCATGTGTCCTGTGGCTGTGAAGCAGGAATGCTGGCTTTTTTGAAGTAATTGGAAAAGCGATCTGTGCCCCGGCTCCCACCCTCCCTTGTGTTAGTCTGAACTGCTGGTGGCGAACAGCCACGAGTGCCCAGCCACGCTCACACTCTCTTCCCCACACAGCCTTGCCCCAGAGGGCAGGGGCTCTTGGGTTCCATCTGAAGCATGTTCCTTGGTCACAACGTGGCAGTCACAGAGGCACAAAGAGATTTCCGGCTTTTCTGACCTGCAGTCTTGACAGGAAATACAGTGGAGGGAAAGATAAAAACAAGAAGAGAGCAAGTGAGGTTTTCTCAAGCCAGGGCTTCCCTGCCTTGAATTAGTGCAGATAGAAGAATGGGAGGAAGCAGCCTTTGAGGGCTGCTGGAGAGGCAGGCTTCTATTAATAACCTTGTTTTTGTGATCCCAAGGCATTGTTAGAGGAATTTCTGTGGGTTGCAAGTTTCTTCTCTTGGTGCTTAGGATTTACCCAGCTCAATTTTTCACTTTGCTCCAAACAGAGAATTTTTAGAGAACACTTCTTTGGAAGAGATTGTCTTTATCCCCCCTTTTTCCCCCACAACCTTTGATGTCCTCTAAATAAGCATGAAAATCCTCACATTGCTTCATACTTAGACCTAAAAGAGCCTCCCTTTTTAGCCACAGTCCCAGCTGAGAAGATTCCATCCTTTCCGCTGCAGAGCAAAGAATGTTGGCATGTAATTGCAAAAGCCTTTCCATGCCAGTTCCTCCCTCACCTGTACTATTTGCAACTAGTGTTTCCTTTAAGCTCTCCCTACTTTTTCCCACCATAGCAAGCATTCAGAAAGGAATTGTGGTTGTTCCACATACTTGTGAACTGCCATTGTTTGAAGCAGCCGTGGACAAAGGCTTGGAGAGTTAAAAAAGAACATTCAGTAGTAATTTTTGGCAGCACAGTAGAACTGGAAAGAGCTGCTTTTAGATAGTGATGCATACTGTTTAGTGGGATAGGTTGTAAAGTAATGAGTTTGGGCCTTTTTTAGCTCTCTCAAAACAAGGCATTTGTGATAAACTATCCTACTATCCCTTTATCTTCCTTTTTCTGCTCTTGTCCCTTTTCAGAATGGTGATATATTCTACTATTCTGATATATTCTACTGATAATTACTCCATATGCAAAAAATTTTTCAGTAACACAACACAGGGATGTTCTAATCAAGTAACAAGGTGTCTCCAGATCACTGTTCCTGAGGAGCCTGTGAGTATCCTTTATATCTGCTATCAGACCAATCCTTCCAAGCCAAAGCAAAAGGAGTTTTAACCCTTCCCAGCAAGTGACTGAGGGCATGCAGAGGTGCACAGCTGTTCTTGAAATGAGCATCTGAGCTTGGTAATAGGACTGCAATCTTCAAGCTGCTGCTGAAGAACTTTGAACACAGTTGAATGAGATGCAAAAGACATTTACTTTGATGCTGTTGGGATGGGAGAGCTTTTCTGCAGGGTTTGAATTTTTTTTTTAATCCTTTCTTTATATTTTATTGAGATATTTTCTGTATTAAACTAAATGAGCAAATGCATTAGTTCAGACATGCAGCTTCCAGGAGTGGTCCCACAGTCACAGGAGTTTCTTTCTGCATTACCATATCTATGTTTAAAGCTAGGCCATCTCAGCAACTTTTAGAGTAATGTACTGTATAATTTAACAGAGAAGAGAAATGGCACAACACAAAGAACTACGGTAGGAGAGAGAAAGGAAGGAGAGTTAATATTAATTCTCATATTAAGAAAACTCTTTAAAATACTACATTTTCCCTGGAGTGTACCAGAGGAAAAACCCTACAATATGCTCATAGCCCCCCAACACCCAGCAACTATGTAAATTTGTGCCACTTTGAGGTCTACTGGCAGCAGTTTTGAAAAACTCAGAAATCCAAAGGCTGATCCAGCTGTTTGAGAACTGAGACAGGAGCATGTTAGGAAGGACAAACATGCTATATAAAGTACATCTGTTGTCTGGTGACCAGGCTTGTACCTGTGGTTTGGCATAGTGTGAAAGGTGAAGTCCACGCAATGTGAACTGAAGCCAGACCTACAAAGTTAGAATCATCTGGTAAAGCAATTTTTTTTTGTTTGCCAGGTGCCTCCAGCTGCAGCAAATGCAAAAGGTTTTCAAAGGAAGACAAATATCTGAGTGCTGTCCTTGACTCAGTGTAGTGAGTGGGTGGCAGATATCTCAGGAATTCTTCCATGATGATACTTAAGATTATTTTAGAGTGCACCTGTAAAGATCTGGGATATCAGAAGTCTCATGTGTGTCCTCCCATGTGCCTCCTAGGAATCCCCCACATCCTAAAGGAATTGACTCTCTGAAAGGTTTACAAAAGAGTCTTTCCCCTACAGCCTCTGCAGTCCTCAGCCAGAGCAACTGTTCTGCTGGTGTGCACTGTGCCTGGGCCCACAGGGAACCTCTAGGAAATTCCTGCCTTCACCCTGCTAGTAATGAGTAAGTGCTGGAGGCACTTTCCTGTATGTATTGATGCTATGTCCTTTGAAGCTGCAGTTCCCACAGTGTATAAAGGCTGTATCCCTCCCTTTGATGCCAAATGAAGGCTGGGGTCACTGTATTTGACCTCAGTAACTCAAGGTTTGAAATGGAACAAAAAAGAGTCAGTAACCATTCAAAGTAGCCCATGAGGTTTGATCTTGTGTAATGTAATACTCCATGACAAGAGCTTCCACTGCTGCCAGAGCAAAGAGTGTGACATACAACACGGGCAATCTCAGTTCTTCACAACAGAGAACTGGGGCAAGCATAACTGTAGAGAGACCCAGTGATAAACATCTCCTCTTATCCTGTCTGTAAATCCCTTCAATGTGATGAAATTGCTGGTCAGCAGCAGAATGTGTAAAGCTATCTGGCAAAATTAAAATGAGTGGGATTTTCTCCTTTGTGCAAAGAAAATGCCTGTACACCAAACAGCACAGTGTTTCCAAACTATTTTACATGGGAGAGGGCTATAAAGGGCTCCCTTCTCCAGCTGCTGGTCTAATAACTAACAGTGCTGACTTTCATTTCTTGAATAAATCATTCTCATCTGGGTGATGATGCTTCCCTGGATGGTGGCATTATGCCATCTCATTTTCCATAAGCCAGCCTGCAAACACAAAGACTCTGGATTGCTGGCCAAGTGTTGAACAAGGAGAAAATCAGCAGGTCTAATGTTGAAATTATTGATATTATTTTAAAGCAGTCTTGTAAATACAGTGGAATTAGTCCTGTCATCTCAGAGCAATCAAAAGAGTCATTTAAGTTTAATAAAGTTGAGTGATTCATCTTTGGTGTAATATTTTCAAATGATTATCCTACTTAAGGTTTAAGCTCCTTGAGATTGTAGAATCTAGGCAAATGTGAGAAGGACTGAGAAAGTCTGAATCCGGTGTTACCTCCTGCTATCTACTGTCTTCTAAACTTTGTACCTTTTATTCCTACTAATACTGCTTTGCTGTACTAAGAGTTACAGGCTCGTACTTGGTTAACACATTCAAGAAGCTGCAAAACCCAAATGCGCGTTTGGCCTAAATAGCCTAGGATCACATCTCTGACAACCCCCCATCACACCATGCATCCTTGTATCCGGCTGGTGGCAAACATCCAGTGCCCAGGACTTCAGGGGAGCATGGCAGTCCTGTCACATGTGCAGTGGTGCAAGGCGCAGTGCTGCCCAGAACCCTGCAGGTGTGGGAGCCAGCCCAGGGACAGCTAGAGTGTGGGAGAGGATATGGCTGCACACCTCAGCTCTCTGGTACAGCAGATGGTAACAGCCACTGCTGTGGTGTGTTCAATGGTTAGATGTTTCCAGAGCCTCAGGCTGCTGCTTTGCTTGGCTGAATTCCTCTTCGTGAAGGTTTGCTGTTGAAAGAGATTTATTTAGAAAGAGGAAAATATGGCACAGATAACTGTGGTCACCATAACAAAGGAGTTTAAAGGCAGGTCCTTATTTCTATCAAAAAATAAAAAGACTCAACAGGTTAGCTATTACATGTGCGTATTAAACAAAGGCATTCACTGTGAGCAGAGTGTGCACAGTTACTTCAGTTCAGCTGACAGACACTCATTAAGCTGCAGTAACTAATTTACTTGTGATTCTTTCTCCAAGCCCTAAATCAGAGCCTTGCAAACTGTACTAATGCTACACCTTCCTTTCCCTGGCATAGAACGAAGGGCTAAGACACCAATTTATCAGAGACAGGAAAAACAGCCTTGGCTAAAACCTGAGCAGTTAAAAAGTACACCTTATATCCCAACCAGGCACTTCAGCTTTTTCTCAACCCAAACAGGAATTGAGTTCATAGGAAATTTTGGTCATGGGGTCAAAATGTCCCTTCCAAGTTTTTCTTGCTCTGTTATACATAATCCTTGGTGATGGATCACTGGACAATGTCCCTATATCTATTTCGCTCTAATGGAGACTTCCCCCAGAAGGAATTCTATGAGCTTTCTTTGTGCCCAGGCTGAAATTACATTTGTTGTAAGATGGGCTTTTTAACAGTGAAAATCTCCACTGTTTACCAAGAAGTGGGACTGGGCATCTTGATAAATACCAGCCAGCTTATCTTGCTCCTCAGCCCCCCAGAGCGGGCAAGAGACAGGCATATGCCCAAACCCTCGAGTACAAATCAGCATTGCAATAATGACTCCAGCTACTTTGATAATGATTGTAACAGACAAGGGCTAAGAAATGACTGAAGAGCAGGTGGAGTGGCTTGTTCAGACCCCATCTCAGCCATTCTGCTGTCTGCTGTCACTGAGGCACCAGCCTGGCTGGGTATGATTAACCACTTACGGCTCTTTCTTCTCACTGATGGGAAGTGATTCAGAACTGCATTTCTTCCCGTTTGAGTGAAGCAGAGAAAGTGTGTGGGGATAACAAGGCACCACCTTGTTTTATTTCCTGATGGCTCCACAAAAATTGAACTGCCTGTGTAAAATGTTCTACCAAGAATGAGGGAGGATTTGGCTTTAAATCACTCTGGTAAGGTGCTTTAAATCCCTAAACTAGATGGTCAGATATATCTGTCTTAAACAGGGCAGTCAGAGACTCAAATATGAAGTGTCTTTCTTTGAGAGCCATGCATCTGCTCTGCCATTCCATGATTATCTAAGATTTTTTGTATTGGACTGATAATGCAGGAAAAACACCATTCTCTCACAGGGACCATGTACTTGACCCTTAGCTAAACAATTTTGCTTTTCACCAGGGAGATGGCATCTTTCTGGGTAGAACGGGAAATTCTTTTCTGGGGAAAACTGGTTCTTCAAATGTCAGACCTTTGTGTTAAGACAGAATTAAGCTACATCCATTCAGTTCACACGGGAAATTGAGCAGCACTGCTTTGCAGTTATCTGGCTTTCCAGTGGTGAGTTACGTTAGGTTTTGGAAAGCACTGCTTTCAGTGAAAATGGAAATCTGTTAAGGCAGCCTCTGGATACATGCATTTTTTGCGTTTCCAGTGCCTAAATATTTGCCATTTCCCCCATGGGGATGCTAACATGGCATTAACTTTCTGCAAACATTCCCTGAAATGGCAGTCTGGGAACATTCAGCAAAAGGCTTAGTCTGGGTTATGGAACTGAGTGTGCTGTGCTCTGATGCTTGAATCAGCAAGAGAAAGGTTTAGGTCCATTGTCCCCACACAATTATTTTTTTTTACTTTGTGCAGCATGTGACTCTGCCACTATAGGCAGAGTAAAAGCTTTCCAGAGCAGTTTTAGGGTTTTCTCTCCAATTTCAAATGTAGAAAAAGACACTGAAAATGGTAGTCCAAGATTAAAACTTAGGACCAGCTACTCACTTCATATTCAGTAAGGGGATTTTCTGAGCAGTTTGTACCCTTGTACCTCGATTTTCTCCATATGATGGGAGAAACACCTAGCAGCTCCCATAGCTCTGACTTTGATGCTGTCCCAGGATATTTTGCTTTCTTTTCTCTCACCAGGAGGCAGAACATTTCATCAAATGGAGTTTGGTTTTTTACCACCCCTGAGGGGTGGGTAAAAAATGCAGAGTTGGAAGATTCAGCAGGAACAGCTGGCACCAAGCCTTTTCCTCCCTGATAAGCACCATGAAAAAGAAATAATCTTGACCCATAGATGAGTGGCTGCATCATGCAAAGTGCCTGGAAATCCTTGGCCTAGCAGCAGCAGAAAGGTAGCATAGAAACATCCCTGCTGTTCACTCAGAACTGCTCCCCATGCATTCGACTGGCTTTTTCAAAAAGCACAGACAGCTCTGTGTGATAACTGAGAATTTACCCATACAATTCCACAAGAACAGAGACAATTGTACGAGGAATTGCATGCCCAATATTTATGTTCCAGGAAGAGATGAGAAGAGAGAGTGCTTAGCAGTGTTTCCCATCCTTGCTTCTTCCTGTATCCTTAGCTTCCATATAGTAGTGTCTGTTTATTTGACACAATCCAGAAAATGTAAACAGTTAGTTTAAAATTAGATAGAAAACCTCCAGGGAAATGATGAAATAGAAACAGCGTAGATAGCTGCACTTAGGATGTATGTTCACTTAGTGAAAGAGGCACAAAGATGAATGCAGTGGCTTGTTTATCACTCACTAAGTGTTTGTGAACAACTTGATGAAGTGACATGAGCATGATGTGCCACTTGCCAGCAGACTGTAGAGGCTGCGTCCTCCAAAGTCTCTGCCCAGTGGAGTGGGGGCTGGAAGTAGATGACCTTCTTTAAGGTCCAGTCCCACCCAAATGGTCCTATGTTGCTATAACTTTGGGAAATGTATTTATTAAGATTGAAATGTAATTACTAATTTGGGTAGTGGAAAACAAAAAAATGCCAAACATTAAAACAACACCTTCATCTGCTCTTGCTCAGGCTTAACTTTACTCCTTCATTCCAGATTGCTTTACTCTCCCCAGGCAGCATAAAGGGGATTTGGGTTGTGATCAGTATGTAGCGGTTTCTCCCTGTTGCTCATTTTTGTCTGATACTTTGCTTTGCTCTGGTTTGGGTTCTCCATGGGCTGCAGTTCCTGTCAGGAAAATCTGGTCCTGTGTGGCCCTTGTATAGGCTCTCACAAAGACTGCAGGGAATATATGCTTTGGTGCCATGGAGCACCCCCTCCTCATCCTCTTTCTCCAACCTTGGTGTTCCCTCTGCTGTTTCTCACCATTTTGCTCCCTTCTCTCTGTGGCATTTTCTTCCCTTTCTTGAATACATTTCTACAAAGGTGTCACCAGCTTGGCCGCTGGGCTCAGCTGTGTTCTGGTGTGGGTCTGTGGTGCAGTTCTCTCCAACTGGCTGTGTCCAGCGTGACCTCTTCCCACAGGGACACCCCTCCAGCCTCCCTCTGCCCCACTGCCAAAGCCTTGCCACCTGCACCCAGTAAAAATATACTGAATATTTTATATCTCCAGCCACCAGAAGTAATGGCTACACAGGCTCCAGGAAAGCTCACATGTATTTGCCCTGGCCTTCCGCTCTTTGCTGATAAAAAATTCCCTCCCACCTCTTAGTTCTGTCTCAATACTGCATGGAAAAGGAAACTCCAGAACTGAGAAGCTGGTCCTGGGACTGAAGTGAAGTCTTGATCATGAGGTTTTTGTGGGTTTTTTTTTCTCCATCCACTAACCATACCAGAGCCACCCTCACTCGTTGCTAGGTGATATTTTCATTATGTGGAGTCATAATTTTGTGTGAGGAGTGGCCTGAGCAGTGAACCTTTGAGAGAAAAAGCATGGGAAGCTGTGTGCAAGAGATGATAAATCCAGAGAAGTGAAGTAGGGTCGAGACAAGAGGAATATGCCAGTATCATGAAGGGAATGATGGCTGGCAAATTTTTCCCAAATTGCCTGTTAGCAAATGTGTAGGATGAACACAGGTGTTTGGATCTACTGAGGTAGAAGACTGAAGATTCACTGACATCTCAACCTTGGATCCCTGGTGGGTACAGTTATCCTCTTACTCTTCTTCAACCCTACCTCCTTTTAGCCTGTTTGCAATCCACCCCTGCAAAGCTATCACATCCCTGTAACCATCACGATTTCCTTGTCATGCTGCATCATGCTTATCTCTTGGCTGGTGCTTCAGCTGTGAGATAAGATCTTTGGGGTAAGAGGACATTGTTTTCATCAGTGTCATGCAGGGAAGGGTAGCACAGTCCACAACTTAAGACTTCAAGGGGGTGCAACTTTGTAAAGATGAGATGAATCCAAACTCCCTGTCACTCTGCATCCCCATACCCACTCACTGGGATCTACCACACTGGTCCCAAAAACCTTGTCATCTTCAACTGAAAATTCATAAAAGCCAAATGTAATTTCTAAATTGAAAGCTCATGGAAGAGTAACACTGAGAAAGCATCCTGTCAAGCTGTGACTATGCAGGTAATGAGGGAAGCGAACCGGGCCCCTTTGGAACTCCCTTATGCTCTTCTCTCCATCCAAACCCCAAAAATGTAATGGCATGTTTGTGGCAAGGAAAGAGTAAATTACTTTTTTCCACCCTGAGCTACAAGCTGCAGCAATCAGACCCCTGGGAATTCAGACTTCTTCTCCAACTCAGCTGGAAGGATTAATGCAGCAGACTTGAGGGGGTTCCGCTTCAAATCCTAGCTCCCTTGCCTTCCTAATTACTTCCATGTGTATTTGTGCAAGGCTGCATGTTGTCTGGGGTCTGCAGGTGGCACAGTGACCTTTGGGCTATAGGTGCACTTTCCATACCTCACCATATGTTGCACGAATGAGCCAAGCAGTTAGAAGGCAATTGTAAGTATCCATGGCCAAGCAATCTCTCTCTGTACAGTGACTGATGGATTCTGTTTCTCTACCCTTACTTCGCCTTTATGCTTTCTCCAGCTGTGAAAGAAGAAGGAATTTCTGGCCTTAGTTTATAATGTTTAATTAAAAAGAAAACTTTCATGCAAAGATAGCTTGTTTCCACAGCTTTGATGTTGGTGCCTGTGGGAAATAGATGAGCTGGAATTGCATTCTGGGTAACAAAATGCAAATGAGCAACTTCAAGCATTCTTGTGTATTTTTCAAATCTCAGAATCAGAAGAGCCAGATCAATATATTTTCCCAGTGAATTCTGTTGTGCTTTTGCATTTGTACTACAGATAGTAGTGCTTTCTCTGGCTTTCTTAAAGGCCTTTCCAGAAGTCTCCTCAGCTATACTTTAGTTTGTTCTCAGTGAGGGCAGCTGCACAGTTCTGTGAGTGCTCTGTAGGGAATGTTGTGTTTGCAAAGAAAAAGAAGCAGCAGTGGGTGCAATCCTGCCCATGAGTGCTCCTAGGGAGGACCCTGCCACTGGGGAAACATCTAGCTTTGCAACAATTTCCAGTGATTCCTTACTTATGATGGGATTGGGTAGTGCAACAGAATTTCCTCTCTGGTTTTTGCCCTTTTTCATCTTTGGGAAGTCTGAGAGGAAAAAAAAAAAGGAAAAAATGTGAAAATGTATTCTAGAGAATATGGAAAACCTGTCAAGGGCTTTTGGGTCAAAGGAAGTGGTTCAAAAGAATGGCTTATCTCAGAAGTTTGGAGTGCTGGCTACTGGTTCCAGGGGGACAATTCACATCTACCACACAGGGATATGTATGTCATGCTTTTCAGGCAGCCTGAAATAGCAAATGTGATAACTTCTAATTTATGTTTTTCAGCAGTTGCTTCAAATGTGTTCTGCTAAGATTTCTGGTCTAGCTTCACAGGATTTCTCTTTTCACAGTTTTGTTAAACTCACCTAAGGCCTGTGTTATACACTGAAAACAGATGTATAGAGGCTGTATAAGGGGAATACGTTCACTGCCTTTGACTCTTCCTGGAATTAATACTTGCCCCTGGCTTGCCTTCTTCCTGCTGTTAGTTTGCCTCCAAGAGGGATAAGGCTGAATGAGAGCGACTGCCCAGTGGGTCAGGAGAGACTGCCCTCAGTAGGCATTGCCATGGGAGATGGCTCAAGTGTCCTGCTGTCTGAATGACCACATAGAGGAAGTCTCTTGGGATGGGCTGTGCTAAGAAAGACTTTTTTTCTGAGTGTCTTTGCAGCCCTGATGACTACCCAGTTGCACAGCCCTGACCTGAAATCCCTGTGTGTGTTACTGGTCCTGCAGCATATCTCTGGAGCATGTCCTCAGCGTACTACACAAGAGCTGTCTCCAGGCAAGTCACCAATCCTCCAAATCTGATTCCAGTGTTGTTTAACCCTCTCACACTTGCACTGCCTCTGATTCTTTTCTACCAGGCTTTCCCTGGGAACAACCTAAGGAAGTCTGCCTAAGATGTGCTGCTTGACTTATGCTGTTCTCTCTCTGTGTCCCAAAGCAAAAGAGCATCTCTGCTGCGGACTGCTGGGTAGGGACAGCCCCCGGCTTCCCTCTGTGTCCACGTCTTGTGAGCTAGCAGGAGTCATGCCCAGTCTCTTCTGGCTAAGAGGAGGTGGGGCATGGTAGACATGTCTAAATAGGTGTCAGAAGTGCCCAGGAATTTCTGACAACCTCGACTCAATGCTTGGTGCACTGTTTAAAAGAAGGTTCCCAAACAAGTCTGTGCTGTTTATGATGGCAGTAAGAGGTGTAACATCTCTGTCTGTGCCAATCTGTCAGCAAAGACAGCTCCCTTCTCCTCATCATAGCTGGGTTCTTTCTCTGGACAAGTCAAGTGGGGAATCCCCCTTTGATGTGGGATTTCTTTTTGCTGGCATGCATCCTAGGACAGATGTAGCTGAGCAGTGGGCCCCAGAAATGGGAGCACTTGCAACTTCCCTGTGGTATAAAGGAAAATCTTCACATATGGAGTGGCTGAAGGGATTCAGAGCCTTCCAGTCACGATGCAGTGCTTTCTGCTCTGGTGATTTACAGAAGTACTTTAGGTTGTGGGGTTTGTCCAGACTGCATATGACAGTACAGTGCATCACTTCTGTGCATGGTAAAAATGGAATGAGTCAAGGTCACAAAAGCTTTCTTCCTAGGACTTCAGCTGAGGCATTCTTCTCCTTTCCTTAAGGGCTCAGCAGTGGAGACAGTGAGAAAACTGGCCCAAAGAACAGTGTGAAGGCACTGTAATGGTCCATTTGATACAGGCCCAAATCAATGACACTCTCTGTTCTGCAGGGTGTCAGGCTCCCCACTCCTCTTACAGACCAGATTGGATCCTGATGATGCCCTGGTTGTGTTTGTGGGTAGCCTGACTTTGAGGGAATATATGCAGAGGACAGTGTCTGACTAGATTTACGCAGAGGAGAGTGTCTGAGTAGATTAGGGCCATTTCAATCCATTTGTTCTCAAATGCACCATGTTTGGTTTGGGCCATGTGGGGTTTGTTTGATAAAGGAAGAACCATACTAATTGAATTCGCTGGGTCAATGGCAGTTCACCCAGGGGGGAGGGCAAGGACTCTGCTGGAGGGATCTGCTATTAGACAGGAAACTGCAAGAGCTTGGCTTTTCAGCCTGGCAAAACTCACGGGTCTTATTGTTGTCCTGAGTCTTATCCCTCAGTGAGCCTCATGTAACAGTGGGAAGCCCAAGGCCTCAGAAACTCACTGCATTATAAAGGTGTTTGCCTGATGCGGGAGGATAAAATGAGCTCAGATTGTGCCTCTAAACTGCTACTCCAGTTTTAGTCATGAGGAAAAGACCAAAGCCAGCTGAAGAAAACTCCTTAAGCATTTCAGAGCCAGTCCCTTCCCTTTGCAAACCTTAACAAAAGGAGTCTGCTAAGCAGCAGCAGCTCCCCTTCCAGATTCCCTCAGCACAAAGGCTCTGTATCCCTGCACTAGTTGTGAAGAGAGCAAGGAAGTGAAAGAAAAAAATCAGATAAATAGGGAAGAAATAATGAATTTGTGTCTCTACCACAGAGTGGAGATGGGATTAAGGTGACTAAAAGCAACAAGTGATGCAAATAATTATTAAAAAATCCCCAAACAAATGAGAATAGCATCTTTCATTTATTTGCTGGAAATTGCCACAGGCTATGTTCAAAGGCAAAATCTATAGCTCTGCGTGTGCATTCTAGTGGGGAATATTCCATCTGCCCCAGTAACCTCTCTTAATAGTCCCCACTGGCTTCAGGGGAGGCTGGCAGCATTCACTGAGCACGACTCTTGTCTGATGTGATTGCCCTACAAATGGGAGGCGAGTGGAGAAGCAACAGGGAGTCCCTAATTACTTCCACAGAATATAAATCCATGATGGTTTTGACAGCTTCTGGAGCTGAGGGCAGTATCCCACTGCCTGGCACACCTCATGTCGGAGAACAGCTGGCTGTAGTCCCACCTTCATCAACAGCACCATCAACACCCCAGGAGGAAAAGGCAAAGCAGGAACATGTGAACAGCATGACACTTGATGGAGAAATTGCCTATTAGCTATAGCAGTTCTGACCTTATGGATCCTGAGGCTCTGACACCGCCTGAGTTGCAGTGAATAGCTATGCCTTTCCAACTTGGCCTGTGATTTGTGCTCAGTACTTAATGCTCCGGTGAAAGGCATGGCCTTACACGTGTTGAGAGGATGTCTTATTACTGTACTATCACTCTAGAATGTGAAGATATTGGTCACCCATTCGTGAGGACTCAGCCTCATTAAAGTGGTGGATAAAATTAATCTTCAGGACAAATGCTGGAAAATGGCATAAGTCTGTACTCCTTTTCCTCCTCCACAACTGCCCTTTATAGTCATCCTGCTAAAGGAAGCAAGCTTTAATGAACATGCCTGATTGATGAGGAAACCCATTGTGAACAGAAAAACAACATTTCCTCCTGCCTACTTTGGGAGCTGTTACATCTTCCTCAGGTACACTGGCATATTCCAGTGTAAATATAGAGGTAACAATAAATTGTTTTGCTGCAGTTTTGTCTCGAGTTCAAGCAATATGTTATGACAAAGCATTTGTATCGCCTAATGGTATCTGCAAGGCATTGTTGAGGCAAAACTGCAGTGTTATAGAACCATAGAATGGTTTGGGTTGGAAGAGACATTAAAGATCATCTCGTTCCAACCCCTCTGCCATGGGCAGGGATGCCACCCACTAGACCAGTTTGCTCAAAGCCCCATCCCACCTGGTGCTTAACACTTCAATATGTGCAGCAAATGTCGCTGTATATAATAGCCCAGTATCTATCACAGAATCAAAGAATTGTTTAAGATGGAAGAGACTTTTAAGCTCATCAAGTGCAAACAAGGCAGTGGAATTGGGCTTGTACCTCCCGTTTGGAGGGTATTTCAGTGCTGTCTCTAGGAGAAGCAGTTGTTTCCAGGTGGTGGGATTAGTGGTTGCTGGAATATGAGATCAGGGTGCTACAGGAAGAGGGTCTTGCTATTGTTCTGAGAAAATTATTTTAGTGACATGTACCCTCCAGATGCAAACAAGAATGCTCATCATCCATGTATGCAGCTGGTTTGTTGCCTTTTTTCCTGTAACAAAGGATTATTGCTAAATTCACTGATCAAAATTAAACTAAACCACTGAATCCATGTAGCTTCTTGAATATGTATATAAATCTCATTCTGAATCACAGTTTGGGCACGTCTCTAATGTAGTGGAGTACTTTAGTGTTTACTGAAATGCAGCTTTCTTTGAGCAAATCACAGTAGACTGGCAAAGCAGTGTTAAATGACACTCTGGCAGGAAGTAAAGAGGATAATATTTCACTGAAGGAAAATTGCAGGAAGTCAGTAGAATGTCTGTTATCTTAGCTGGAGCTGGCATTTGGCCTGGTTACTAAAGATAACACTTTTTTTTCCCTCCAAGACTTGTCACTTGCTGCTTTATGACCACGTATCTTGATTTACATCTCACTCAGAACACCTCCAGCTGCAGAGCATCACCAGTGCCTGGGGGTGACTCCAGGCTTCTCTATAGCATACAAAAAGTTGAATTTTTCAGCCCCCAAGATGAGGGACTGGTGCAAGCCTGCTGTTTCCACAGGCAAGGAAGGGGTGCAACCATAATTGCAGGCTGAAGAGGTGAGCACAAGGGAACTGGGATTGCTACAACTTCTACTGCCAGATGCCTGAGAGAGATCAGGTAGGTGACTGCTGCATCTGTTCTGAACAACCAAGACTTCAGTCTGAGCAGCCACAGCCACAGCCAGCCTGCCACTTCGGAGCTCCCACAGAGACTAAGCAGGCACCACGGTGTCCCTGAGCATACTGCTGACCCAGGCAAATCTGTTTTCATATTTCCGTGACTGGCATCACACTGAAGTTGTGAGTTCTCATCTGGCATAAAAGAAGAAAATCACATCTGACTCATAGCAGTTTTTGAGATCTGGTTTTATTTTCCAAGATCTAGTCAGTGCTAGAAGCTCTGTGATTTCCAGGATATAATGGGACTGCTATCCCCAAAAGATAAATACAAAATGTGCACAATGATCAGTTGGATGCTTCTGATCATTTTTAGCAAGAAGAGTAAATAGTTAATTTTCTAAATTGTCGGTTATGGAAGGAGGTGTATTTTGTGAAATGCAAACTGCCTGTCATGCTGAGCACTAAGCAAATACCACTCTTGCTTCATAAATAGTTGATGGGGTTACCACGAAAAGTTACTTTTCAAGGGATATGCATTTACTCTACAGTTTGTAAAGTAAAAATATTATATCTCCAGCTGATATTCTTGTAAATCAATTTATGACCAAGTCCCTGCTGACTTTGATAGGCTGTGATGTGAGCCTACAACTTCTCTTGGTGGCTGAGGGAAGTTGCCTTGTTTCTACCACAAAAATCTCTACTGACCTTGACAGCAATTCATCTTGGATGACTGGTAACAAAGAGTTTAGAACTAGATGTTTTGCTGTTTGTGTATTTTTGTTCACACTCCTCTTCTGAACTCTCTTCCTAGTTTCCTTGAACTTCTCTCTAGCTCTGTGTTGCCAAAACGTCATGTGTGCATCTGGGAGGCTTTCCAACTTTCAGTTGCAGAAGTGGGTCAGTCCTCATCCCTGCACATTTTCAGTCTTTAGCAGATGCCCAGGTGTTCAGCACAGCATTAGGAGAACTTAAGCAGTGCTGTCATAGCCTGTTGCTCTCAGGTTCACAGTATTGCCAGACAGCATTGACTCTTACATTTGTTCTTTCTGACTGTCTGTCTACAGAAAGAGATCTTGTAATGATCACCCAGCTAAGGATGAATTATTAATTTGAGAAGCTGAAGGAGATTTGTGTCAGAGCCCAGCTTTGGGCGGGTTACTTGCACAGAGCTTAAAAGCATCTCTAGCTCATCCCCCTGCCTCATTCTGCATTCTGTGCCATTTCTCTCACTGCCTCAGGGCAGAATGTTTCAGAAAGTTGGAGTGGGAATATTTTTATTCATCCTGTTACATGAAGTTAATCTCCTGTAGCAAAGCAGCTGTGTAATGTTTTGTATTAAATCTCATATCTTCCCTTGGGTATGATTAAAATTCAGGTGAAGGGTTTTTTTAATTTTATTTTATTTCCCCCCTCCCAGGGCTCTCAAGGGGCCATTAGGCTTCATTCTTAATAGCTTGCCATCCCCTTGCCTCTGCTCATCCTGCTGCACACACAACTGCACTTGTCTGACTGATGAAGGGTGAAGGCTCTTTAGTGACTCATGCACATGCTGCACATTAGTGAAGACATTTCTAGCTCAGGTGAAGGGATGGCTGCTCCCTGGCACATTGAATAAAGCCTTGGTTGGCAAATTCTCTATTTGCTTGATTATAGCCCTGGAACACAGCAAATCCCAATTGGAAGGAGACCAGCTGCTCTACCAATACCCTGGGCTTCCAACAACTATTGCTTCATTTCAGTGACTGTTTCCACAAAAGGCAGAGTTTCCATTCTCATCCTTTCTAACATGTCATTGCTTTTGCTTGTAACAGAGAGATTTGCTCCATTTGTCAGTTTAAGTACAAAAACCTCTTCTGACTTTCTCTGAACCCCGTTTCTCTACTCCCTCTCTGCTTTGCACCTTTATCTGTAGAACCAAAATGAGATTGCCTGGAAGATGACACAGAGACCTGATAGGGAGGGAGGGAAGGCGGGAGGGAGGGTTTGATTATTGCAGGGATACACAGGAGAAAGTAAAGAATTAGAGTGCTTCGGAGAACACAACAGGGCTGGAGATAGTGAGAGAAAATGAGCCTAGAGAAGTAGAGATGAACGCAGGAGAGTGAGATGTACTGAAAAGGAGGAAGATAGAAATGTACAGACTGGGTTGCAGACTGCACAGAAGGAGCTTACCTGAGGGCTTGCACCACTTCTTCCCCTCTGCACCTCTTCTAGAGCAACTGAAACCATCTTAAAAGCAGGGTTGCAGAAGTAGTTTGAGCAAACTCCTGTTTCCCTCTAAATTCCCTAGTCTTGACTCTGCTGTACATTTCAGGAAAATCGGGTTAACAATTTCTTCTTAAAATCTCTAACTTTCACAGCCACTTCTGTAATTTGATATCACAGCCATGAGGATCAGAACATGCCAAAACATGGCATGAAATGTTGCACAAAGGTTACAACAAGAGGGAAGAGCAGGAAGCTTTAGAGCCTTTGCCAGGCTTTCCACAATTCTCAGGTTTCAGAGGCTTGGTGGTTTCAACCTTCCAGTGGACTGTAACTCTACAGGACTAGTTTGGGGATCTTTCAAATCTGGGTTTGAAATGGAATCTGAATTTTGGGTCCCTCACTGAGGGTAGCTCAGAATACAGGAATCAAGAAGATGGTTCTTTCCTCTTGCTTTGTAAGCTTTTTTGATGTATGTACAATAAGTTAAGTGCAGTAGGTGGCTAAGGGCTACTTAGCTAAGAGAATGTGTCCTTGGCATTGTTTCATTGAAATCATTCCAGTAAAACCAGGGGTGAAATTGGCTCCAACATTTAATAAATCCACAGTTTATCTCTTCCTGATAGGAAACAGCAGCTAGTAACTCACAATGTTATTTAAAACATTCATAGCAGGATTCAGCCAGATAAATGACTCACATAGTTCCAACCTGTGTTCCATAGTGGTCTACAAAAATCCATAAGCTGTAAAATAACATTATTTGTATAGTAGTTGTTCTGACTAATGAGTGTCCAGCCAATGAAAGGATTTTCATCTTCAGATAAAGAAAATTCACATTTGGAGTAACTGACAGAGGTGTGATCATGTTTTGATCACAGGTTAGGAGCCCTAAATTCTAATAAATCTAATCCTACTGCCCACTTGGCAAAATCACTGCATATTCCTGGCATTCATTTGCTCTCACTTGTAAAAATGGGAGGCTGGTTAATTAATGTCTGGTGAAGGGTTCAAAAGGGCCATTAATTTTATGACTATATTTTTAAAAATAACTAATCTTGCCCTAGTATCAAGTCAGCCTCAATCCCACTATACAGCATTCAGGAATTTCACAGCTCCCCTGCCCTGCATGAGTGCTCTGTTCAATCACCAATTCCCTTTTGTTGACAGAAGAGCAGGGCTGCCTTACGCACAAATGCACAAAAGGACTCTTGAGATCGAGGGAAAAAAGAAGCAAAACTTTTGCAGCTTTGTTTGTGCCCCCACTGTGTGTATGCTTGGCAGGGGTGTGAATGACAAGTGAAAAGAGGTCTGCAGAGGAGTACTATCTTTTATTATAGAAAGCAGCATATCTGAGAAAAACAACAGAAGCTTCAGGAAACAAAAGAAAGCTGTGTAGTTCTCAACAGCTCTCCCAATGAGGTTATAGTAGCATCACTATCCAATCATTGCTTTGTGGACTAGTTAGGATATGTCATTTCCTTTTGTCACTAGAGATCAGTTCAGATCTGAAAAGTGACATCCCACTTAAGGCACCAAATTTGATCATGAAACATTCTGGGATTATGTGTGATGTCCAGCAACCTTCACACCATGAAAATTGACTGCCACCACTCCAAATCATTGATACTCTTGTTGTACTTTACAGCCTTCCTGAAATCATTTCACACAGCCATGAATATTCATCCCAGTGTTTAGGCAGTGGACAGTTCAATTTTCTGGATTTAATAACATTCTATTGTGTGTGACACTGGGAAAAATATTAGCTCCTTCCATGCCAAAGGTCATTATTTCATCAGTCTCCCAGCTAACCTGGTAGTGCCCATGTAAGCTGAATTCTGCAGCATGGGGATTAGTTCTGCTGCAGGACCCCATGCTACCTCCTTTCACCTGAGGAGGGGGATGACTGATGTGGAGCTCTGATGATGTGCTGTTTTATTTTTCTCCTTTAACCACGTTACATGTGCTTCAGCAGAATTTACTTGGATAGGACCTTCTCCCAGTTCCAAGGGGAGCCATCACCACTTTGCTGGCTAGGGATCCCTTTCTACATATAGACATTGGAATCCTTTTCTTCATTTGGCTCTCTGGTGGGAGTCATTTGGGGAGAAGGGAAGCAGTGAAATAGTTTGATGAATGGCATCGACTTACAACCCCCAGGAGGATTCCATATGTTTTTAGCAGATGTTTAACACGTTATGGCAACACAACTGGCTGTGTTGAAACAAATTGCAGGGTGACCATCTAACTGTTGTCAGGAGTGAAGTTTTCAACACTTCCGTCTCCCCCGGCAGTTACTGCTGTTTTCTGTAGATACCTGTGAACTACATACCGTGTTTTTGACAGAAAAATTGTGAAGAACTTTATCTGGCCAATAAAGTGTTATTTAATTGGAACATCTCAAGGAACAATAAACCCTGGAGGTATGTTTGTTAGTTTCTCCTCTTTTTTTTTTTTTTTATTTAAAGGAGAAAGGTGCTTTGTAAAATCTTATGAGAATAAAAATAGCTTGACGATTTTAGTGTCATCTGGAGTTTTAAAAATGCATTTGAGCCTCCTCCCTTTGTGTTATAAGAGAAATACAAATGCCAAGAAAAGTCAAAACACTTGAGGATAGATATTTGGATGAGTAAGGCATTTGTCTGTGATCCAGGATCTCCTAGCTCATGTCCTGGAGCTGACACAGACCTCTAGTACTTCTTCAGCATTCATTCTTCCTGCTTCAATTTCCTGTTTGTAAATGGGGATGACTGTTCCTCTGTCTCTCTTGTCATATTTAAACATGTAAGGGACTGCAAGGTTCCTGGTACAATGGGGACCTCCATTTTGCTTTTTCTTTCTTAGTGAAAATTACTAAAAAGACTGTGAGAAACAAAGTAAGTTTCCATAAAGGTTTCAAGGAGCACAGGAAAACCTCAGTGGCAAATTTCAGAAGAAATATGAATGTTGAGAATTTTCTCAAAATATACATAGTTGTAAATCTTGATGTTTTGCTTTAATCTCAATTTTAGAAAGCTTCTGGGGGAAAAAAAAACAAATAGGGGACAGGATATTTTCTGTTTCTTTATTTTTTTTCCCACTAATTTACAGCTTTACCTGCTGTTAGCTGTGGAAATGGCTGTCATCTTAAATATGTTCATTTTGCCTGTAAAGTATCCTTTCAATGCTACATATTAAAATTATTACAAAGTATTCTCTTAATTGTGATTTTTCTGGGCAGAATCCAAGGGTTTGTTCAGTCATTGCTGCTACAGTTTTGGGTTTAGGCACTGCTGCCAGTTCCTTTGTGTAATCCTACAGCTTCAAAGACAAGGAAAGAGGGAGGTGAGCACAAAAGCATTTAGGAAAATTATGTCTGCCTGTTTGAGTATCTCAGTGAGCATAAAGTGGTGTTCATGGGTTGGATAACCTTAAGAAAAGCATGTCTCTTACCCTGGAAGCCTGCTTCCAATCTTGTGGTCTGTGGGTCAGAAAGACATAAGAAGGTGATATGTGAAATGATGAGAAAACATACTTTTTCACTTCAGAAAAACATACATGTATGCTACCATGTGATCAAGTGAATATGACAACAAAGCTGAGAAAAATAAATCTGTAAATGAATATTCAAAATGCAGCTTAGTTCTTGATTTAAGAAACAAAAACAAAACCAAAAAAACATGACAAAAGGAAAGCCTGTGATATTTTTTTCTCCAAAATGTTAGCTGTTGCTTGGATGAAAATGATTGGGAAAGGCTGATATTGACAAAGAAACCAACTCATAAACAATTTAGCTTCAGTTTTCCCAGCTGAGCCTGGGAAAGTAAAACTGGGTTGAAAAATACACTGGCAAGGTTTTAATTATGATTTTAATAATGAAGCTTGAACAAACCTCTCACTACCAGTACATCAACTGCCCCCTCATGCTGTTTTCCCAAGCCTGATGGAGGGGCTCTGGGAAAGCAGTCTGATAGCAGATGAGAGAACATACTGATCAGTGTAACTTCAGTCAGCACTAGAAGTGCTTGACATTTTGGAAAAACAAGATCTCTTACTTTGCTGTCCTTATCTGGGAGCAGGTGATCAGGTTCAGACAGTCAGTTTGTCATCTTAAACTCTTTGTGGCTGAGACCTTGTTTGTTTTGGGCTCTCAGAAGTGCCATTCAGTTTCATGGCAGAGTTAAAAACACTGTGTGATTTCTACTGAGCACAGATTGCTCCTGAAATGTGCTATGGTTATCTGGAAATAGAGTGGTATTCAGGTTCCAGCATGCAGATGCCAGAGAGTTTCCTTCTGCCCATCTGTCTAGGCAATGAGCTGGGCTGTGTGTCAGTCCAGCTCTAGGAATCACAGCCAAGCTGGATCAGGGTTGTATTCTGGCTTTATCTGCTTTCACGGCAAATTGAGAAAGGCATTAGTAGAAATACTGAGAGAGAATAATAGGAAAAGATGGAGAGTAGTCTGAAGGCAAAGGAAACAGGAGGAAAGCTGGGGAGGCCAGGGAAGGAAGGAACAGGGAAACTGTGAAGTTGGGAACTAAGATGCGAAGCACAGACAAGAAAGTGTTCATAAGTGATGGGTGAGCTCTGTGGAGTGGAATATATTTATCTCAGAATACTGCCATGATTTGTCCATGGTTTCCCAATATTGCAGTTTCTGAAAACTCAAGCCTATCAGAAGTGTAACAGAGGGACTATTTGGATTGTGATGCACATGATGTAATATTCAAGGGACAGAGCCTTCAGACAGTGGGAGGGCTGCAGCTCTAGGCATTTCTGAAATGGGAGAAAGTGGCTTTAGTGTTTTGGGCTGAACCATAGAACTCTTTTCTTGTCCTGATTTCAATCCAATAACCTATTTATCAGAAAACAAGTAAAACAGCCCTCTCACATGTTGATCTATCATAAAATTGGCTTTATTCAAGGTTGTTGTTATGCTTTAAGTTCACAGAGGATATACTATATTCTTTACACATAACAAAGAATGTAAACCCCAGCTTTAAATGCAAAACTCAATTCAGTGCTGGCTGGGATTCACAAAGCAATTCCTTCATGATGGCGAAAGCACCATAAACTCGGGAAGCTAATTTTCAATAGTGGCCCCTTAAATTGCACAGTTGAGCATGTAAGAGCACTATTGTGTCTATGCTAGCATGTGGAAGATTTGAAAGCTGGGGTCACATATAGTTGACTTTTGTTCATTTACAAAACAGCTTCAGAGAATCAGGATGGAAAACAGAAAACACATACAACTCTTTGGGTACATCACCCTGCACTTTTTTTCCCCAAAATATCAGAATAATGATGTCACTGCAGGGGAAAGAGGTGGCAGTTGTTGGAAAAAAATGCCAAGAGTGTCCCTGATGAGGAAAGGATCTTGTCTGTAGAATCTGGGACTGTTTAAAACTGTGGTGTTTCCATGAGGACTAAGCCCTGCCAGTTTACTGGAAACCCCCCACATGAGATCTGTGCATTAGGCCCTAAAACAAGGGGAAGTGTTGGGCAGCCAGACAGATCCATGATTTATTCACTGGTACAGCAAAATTGCCTGGTATGTGGGGTCCTGCAACTGTCCTGGGCAGTGCAGGGGTGCACCTGTGAGATTGTTACAGAAGATGCATGGAGAGGACCAATGGACCCAGTTTGACAGGTCTGTAGAGCAAAAGTGTAATCTCTGCCTGAAAGAGCTGTGATCTGCTGCTTAAGGGGTATGACAAGCCAGCCTCCTGGAAAATAGCACTCTGAGTCCTTTGCAAAGGAATCAAATAAGGAACAAGGCTATTACCTCGTGTCAAACTGTGTCTAATAAAGAAATGGAAATCCCCTACTCTGCCACAAAGACCAAGGAGAACTAGGATCATGCTGTGTGACACAAATAAATGAATAGCAAAACAGAAAGGGAAAAACATGGGCCGAAACATTACAAGAAAATATCAGACCCTGAAATGATTGCCTATCTTAAGCAATAGACCATAACAAAACATACGATTCACATACAGTCTGGTTGTGTAATCTAGTTTTGCTATTACACAGAAATGGATTTGGGACCATAACTGTTAAAGTCTATGTGTATCTCCCTATTTTCATACCGCATTAGGAAATAAAAGAAAGCCAATACCAACAAATATCTGCACCTGGGGAGCCTTGTAACTGTTCATTACCAGATATACGAGGCATTAGCACAGATTATACAGAGATGCTGGCACATCTATTTTTCCTTTGCATTGCACTGTTACCCATTCCTGTTGTCTCTCATTCTTCTACTAAGCTTTGAAGGTCCAAATCTGCACCCCTCATCTTGCAAAGCATCATGAAATAAGCAGGACTTCTTATCAGCACCAGGACGCATCTGCATACCACTTGCATGATCTGGCCCTTGCAGGATTGTTCTCCCTGTTGTTATAAGAGGATGTAATGTCCAATTTACTGAAGTCCAATTTACTAATCCTGAGATATCGATTGTTACTGAGAGTAACAGTATTACTTCTGCACTCTTTTTACTCTCTCAGTTTCTTTCACTCCAACCCGGTAAGAAATTTGTATTAGGAACTGAAGAGTAGTTTTCCCACAGGATAATTGAAGTGAACCCCCTTGTGGATTCCCTTGTAAGATGCTGTTGGACGTGAGACACAGGTGCCCTTATGTGCAAGAGCAGTAAAAAAGATGCCCTCTTCTACACATTTATCAGTTTTTGTGGAATATGTAGCTGTCAAATGCTATTGAAATTGTTTAACTGGCTCAGAAGTTGTTGGTATGCACACACAGTACAACAGCACAAGCCTTATTTCCTTAGGAAACCGTGGCTTTTCCCATGCCGCAAACATGGGCTCTTCCTTCGGTTTGTTATGCATTTTGAAAAGGCTTCCCAGTCCCGCAGTGTCATCCTTTGAAGTTTCTCCGGCAGATCTTCCAAGGCGTTTCAGCAGCTCTCACTGAGGTACCGGTCAAAGAGTGACCTCTCTCCCACATCCCTGGTGTCCCAAGGATCCCCCCGGTGCATCAGAAGCTCATTGGGTGTTGCCGGGGACACCCTGCAGACGAGGAACAGGCAGCTCTCCCTCCCACCGGTGCCTGCTGCGGGCTCGGCGGGCTCAGGGCTGCTCCCAGGTCCCGGGCTAAGCTGCCCCCGGGCGGCTCCTGCCGGGCTGCCATTCCCGCACCCCGAGCGGCCGAGGTACGGTACGGGAGGGACGAGTCACCCCGGGCTGCCCTTGGCGGCTCCTGCCAAGGGCACCCGGGAAGTTTTCGGGCGAAGGAGAAGGCAGACGAGAGGCGCGGACGGCGGAGTGCGGGCAAAGGCGCACCCAGCCGGAGGGGCCGGGGGGCCGGGGCCAGGCCGAGCCGGGCCAGGCGGGGGCGGAGGAGGGGGCACGGCCGGGAGGTGNTCGGTCCGCCCGCCCGCCCGGCCGTTGTGTGCCCGGGGCCGCCGCCGCCGCGAGAGCCGTCGCGGGAGCCGCCAGGTAACGGGCGGGGTTCCCCTCTCGGTGCCCGGCTGGGCGCATAGCCTTTCCGCGACCAGCGCTGCCGCTCCGGCTCGGCACGCACCGCCCTGCCGCTGCCTCGGGACAGTCGGGGGCACCGCGGGAGGCGGCTCGCCTACCCCGCCGCTGCGCTCTGCCCTCGGGGAAGGGGAGGATGTGCGGGAGCGCCGTGACTCCTCGGGGTGCTGGGCGTGCAAGTTTGTGGGCTGAGAAGCCAGCCTGCCCGCCAGTAGCGCCGGCACGGGAGCTGAGGGAGGACGCCCCGTCTGCCCGAGCCAGCCAAACTCGCCCCGCTGGTAACACTTCTCCGGGGTCGGGCCCCGGGAGCGTCTCCGGGAGTCTCAGAGCCTGCCCTCGGTATTTCTGTATTCTGTTGCCTCCACCCCAACACTCCTCCCTCCGGGATCCCTCTTACCGTAAAGGCAAGCGGAGGAGCCGGGGGCGCCGGAGGCTGTGCCCGGAGCGCCCTGCACTGCACCTATCGCGTGTTGGGGTGTGCCACCACCCCTGAAGTTCGGATGAGGACGGTGGGACAGTTACCCGTGTTTTTTACTTCAGCCTGGGCTGGTAGGAATGTTCTCTTTCACACTTTGGTGATCTTCCATCCCGCTACGCTGGGTCAGTGCCGGCTCTTTAATAGAGATTTATAGCTGCAGCAGCATGTTAGCGAGGTACCACACGGGGGTTTTCTAAGCTGAACTGGCCACTCCAAGGTTTATTGTAACTTTTGTATTTAGAGGTTATAGTGAGTGAGTAATTAGCATTTTCAGATGTGTTGTACTTGGGTGGTTTTCCATGAAGTCTGTTTGATAATCATAATTTTTTTTCTCTAGCACTTCTCTCAGCAATTAGTAAGCTCAGCCTGATTACTGCTTGTATTTCTATAATAAGAGCAATTTTGGACACAGTTACTAGACTCTAAGCACATAATTCACTGAATAGCCAGTGGCTACCAAAGCTGGTTGAGTAGAAGTGTGCTGGAGATGGTTGTGTGCCTGGCAGGGTATAATGCAAATTGTGAGCATGGGCTCACCTTGGACTTTTGCTAGTGAGTAAAAAGTGTATGGAGTTGTTAAGGAGTTGTCTTAATTCAACAGGATATATGCATGTGTTTGATGGGTTTTACCAGTAAAATGTTTATTTTGATACTCAGTTTTTGCAAGGAGCAATAGTTGTTCCGTCACAAAAGTGTAGAAACTGAGAGCAAATTGTAGGGATGTCATTCGGAGAAATTCTTTAATTTTTTCATAGTTTGGGGGGAATCTTTCAAATTCGACTGTGTAGCATAATGTACAGATGCGCGTCTTTATCATTGCTTTCACGGAAGGATTTTTACAATATGTTAAAATGATTCGAATGCTTGACCCTCCTTGGAAGGCAGTTAATGTTTCTGTATTCGTTGTGGCTGAGGTACAGCTTTTGTTGGCGTAAGCTAAAATACCATGTGATACAGTTGCCACGAATTCAAGTGTGGCGGGATGAGGAGAAAGAAAGAGCTTTAACTTCTCTGAGATGTTGCAGACTGCCAGCAAAATCCGCACGGACTTTTTACCTTTCCTGCACGGCAGGCCTGCGCCACAGATTGCTCAGCTCCCCGCGCTGTGCGTTTAACCCCGTGAGATTCGCGGGTGAAGGCGCAGTTGCTCCTCGGGAAAGGGACGGATGTCAGCCCGCAGGGGAGAGCGTCCGCAGGGGAGCCGGGCATCAGCGGCGCCCTGGGCAGCCGTGGGTCCCCGCGCTGGGGCCGGGGCCAGGGCCGGGGCGACTCCGAGGGGAGGGCTCGGGTGGGTGATGCTGGTGCTTTCCACGAGAGGGCTTTCTCGCTGTGCCGTGTCAGCTCGGCAGAGCGCTCGGAGCGCCGGCCGCCCCTCCGCTCGCTCCTCTGTGCGGAGGAGTAGAATGGGCTTGGGGGTGGTTTGCGCTCATAGTGTGTTTCAGATTTCCCTTGTAAATGATGGGGAAATCCGTTTATTACCCCTGACGTGTAAGGATAAGACATCCTGGGAAGAACACCAGTCTTCAGTTTCCAGGCTCCCTTAAGAACTGAGAACGATCCAAACAACTTAATTTCCCCGAAGTGGAAACCGAGAAGAGGCTGAGTGTGTTTTTCACACAAGGGTAGAGGGGTTACAGTGTTTGCATCCTCGTCGCAGATGATGGCAACGAATTACTCTGTCCTGGCGTGATCTCATTTTTGGCTGCTTTAACGTGTATTATACTTCTCAGGGTGGGGCTGGGCGAAAGGGAAACAGGAATCATTGTGCGAGTACGAAAATGCTGAGCTATCTGTAAGTCCTTTGCCAAGTTGTCTGTGTGTTAATTCAAATAATTTCACATACACAGTGTTGCAGGTCTGTTTTAAAAGGCAGAAACTGTGTCTGTAACTGGTAATAATATTGCAGTTCATAAAACATGAGAAACATCTGTTACTGTGACTTCCATTTGTTTTTCTCTCCTTGGAATAACCGAGTTGACAGCTCAGTCAGGTTAAATGTCCTGTGCTAAACCTTTGGTCGTGTGTCCCACGGCTAATTGCGACTCACAGAATCAATAAACCCAGCTTCCTCTTCGCTGCAGCGACTCAGCGGGGGAGTGGGAAGGGCTTCAAATAACAACAGCAGATGATGGGGGACAAATTTGGGTTTCTGCAAAACTAGGCCTATCATGTGGCCTTGCCACTTTCAGTGTGGCAGAGCTGGCTGGAATCTCAGTATTAGGGCTAAGTAAGTGAGGGAGAGGGTCTGCACTGCTCTAGGGGCAGTATTTTCCCTCATAGCACCTTTCGTCTTGCCTTAATCTATCCCAGGTTGAATACTGGAGGCAGTTGAAGCAGAGCTATCTCATGCTTTGATGTGTGTTTATTGGCTTTAGCGTCTCATTCTCTTGCCATTTTCTTTTCTTTATTGTTTTTAAGTTGTGTTGCTCTCTTCCCACCTCACCTCTCCAAACAAAAAGAATTAGAGCCGAGGCAAAATGTGAATGACATGACTTTGTATTTTTGTGAATGGATTTACTTGCATTGTCCCTGCCTTTCTTGCTGCCTTCTGTAAGATCTTTTCATAATTAAAATATTATGACTATGCTTATGGTAGCCCTTCACTTGTGGCAAGGATCCTAATTTGATGTCAATGAAAAAATACTAGTTTCTGGCATAAGGGCAGATGACATTTCATCAGCTAGTGCATGCCCATTTTTTTTTTTTAAACCACAGTGCTAAGACCATATGGACAGATAATGAGTTTAAGCTGATAAACAGCTTACAGATTTGCCCAACTAAAGGACTTTCTTCCTAGAAAACACATTTTCTTTTAAAATAAATAATGAAGTTCCTGTGTTTTTATTTAATTATCCTGGGTCCTGTCTGTTCTCACCAGGCTGCAGGAAAACAGGCACAACTGCTCTGGGGACAGAAGCTACTGGATTTATGGGGCTGTAGGTCTTAGAGGAGGAAGGACTTGAAAAGAAAAGTTCAGATGCTACAAAATTGAAGCCTAAGGTATCTGAAAAAGTAGATGGTGGTCCAAGTTGTATTTAGAGAGCTTCATGAGGTAGTGCATAGTTCTTGACATCTTGAAGATGAGTCATTGCATGAGATGGTAGTAGGTCTGAGGTCTGTTTGGGAGTTGTAATTAAAACAGATGGATATCTATACTCCTTGTTAATCCCATGAGGCTGCTGAAGCCTGGGAATTCCTTGTCTGGGAATACAGTTGCAAGACAGTCCCTACTTTACTTTTTCAAGAATTTTTGACTAATTTCAGTATGATTTGTTTGTTTGTTTAATTTAAACTGACTTATCAATAAAATGGATCAATTTTTCCTTGTTTCTATGGGGGGGGGAAACCCCACAAGCAGTACAGTGAGAGTTGAAAAGTAACTTGTTTTGGGAAGGGGTGGTCTTTATTTGTCTCTTTATAATAATGACTCAAAACCAAGTAGTGTATTTGCATGAGAGGGCAAGCCTGTCCATTTCTCCCTCAAGATGCATAGAAATGAGCTGTTTCAGATCTGAAAGTGCTCATTCTCATTTAAGCTCTTTCTTATGTGTTCTTTTCTTTCTTTTTTCCTGGAAATAATAATTAATTTTAATTGGAACTGGCAAATGAAGGAAGGAAATTGTTGCACAGAAAAATCAGTACAGACAACGCCATTCTTTCTCATGCTGCTTATTTTAATATTTTGTATTGTCCCTTCCATTCATACCATCCACTTCTCAGCACTGGGAAGATGATTGGACTTTAATTACATTTCATATGAGGATAAATTCCAGATGGCTAGAGCTTAGCTTTCTGATGGTCGCTGCCGTCTCATTGGTAACAGATATGGCAGCCAGGTTGCATTTGGTCCTGCCTTAGCTCATGACTGCACAGTTCAGCATTCCTCTTGTGTTCATTCCTTCCCCCACACCTACATTTCCTATTTTCTTTTCACTTTTCTTTCAGTCTTGACCTTCCAGACGGGTGAATAAGTTATCTGATCCCATAGTTTCAGGGGATTCAGGTGAATTCAGTGCCCACCACACAGATGATGGGTCTCCTCCCCACCCAGCCTCTTGTCTTGGAGTATTTAACAGCTGCTTTGCTGTTTATCATTTCTGCATTGGTAAATATCTGTCATGGGCTAATTTAGTATAAATTGTCTGAGACTGAGAGAAGTGGTTATAGGAAGTCAGTGCGTTGATCTTTCTCTGTTAACCACACCATCTGCTAAACCAGTTTATCAGCATGTTTTGATTTATTTTTGCACAGATAAAATTTAAAGAAACAAACTATGATAAAGATGTTTTACTCTTACAATGGGATTTGCTTCTGCACCTCTGCCACCTTCTGTCCTCTATCAATGGGCTGTCCTTCATTGGTCTTCCTCAGAGCTAGAGGCAGAGAGGCTCACCATCCTGGTGAGTTGTTGATGTGTAGGGTGCTTTGGATCTGAATTGTCTCTGCAGGTGTCTTGATACAGGAAGTTCTGAATGATCAAGTGCCTAATGTGAATGCTTCTTTTCTGGTGGACTGATATGCAGCAAATATTGCATGACAATTGAGAGTAGTCATGTGGTGTCAATTTATCCTCACCAAATTAATTTCAAAGAAAACCATAACCAGTGTCTTGTCATTGTCCTCAGAGATGTTGGAAGTGGGGTTTTGACTGTCACAGGTTTTTAGTAAGGATCTTGTTTCTGCACAGGATCCTTCCTGACTGCGTAGCCCTTCCAGACTGATAAGTCTCTGGGGGTTTTGGGGCTTTTTTTTTTTCGTAGAAGAGTTGATATTTAAATTCAAATGGAGTTCGGACTTTTTAGAGCAGTCTATCACTTCAGGCAGAAATAGAGGATGCTTTCGATGAAATAAATAGTGCTGAAACTGAATCTCATCCCTGTGCTTGATATTACTTGGTTACCAAAAGGCTGCATTATTATGTGAATTAGGGCTTAGATCTGAGTTTGCTTAGTAGCTTAACTTCCAATCAACTGTGTTTAGTTTATTCCTGCCTTTCTGTTACCCTCACTTAGTTGGTGCATGGCTATGTTAGAGAAAGATTTTGCTGGGTCATCTGTGGTGGCTAGTGTGATCTGGAGTTTGCCCTGATTAGTCTTCTGGAAGCAGTGTATCCAGTACCCTCTTTACTCCTGTTGCTGTGGTGTTACTGTCCAGAAAAAGCCTTCTAAGTGGTTATTGATTCCAGGGAAGTGGAACTAAACCAAACTGCTAATGTGAAAAGTCATGTAGTATAGCAGAGATAATAACAGCTCTTACCTTTTTTCAGGCTTCTCACTTGAGTTGTAAACAGCTTTAAACACATCTTATGCCACCCCAGATGCCTGGAAAGCCCACAAGCCAGATGAATGGAATGGGGTAGGGGACCGTATGGTGACTTGTTGACTGTGGGTCAGTGGCACAGCTTGGCAGGGGCCCAGGAGCTTAGAGGCCCTGGCTGCAGCTAGGGTTATGTATATTGTGCATGATTACTGTACTGACTGTTTTTGCAGCTCTGTGCTGCTCCTAAGGCTCAACACTGAAATTGTAATGCTAGCAGCTTTCTTTTCATGGCCCAATGCCCAGTTTGAAGAAGGGTGATTTTGGTCATGTTGCTAGACATACGTATTTATGGCCCTGTTTCATCTGTTGAATTTAATCTGTTGGGGTATTTTTAACATTATTATGGAAACAGTTACTATATTTACTCCTTACAGAAAGCTCACTCTATGACAGTCTATGAGGAGAGAGTTCTAGAGTAATAACTATTGCACTAAATTACGGTGTCTACACTTGTTCAGGAAAAATGGTCTAAATGAACTGACTGGCAGTTTGCCTGGTCCTGAGACATGGACCTCACAGGGCACTGAACTAGAACACTCTATGCTGGGAAAGCAAGGATAGAGTTTGTTCTTGGCTCAGTTGACGGCACATCTCATTTTCTTGGGGAGTGAAAATAAACCAGACCTTCTTGTACAGAGGGAGCTCGTGCCTATACTGGGCTGCTTTCTCAGACCTGCTGGGAACCCATTTCCCATGGAAATGTCTGGGACCTGTGGGCACCTTTCAGATGAAGTCCTCAAAGCCTGTTGCCGGCATAAATGAGATAGTGCGATTTCCACCAAATGGAATCAGTGGATTTTGGAATGGGAGTCACTGTCACTGTTGTTGATGTGCATATTTCTGTAGTAATTTGAAACCTGAATGTATTTTAATGTCAGTCTTGCTGATAAAAACTGATGGAGCTTAATGGTGAAAATAATGTGGTAGGTACCCCACGGACATATATGAAAAACAAAGGCAAAAAACAGATTGAATGTCTCAGAATGTTATTGAGAGGGGTGAACTTTGGATATGATGTATTTTTGAACTGCTGACTACCCTCTGTTCCTGTTAATGTCAGAGGGGCTTCTCAGAGCCGCTTATGATGAGGTGTTTTTTTCATGTTGATGAAAAAACTTTTCTTTCTGATGGAAATATGGCATGTGACAGGGATCTTCTAGAGTTACACCAAGCTGTTTTTCAGAACAAGATACAGGAAAAACTGAGAGAGAATTCTGGAAGTGCTTGAGGCACAGTGCTGGAAGCACCAAGAGATCATCTTGCTTTGGCAGTCAGAGAATTGACAATGTAATACCTTGCTGATGTGATGAATCACTCTGGGTTCATAGGATTGAAAAAAACCTGCAAAAGTGATAAGGATTTCAGCTCACAGTGATGCTTTGTTAATTAAGAACTGTTTCTCTTCTTTTAAATGTTAAGGGAAGCATCAGTCAGGAACAGCAGTCTGATGCGATTAAGAGAGAAAAAATGGAAAAGACACAAAACAAAAGAAAAAACACTACTTAATCCAGCCAGTCTGGGAAGCCTCATTCTATCTCCTTACTGTGCTGAAAGCAGCAGAAGGTTTAAGACTTTGCATTTTGTGTGTTCATATTTTGATACTGCAGTGGGGAAGGCTTGGCAGGAGAAGAGTCAGAGTTAGTTTAAAAACATTAATTTTCTTTGTTAATGCTGCTGCAGATAGTTCCAAGTTTCAGTTTGTAGTGGATTTCTTACAGTATTTCTGTAACGTGATGCTCTTTGGGAAGTGCTTTGAAGCTCTGCAGTAGCCTTGAGGAGCAGAGGGCATTGGGAGGGGGGTTAGACTCTCACTCCCAAGGGCTGTCACTGACTTTACAGCTCCGAACTGAGGTGGGTGAATGCCAGCACCACTAACATCAGCCTGCTGCAGACACTCCTTGGCTCTGGGAAAGCTGCACTGCTTTTCTGAGCATCTGTTTCACCAGCTGTGAAAATGAAGACAGTACCCTCAGCATGTGGGTATGATGAACATTCTTGTTAGCTAATCTTGCTAAAGTGCACTGGAACTGTGAAGCTTTGTGGGTTGTTGTTTGAAAGTGTGAAGGTTTAGAATGGTGTAAGCCATGAGCCTGCATTTTTGTTCAGGAAGAGAAGTATCAACTGGGAGACCTTTGGCAAAAGGCACAGAGAGCTTGTGGGAAAGAGGAGAAATTTGCCTATAATGGAGCGACCTGAGTGAGAATTATGCCTCATTCTAACCCTTTACACAAAATCTAAATGGATTTACTTGGAGCTTTGTAAAGCACCTGTACAGGGCTGGATTTCCCCCTAATACCAGTTGCATTTCCTTTTGCTGTTTTTCCAGCCCCCCTCTCCCCAGACCCACACACTTGCTTTTTGTGATCAAAGCTCCATTCTTTAAAGATATGCCAATGCCTTGTAATAATGCTCAGAAGATCCCCTATGGACAACAGTATTAGACACTGAATAATTCTTTAATTCTCCTCATACTTATTACTGTTAGGAACATTGTGTTGATAAAAGGTGTGGCTTTTTTCCCCTTGCTCTTACTACTTTTTCTTTGCCTTCTCTCCGCTCCAGACACTGCACTTATTCTTTGAGGTTTCACGTTGTCTTGTCTTATATAAACTTGGTTCCTTGGTTCTTGCTTTCAATTCATTCTTTTATCTTCTACAGCTGTCAGTGAATGCTTAAAAATAATAAATATTAATAATAGAGCTCTTCGAACCAGCAGGTTCTTTGTGGTTTAAACTCACCTTTTCCTGCTGCTTATCCCCTGTTAGAAGTTGCTATAATCTGCAGATTGTAGCTGTAATAAGTTCTGAAGCAGTGGCTGGGTTTGTGACAAGCGTAGGATTATAGCTCCAGGTGGGGAAGTGGCAGCAGGAACAGAGAGCCTCAAAGGCACAAATATGTTGTTCCAGTTGAAATATTCTTAGCAATAAAGGAAAAGAAGCCAACAAAATTTAGTGTGAGAATAGAGCTATTTATCTAGGTATCCATGGAGTGTCAGTGACCTATATAGGGTAATCCTGTACTGCACATAAAATGCTGCGTTTAGAAGTAGAAAAACATTCTTTCTGGAGAACATAGTTTAAGAAGACTGTCCTTTTGGAGATTCTTCTGAGCTATTTCATAGGAAGTGTCTTAAATCAGCAAGACAAACTATGACATGAATCTGTGGTATTACTGTGTTTTCTTTGAATTTCTTGTGGAGACAGGTTTACCTCTCCTTAGAGCTACAGAAGAAAGAGATGCTGTTTGCCCCTGTGTGTAAAATTAACCACATAAGGTACAGCCCAGGCTCCAAAGCTTTTGCCACACCCACACACCCCCACACCCACACACACCCATACCCACACACACAGGCTCCTTCGGACATCAGCAACATTTTTACTTTCCCAGACAAAGGAATGAATAAAGCAAACATGAATGGAGAGCATGAGGTTTTCCCACCATACCTTCTCTCCTCTGTTTAGCAATACAAGCTACTGGAGTAGGAGAAAAAGACACAATCCTGAGTTGTCAGGGCAAATTTTATGAGACCTTATTTGTTTTCTTCTATGCCGCATTGCAGTGGCCCCACTTAGTGGAGACAAGCTGTTTCTAAGTAGAACCTCTGTTGGGTGGGTTACTTCCAGGCTTATGTCTTCAGCAGAGACCACAGTGGTTACTACTTGAGGCTAGGACTGGCTAGGAGTCTTCAAGGAAACAATTTGCCTGCAGAAAATGCTGATTTATTGAAACCATTACTGCTTTGTGGGAAAGGGTTGGTCTCTGCTCGGTTCTCCTTGGGTAAATTTCTTGCATGTAGCATAGAATTTCTTAGTCAAAACAGATAGGAGCTAAGTGGTTTGGGTTTTTCACCTATGCTGTCACAAATCTAAAACAGGGTCCTGAAAGCAGGTTTCCTACATGTCAGAAATGCCTGTCCTAACCACAGAACTGCTTTTCTAGAGCACATGGGTTTAGGTATGAAGGATTCCAAGGTGTATTCCAAACTTTTGTCCCCATGTGAAAAAAAAAATATTTTAAGTCTCAAAAAATGTGGTTCCTTCCAAAAACTGAGTTCATATCCAGGTGTCCTTGTGTATTCCTCAGTGGTCTTACTGTCTTTTCTCACTGGTTCTGCAGGTTTGTGTCTCCCCGGGATGTGCTTTTATGGAATGGAGCAAAGAATCTCTGAAGACCTTGGCAAAGCAATCAGCTTGTCAGTCACAGGGGAGAAAGACTGACCCTGAGGCACTGCTGGTGTAGTTTGTCAGGGTCAAGGCTGTACAAGGCTATAGAGCTCCTAAACCACTGCTTCCTCTGAGGAATATTATTAGAAAATCACTTTAAGCAGCCAAGGAAAATATAGCTGAACACAGCTGATATGTTTGTGCCTGGGCCATTGTTGTTGGGCAGAGTAGGAAAAAAAATGCTCAGGGCAAGAGAGGAGCTGCTTGGAACAGGATGAAACACTCTTGTGCTGGTTTGATTGCAGTAAGCGCAGCAAAGGCAAGGCTAACACATAGTTTCAGTAATAGGCCTCCTTCTTCCAATTCCTTCTTTCCTTGAATTTTATGGAGAGGAGAAGAACGTAGTCCTGTCTTGATCCTTTCTTAATTCTCCTTGGAGAGTAAGGAGATAACAAGAAGAAAGTCATGAGGGGATCTCCCAAGCTGGGTGTGTGCTGTGCTTGGCAAGGGTGTTTGTTCTCTGTGGCTGTGCTCTGCACCACTGAGGACCCTGAATCTGGTTATTCCAGAGCAGCACAGCTCCCTGAACTATGATGTGGCCTGTGCTGCTTGGCTGCCAAGGGGAACTTCCAGGGGATCCCTCTGTTACAAAAGGTGGGACTGCAAAACTGAAGAGCACACCCCTGTTCTGCTTATATGGGAATGACACTCTGCCTTTACTTTGTGTTTTATTCTTACCATTTTTAGAAAAGGGGGAAAAAAAGGCTGAGGATTGAAGCTTCGTCATTGCACAAAGATAAAACGCTTCTCTTAAAGACAAAAAATTTCAAGCCCTTGCTGTGTATTTGAGGTTTGAAAAATGGGAGTTTCCTGTTTCACAGAAGCCAAATTCATTCTCAGATGGCCTCCACTAACCTGTCTTAAGAAGACTTGTGTTCATCTTGTGGGAGATGAGGAGTCTGAGCTTGCCCTTTTGGTTTCAACCCTCCTTTTCCTTCAAGTTAAATTAGGAGGCATAAGATGTGTTTACAGCACACAGAAGCAGCAGTGGAAGACCTGGTCTAGTGGAAATAAGGACCAGGATTACCATATAGCTGTTCTGGATGCAGCATAGCATTTGGATCCACAACACAGTCAGCTCTAGAAATCATGTAATGTCAAAGCAGTTCTGGATGTGAGACTGTGAGCTCCACTGTGTCTGTCTGTCTGCAGAGATGCAGACCCCAAATACAGAGTGTTTGAAAGAACAAATAAAAACACCCTAAGCCTTGCTTTTATGTTTTTTGGTTTTTATGGTTTTTTTTCATAATAAACAGGCAATACTTACCTTAAAACATAAGATGACAAAAATATCTTAATATGTTTACACAAAAAATTGATCAAAGAAAGATTTGTCTTAAATTAATCAAGTCTGAGACCTCTATGACTGAAATGACAGTAGATTTCTAGTGTTGCTTCTTATGGTTACAGTCATCAAAGGAACCTTTAAAGGAACCTCTAGGAGGCTGATTGCTAAGGTTCCATAGATCCCCAGGATGATAAAGGTAAGCTGCTACCTTTTGTCAGAGCCTTCAACTGTGCTCTCAATGATAGCTGTAATTTGGGAGTTATATTAGGCCTTTTTAAGGACTACACCTTTTGCCCTAAGAAGTCAGTTTTCATCTTCTAATCACAGAATAACCAGGCTGCTTTTCATCCATTTCATGTCCAAATTCTACCCATTTTTTAAGTATACCTAAATTATTGGGAAAAGCAAGCTATTGACATAAGACCTCATTCTTTTCTTCAGAATCAGGGATGGTGAATTGAAAAAAAAAAAAATCAGGTTTGTCTGAAAATAGTTCCAGCAAGCTGAGATCTTAGACGTATGACTGAGCTGCATTGTACATTTGTCCTGTTGAAATAAAGTCAGGCTGCACTAGGATAGTGTTGCAAAAGGTTTGCCATAACCCAGAACAGGGCTGAATGCTCCAGCTGTTCCCTGAGACTGGCTTGAAAAATCCTTTTTGTGACTGGAGCTGTATTCTTGTGGACTTCAGTGTCACCATCTAGGACTTGTCATTCAAAGCTGAAGGAGCCCAAGAGAAGCCATGTAGTGAATCTGTTTCCCTTAACATCCTACAAGATTACACCTGTAGACTGTCCTTTAACAAGAAGCTACAATCTTCAGCTGTAATCCTTGATTCTTTGTGGTGTGCAACAGTAGGAAGTGGGATCAGGCACTGATTTTTTAAAATTGAATATGATTAAATGTAAGACTGCCTGAGTCTGGCTGTCTTGTAGCTTCATAGGTAACTCTTCATGGATAAGATTTCTTACTTCCTTTCACTCTTCTGTTCTACTGTCCCTGAGCATTTTTCCCTGTGATGAATCCTGCCTAAATAAAGCAAGAATTTGTCCAGATACACAATTGTCTAGCAAGGAGGTGGTGAAACAGATGCAGTTGTTGGAAATGATGATAAGGTAATTTTCTCACCCTTCCAATAACTGCAAATGCATTTGAAAGAGGATTCACAGTGCTAGTAGCATTTGCTGTTGTGTGTTCAGCGCAAGATAGAAATCGGAGATTGACTGGTGGATAATGAAACAGCGCTCTGTGACTGAATGAACAGATTGGGCAGGCATCTGAACTACCCCTGGGCTGGCCCACCAGAATGAGTCAGTTGCTTAGAATTTTTCTGACAGATGCAGCCTCTCTGTTTCATGTCACAGTAATTATCTACCACTTGTTTATCGAGTGTCTGTGTGGTCCACATTATCTGAACATCTCACAGTTGCAAATGGATTATATCTTTGTAGCACCTTTTTGAGGCAGAGAATTCCCATTTTACTGATGTAAGTGAAATCTAGATGACTTGCTGAGGGTATCATGGGAAGCTTGTAACACACTAGAAAGTAAGAGAATAACACCTATCCAAATTTTGCTCACAGAAAAGATAGCTCAGGTTTAAAAAATGGGGAGGAAGTATTTCCTGTATCATAAGAAGATTTTCCCCAGCTAAATAGATTACTTGCTTTGCTGTGGTCTTGGAGCCAAATGTCCCAAGTAACTCAATGATATGTTGTTAAGGCCTTTTCTTCTTTTGACTGTGTTAATTGTGCATTTACTAAATTTGGATAGGACACCTTTTTCTTCGTAAATGAAGCTCTATTTGTGAGATGTTTGGAGGGGTTTTTGGGGGGGAGGTTAGGGGCAAGGCTTGGTTGATTGTTTTTTTCCTCATAGAAAATAAAGATCTTCTGAAGTTTTAGAAGGACTGGGGTTGGGGGCAGAGAAATTTTTACCTCAGACAAAATAGTCAGTATTTTGTGGTTTGGGATATGCATTAGAGTGTGGGAGACTACAAGTGATGGTCCTGAGATCTGAACCTTTTTTTCCACATAGTACTGCAGTCCATTCACTACTACTCTTTCTTTCTTTTGAATGTCAACTTCTAACTGGTTAAATTTCCTTAGAAATGTGCACAGATTCATAACAAGCATTTTCCTTTGAACAGACTGGTTTTTTCAGACTGTTTTCCCCCAAAAATAGTGTTTGGGAGAGCATATAATCAGGCCTAATAGCCCTTAACAAGTTAGTGACTCCTTGAGTCCTACCCTTTAGTGGCATCTGAGGAGTGATGTGGTCCTGAAGCATTTGCCTGTTTTCACTGCAAGAAACCTAATCAAAGCCACAAAGTGAGATGGCTTCTTTCTCCACCCTGAGGCACTCCCGGGTGCTTCCTTAAGAAAGCAATTTGCTTTGGAGTTATTAAAACAGCACATGCTGTAAAAAAAATAAAACAATTTCCCAGGCACAGGTGTGGAGCTGCTGAGTATTAAAGCCAATTGTGCAGGTCAAAATCACAGCTTTGTTCTCGAGATTGTAATAGTGTTAAAAAATTCAGCCTTGATCTTGATGAGAGCTCAAGTCCCTGAGCTTGTGTGGAATCAGGGTCAAGGTTTTTAATTTGTTCGTTCTCCAGAGATGCTGAGCACCTTCTGTGGCAGCTGAAATTAGTGGGAGCTGTGTGTGCTCAGCATTTTGGAAGGAAAATTGCATGTGCATGTGTTGTGAGCTGTGATGTACAGAAGCCAGGATCTCTAGGGGTTTGCAGTACCTAATAAGATGCCCCCTATAGCTGTTTCTTAATTAAGCCCTAGACACCTTACATGGCTTCTCTTGAACTTCAGTACTCTGCTTTTCTCGAGCATATTTGAGACTTCTAGCCTGGCAACTCCTTGGAGTTTTCTATTAAGGTATCGAGGGGAGTTAAACCAGTTGGTTGCCTCAAGCTGAGGAGGAAATGCTAGACTTGAAGGATTATCTCAGTGCAATGAATTTTAAAGACTTTTTGCTATACATGTGTGGAAAGCTATCAAAATGCTAATGGTTCTGCTGTCTTTTTTAACCCTTTCAACATATGGAGCTGATGGAGGGAAAGTGAGAATGATGCTATTCAACTGTAAAAGGAGACTTCAGTCAGAAATTAAGTTTTAAGTAGATTTTCATCTGTTAGTCACTTCACCCAGTGATAAGGAAGTCTCATACACCCATCATTTGCCTAGACCAATTCCTTATGTACAGTTGAGTCCATTTGCAAGTGTGGCATAGGCCAAGTACTCCCTGCAACCAGCATCCTATAGGAAAGGCTGGCACAAGGCTGAAGAGCTCCCATCGATGTCCCCCCTCAAAAAACCATGAAGTTGGAACAAGGTTGCTGTGGCTGGATGGTTTCTGCAGGCCCATCTTGGTAGCAGCGTGGAGTCTTGGTGCTTCCCCACCCACTTTGTGGGACATGCACCCTGCACCCTGCCCGCCGTGTCAGCGATGCCTCTGTTGTGGGAGAGGTCTGTGTGACTGCCAGCATGTGGGGAGGTCTTTCGCTGCCAGAGCAGCTCATCCAGTAACGTACACACCTGAGGGCCCTGGGGTGGGATGGACCCTCCTCCCTGCACAGATTGAACTCAAGTGTCCTACAGTAGCACAGGACACCAGCTTTTCACCAAGGAGATTCTGATTCTCCTGGATGCCTTGGTTCACCATCCAAAGCAGGGGTGGACGCACAGGTCAGAGCACTGGGAATGTTTGCTCCACAGCTGCAAGGCAGCAAGGCTTGCCTGAGATGCTGAGCAGGTACCGTGTTTGCAGTAGCTCTGCGCTGCTGTTGCTGCTCTGCTGTTGCTTCCCAAAGTGGCCAGGCTGGTTAAGGAGGCAACCAGGCATATTCCTCTGGGGATACTATCTCTATCTATGAGGAACTGCTGTTCCATTTATTTAGGTTTTTGGCTGAAGTTTTTGACGTGTTAGGAATATCTCATTCAACTCTACAGAGATTCTGTTAATGTTTTGCTTTGGAACCAGGTAAATACTTGGATAACCAATGGTATAAATAACTGAAATTGTGTATTATTAGACCCATGAGGCTCAGTCATTCCTTTAGCTGTCTCTGAAATATGTTGGAGCAATGGGTCTGTCTGTGCTTATCTTTTTAATCAGGACTAGCCAGGCAATTTTAGCCCTCGGGGGAGCCCAAATCACTGAGCTGCAGGGCTATGTTGGCCATTAAGCTTATGGCTTTCAGGTTTCAGTGAACCTGTAATGTTATTTATTTATTTTTTTTAAGGCATATTTACTGCTAAATATGAGCTGCCAGCTTATTTCATATCTTCAAAACATCAGTCTTTCCCATTTTTGCAGCTGAAGTGTATGGTTGCCAACACCTATCACCTGAGGGCAGGAGCAAGGGCAGGCAGTATGGAAAGGATTACTGCAGGGATTTGTTTGGGGTTGGGACTAAGGAGACACTGGATGGAGCAAGGTAAAGAGACTGGATAGCAGTGATACACTATGGAATAGGCTTTTCCTTTCTCATTTGGCATGAGTATGTTGAGGTGATGTATTGCTTGGGGCATCCTAAGGTAGATTGGATAGGACACTGGGGAAGTCAGCTTTAGGGAAAACTGTTTTAACTTGGATTGTTCTAAATGATGTGAAAATATGGCTGGTTGTCCCTGCGTGTTCGGTGAGAAAGATGGAAAGGCTGGGGGGAGAGAAGAAAGGTGTTTTAAACTTATTTTACTGCTTATTATCATCTTCTAATTCAGTTAATAAATTTACTTTATAGTTTTAAACTAAGCCGTGTTCTTGCCTTAAAATATTTCTCCCACAATCCTTATCCTCAGTCACAAGCCCCTTAGATGATTTTTGTGAATTATTTTCAAACCACGACACTGGTGCATAGTGCACTAAGCATTGTGTTGACCATGGGTTCCTGTTTGGCTTTTAGCAAATTTATTACTTTGAGTCAGTGTGTGTAGGAAAAGAAATAGCTATTCACCCCATCCCCTTGTATTTTTTCCATAATGGACAGTTACAATTCATTTGCCAATCTCATGTATATTTAAAGGCTGTTTTCAGTGGACTCTTCTCTCTCTAATTCTTACATTTCTCAATGGGTGGCTTTAGGAATTGCAAACAGTAGTTTTTGATGATAAATGATTCCTCTTGAAATTTTTGGGATCACTGGGAAAAAAAATCTCTATCTCTTTCCAATTCTTATTTCTCACAAAATGTGCTTTTTGCTTAATCTTGAAAATTTAAGGTTGCACGAATAAAAAGGTGGCTCTTAATGTGTCCATAATTGTTTTGTGGACATGAATTTTAAAATGTGCAACTTCTTTGCATTTTCCGTTTGGGGTTTTGTGTGCGCAAAAAAGAGGGGAGCTTGATCTGCACTCTTCCACCATAATCCCTCCTTCCATGCTATGAGATGAAGGTGTTGGCAGTGGGAAAAGTAGGATTTACAGAGGAGTGTAAGTACGTGACATGTCAACGTCACTTCTCTGATTAAGTATGCAGGTAATCTCTGCAGATTAAATTCTAAGCACAAATGCAAAACAAAATCCTCTACTATGTCTGAAGAAATGTGGCATGTAGAGTCAGGCTTTTGGATGAGCCTGTGAAGCAGGTTGCTGGGCTGGCCAGAGAGGCAGTGGGATATGCAGGCTAAAGAGTATTTATTAGAAGGGAATGGGCCACCCTCTTTGATAGATGGCTTCTGCCTTTTTTTTTCTTTTACATGCCTGCATAATTTTAAAACTATAATTCTCCTTTCTTTTGACTGCATGAGGAAAGAAGGGGTGCAAAAGTGCTGGTTAACAGCAATCACAGTCTAAATCTTGCAAGTTGCCATCTTGCAGAAGTTGGTTGTGGACTCTAGGCATGTACTACTCTATCTTTCTGAGGTGAGAAGAGTTGTAGGAGATGCAGCAATGGCAGTAAATAGGGAAAGTTCCCTATTTGCTCATAGTGGACATGTCTGTGCTCTCCTATCAGGGAAATGGAGGTTAAAACACTGGAGCTGTGCTCTGAAAGATTTCAATCTTCAGTGTTGCAGTAATTATTTCCCCCAAGAATCCAGCATTTCCAGATTCCCAAGACTGAAGATACCTTACCCCACGACATGTAGCAGCATGATGGGTAGAACATCTTGTGGGAAAGAGAAGGTTCTCAGTTCAAATATTGGCTTGAACTTTGGGCAAAAATTCTACATGAACCAGTCTGCAGTATTCCAGAAGCCAGGCACTCCTTCAAATTACTTGTTGGATGAGCTGAGGTTGTTGTCCATGTGTGTGGTCTTAGCCCATGGCAAATGGAAGGTAATGCAATTTAACTAAGCTCTATCACTGCTAAATTAAATTACCTCACATTATCTGCAGGGGATGAGCATGTACAAGGAGCTACCACAGCTCAGCCTACTGCTACTGCAGTGCACCACAACTTTATTAGGACCTCCACTTGAAAGTCCCAGCGAGCAAGCAATAAGTAATAGCCAATGGCAAAGAGAAGGAAATATAGTTGTGCCTCCATTTAGAGAATGCAGTCCTTAAATCTCATCACATTTTTAGTTTGGGAAGTTCGGGTGGCTGAATTTGATGTTGATGGAAATAGAGGCTTTCAGCAATTACTGTACCTACTTAAAAAAAAGAAAAGTTTACCATTTCTAGCAGATGTTGGCTCCCCTGCTGGTAGGGAGGTCCTTTTGCTTGTAACAGGTAGTGATGCCAAACACGTTTTTGTTCTCATGGGAACGTATTTCCTGAAAGATTCCTTTCATCTGCAATGAATTCTTGTGTTTTAAACACAGGAAACATTAATGGGGTTTTTTTCCCCTGAATATCTGTAAGAACTTTTTTTTAAAATGAATTGAAATTGTCCCATTTGATAGCAGACCAAGCTGCAGTCTGTCCTCACATTCAGTTGCTTTGTCTCTGGGATCAGTATTCCTTGTCTAGGAACACCAGGAGGTACTGACTGATCTGACCTTGCCATGGATGATCCAGCAAGCTTGATAGCCTGGAGACCTGTCCAATTTGACTGCCATAATGGGATTTGAAAGGGAATTGGTGTCAAATGATGTTAGAAAGCACATAGGTGTCCACTTTGGCTCCTTGGCCTTTACACTAGGAAGAGCCTGCTTTAGCAAAAGCCTCTGGAGCCAGTCTTTGCCAGCCTCAGGAGACCAAGAGCTGCAGGCGATGTCTTTGTTCTGGTGGGCAGCGGGAAGGCCTCAGTTTGGTCTGACCTGGTCTCCTGGGGCTCATAGGAGTGTGAGAGTGGCAAGGTGGGCCATGCCAGCTTCAGGACTGCTAAGAGGAGAGGGGAACAAGGGCTTGTTCAGAGGAAATGCTGAGCCTCTTGTCCCCAGAAACTTATCCTGGCAGTGACCATGATCGTGGTGATGGAGAGTGCTTTCTGCAGTCCCAGTGGTCATCATCTCGATGGTTTGGTCCTGGTGAGGTGATGCTGGTGGCACCACTGCACTGTGACTATGGAGTCAGGGTCACAGGTGCTTCTATGTCCTTGTGACCTGCTTGTTCATCCTGGTTTTTTTTAAAGCCAGGGCTGAAATCTCCTGTTATTGACTGATAGAAGCTTTAGGGCTGAAAATTTCCCATTCATACCCTCTCTCAGAAATCATCCCAGTGCAACAAATTCTCGTTCCAGCTCCAGTCTCTCTTTTGCTGTGATTTTCTGGAAACCAAGGTTGGAAGGTGTTTCTTCTTCACATACATGAAGTTTAGCATCTGTTGTTGGTGACACAGATCACTGCACATGGAAGAATGAATGTGCAAGTTCACGCACAGCCTGCTTTCACTGCACAGTGAAGATTTGGTTAAATGGGAATTAGGATTAATACTGGATTTTAGATTCTCATAGTTGGCTCGTAATAACCTAATCTCCTCAAAGGCTGCAGGCAGGCTGGCAGCAATCAGCTCAAGGCCAATGTTGTTTGCAAAACCTGAAAGAAATTGAATTTTGATTCTTAGAGCACTTTAATCATAGCCTTTCAAGATAGGGATGGGAAGAGCATATACTATCTCAAATGCAGCCTTTTAATTTCTTTAGTGTATGACAGTCACCTAGGCTTCTAGGTCTGATGGAGTCTTGATAGTAATATTTTTTGTTTTCTTTTGTAAAAGCTTAGGGATTCTGATTGATTTTAGAAATGTATAAATTGCATTCTGGAAGTTGATATACTGAACTCTCTGTATGGGCAGAGTGAGATAAATCCAAGTAGGGCTGCCAACACTTCCCAGTTTAAAGTGTTGAGAGTGCTAAATATATTTCAGGTAAGGAGACTCTGGAGGCCACAGAAGTGTGGAGCTCCTGGGTGTGATATGTGATTTCAGTTCAGCCTGGTTTGTTTTTTGCTGTGGTAGAGATGACTGGTCAGAAATGCATTGCAGAGTCTGTGCAAGTCCTAAAATGGATCACTGCATTTGACATTAAGGCCCATGTTGAAAAACAACATGTTTTAACATGAAATGTTGATGCTTCTCCTGTTTATTGTGGCTCCAATTTTTCCATGTACCTAGTCTGTTCTAGTAGTCAGACATTTAGTTATCTAAATAACTTGTTTCTGCAGCTAAATCATAAGGTAGGCTTTATGTAGGCTTAGTCCTGCATTGTCAAACAGGACAGAGGTGTAAAGTTTGCTTGTATAGCTGGTTTTGATTCCTTGTTTTCAGCTTTCTCTTTGATAGCAGTTTTGATTGGTTCTGCCCAACCATTAAGAGCTGTCCTTTGCAAAATCTTTTTCTATCCATATCACTGCTAGTAATAGCCTGGCAAATTGTGTCTGCTTTTACTTTGTTTTAAATCAACAGCCCATTCTGTGCATGGATCCCCTTTATGGGGATTATCAAAGATCTCTACAGTATGATCATGGATGCCACTGTCAGTCAAAGTGGCTCTGAGCCACTGAAGATGGAAGGAGCAGAGGCACATTGACTAGATTTGAGTGGAAGGCTTGTGGAATGCTCCCGGTACAATTCAATATCCATATTGCTAAAGAGAATGGCTTTTCTGCAGAGGTGGTGATGAAGTACCTTTAACTAGACCTGAAGCCACCCTTATAAATTTGTTTTTTATCAAGCCTACTTGTTCAAACTCCACCTAGATAAATTTCTTTGGATTGCTTCTCTTTCCTTCCTTGTTGGTCCTCCTTGCTTAGGTTGCCTTTCCTCTCACTGTTGCCCTGTGTAGAACCTGTTATCAAATAATCCTGTTAATCTTAGAAAATCTCTAAAACACCATCAAGCAGAACATTTTTTCTGATGTATGAAGTTTCCTTGCATACCTTAGGTCACCTGGCTCTCAGCATGTGAAACTGAGAAATGCACTGAGGGTTGTCCTTTCCAAGGCTCTGGGCCCACATGATGGCCTGATTGAAATTTGAAAGACAGTGACTTTATTTAGTTTAATAATGTGGTGTCTCTGCCCCCATTGTTCTCAGAGTAAAGGGAGCATCTCGAACATTAGGCCGACTGGAATTCAGATCTCCACTGGTACTCTCAAGTTCCTCAAAGCACAAGCTGTTTGACGGCATGTTTATGGGAAAATTTCTGTTCTGTTTTATAAAAGCCATAAGCCAGGCAAGTCTGTGGTCTTTCAGCTCTATTCCCTTTTTCTCTCCAACAGAGATTAATGGTAAGGAACAGTGGATAGAGAGGGAGACCTAGGCAAGTCTGGCACCCAGCAGCAAAGGTTAGTAGAGATGCATGAACTGTAGTAGCAGCAGCAGATTTATTTCTATTGGTGAAAAGCATCCAGGTTTTGCTGACTCTAGGAGACCTTATCCCTCTGCAGAAGGCAAACAGCTTGGTTTAAAGCATGCAACGAATCATGGAAGTGCCTTGTGAGCATCTTAAAACTGTTCTTTTGTTCGGTATTGTGACTGGTTGGGAGGTTTGGCCCATGGTTTTTCTGGTGTGTGGTGGGAGGTGGCAAAGACTGCTTAGAACAGCAGTGTGTAATGAGACAGTGCCATGCTGGGTGAGGCAGCTTGGGGATTTTAAGCCTGTAAAAATTCAGGAGAACACGCATTAATGCTATTGCTTGCTGTTGTAGCCTCTAGCAAGCAGATAGGGAGCTATTAAACCCCTCTGAACAGAAACAGGCGTGAGGGGGAATATCTGATAAACCTCAGCTTATATCGGTTGTACAAATTACTTAGAGGAGAGCAAGCACATGCATAGTGTTAAAAAAAAGAAACAAACAACAACAAACCAAAGAAAAAAAAATCAAACCAACAGGAACAAGAAAACCCTCTTGACACATGTCAGGATGTGCCTGCCAAGAGGATGCAGGTTTTCGTGCTGGCTGAACGGTGCCAAGAGGGGAAAAAGTGCCATGCTGACCTGTAGTTGCATCCTGCCATGTAGGTTAAGCACTGTTTGAAGTCAAGGAATTTTTGGTTGCTGTTTCGGCCAAAGCCTTGGCATTATAAAAATGCAATTGTGCTGGTAGCGCTGAATGGGTGTGAATAAACTTGTGTCTTGCTCATGGTATCTTAGAGAGCCCAGTCACAGAAATGAGTCTTATGACTGTACAGTGGCAATTTCTTATTACACTTTCAATGAGTCCACTCCGTACTCAGCACTGAGACTGACAGAAGCCTTTTACCAGCACTGAAGCTGCACCTCACAGCTAATTCTGCTCAGAACAGATCTCACTGATGATGTTGCGCTTTCCAAAGAATTTGCAGCCTTGCCTGTGGGAGGCCAGCCAGCATCACCACAGCTAGTACTGCTCCACCACTTTTTCTTTCAAATTCCCCAACTGTGGCCAGGAATGCACAGCCCCTGCGCTCTGCTGTGCCCTGACCAGCCTCGTGTTTTGTTGCAGATGAATGTGGCGGAATGATCTGTAAACATTGCTGTGTGTTCTGATGGTGAACGTTTGCAAGCTCTTTGCACTCTGTTACTCAATTATCCCCCTCAGCCCCTCCAAGACCAGTTTCTGCTTTATCACGCCTGATAAGCTGGTGTGTGATCTGAGGCAGAGCCATCAGCCAGAACCGAAGGCAGACGGGAGTCCCAAGTGCATAGTTTGCGGGCAGCTCGGTTTCTTTTCTGATAAGCCTGTGCCTCTTGCGGCAGTACAGTGCACACTCCTTTTAAACTGTAACCATAATCTTCTTTGCAGCCGGCGCTGCTATCCCCACAGGAAGCATTAGCAATATCACAAAGTGCGAAGACTTCATTGTTTTCCCCTAATCTGCAAAGGGAACTGAGACAAGACAGAGGAAATTTTAACCTATTCCGTGCCTCAGTGGCAAATAATTAGTTTCTTACTGAGTGGGAAAACAGGGGAAGCTTCTTAGTTAAGATAAAGTAAGCACAGGGCTTACAGGCTTATCTTGCTCTGTGGAATTCGGGAAAGGACGTGTCCTTGAATTCGACTGTTTGGCATGCCCAGATTTTGTGTTTGGGAGAAATTAGTCTAGTAGAGCTGCCCTAAGTGATTGCTGGGTGTGAGACACCTCTTGCCAGGAAATGCAGGAGCCATGCTTTTGTTTAAGCACCTGAACAAAAGGCTCTGGATGCTTAATAATGTGCAAATTTGGGTGGGTGGGATATAGAGAAGGTTAATAGGGCAGGCTAATAGAGGAGGAGCTGAGTTTGAGAGGAGGAGACAAACGCCGACATGGCAGCAGACAGAGGGAAGCAAAACAGGAAAAGCAGCCCCTTTTTGCCATGTTAAAGTTAACTTAGTCCCCACTGACATTTCTGGGGTAAGTGCAAGCTGTGTCTGATGAAATAATGATATTGTCAGCCATAGCTGAGTGAGAGGTCACAGTGCAGCTCCGAGGGCTGTCGGTGTGCAAGTCTGAGTGCTGTGTAAGTGCTGTCCAGACACTGACCCATCACAAGGTGTGACTGGCTGTGGGAGTGCTTTTGGGGGGATGGGAATCACTTTGGGTCTATGCTTTACCTGTGCAGAACTCAGCAAGCTGCCTGTCATGAAAATTTCTTGTCATGCTTGGGTCTGAGGCTGGGCTGTGCTTTTCCTGAAAAGGAAAAGCTGAAGCAGGAGGAATTTCCGTGCCCTGGGATGGGGGACACAAATGTGGAATGGTGAATGGTCTGCTTGCACATGTGCTGCATCTGTGAAAGTCCTTTAATCCAAAATATGACAAGAGCAAAGGAACAAAAGAAAATGCTCTCAAAAATAACATGAGATAATGATCTGGAGAATTTGCTTTTTATTTTGCTCAAGAGTCCCTGGAGACGACTTCTTTTACGGGAAGAAATGTAGCTTTCAAGGTCGAGTTGTTTTTTTTTTTTTTTAAATATGCTCCCCCAACATACCCCCCTCCCTTTTTCTTCAGACTTCAAAGGAAGGCAGTCAGCTGAGAGCTTCTTAGGAATGTTACATCTGTTCAGAGTAAAAGTGGATTGGTGGGAAGGCACTCTTTCTTCCTCCGAAGTGTCTGAAATTTGTATACAAATTTTCTTGAGACTGTGGTAAACAAAACACAACCTCAGCGGGGTCGGGCTGAGTGATGCACAGTAGTGAAGGGTGGAAAGCCAGCAAGTGAGAGGAGTGTTCTGCAGAGGCATTTAATTTAAACATAAGTGCTTTTTTTTTTTCTTGATGCCTTAATAGAAAACAGTTTAATGTCTGTTCCTATTAATAAAATTGTTTCAGAAATTGAAACTGAACAAATGGACTGATATGCGAACTAATGCTTGGCCGTTCGTCCTCAAACTTTTAGCTTGTGCTAGCTGTGTACCTGCTGGCATACCTGGCTTGTCCTTTTCCTTTCAATCGTAATCTATGTGTATCAGAGTGAAATCAAAGTTTTGCTCTCTGGCTCTAGCACTTACTTGCTGGTCCTTTACCAACTGATCCAAAACCTATTGGCAGTGGAGGGGCTTTGAATCAGGCGCTTGACATTACACAGAAAAGTGCCACTGTAAGCTTGGAGGATACAGCAGGTGGGCTTAGGAATTGGACCTAGTTTAACACCGCTTTGCCTGTAATGGATGGGAATTTATTGCTGATTTTGATGAAAGCTGATGTGTGGCATTGCTAAGAACACTTGGAAATCCTCTCCACAGTAGGACTTATGGACAAGATCAGGTCCCAGACAGCCTTGTGCATAACTGCCTCTTCAGATCACAAAAGTGTAACTGAACTGTAAATGGTTTTCACACCAATTATTTCTCCCTTGTTTTTGAATAGAACCGGGAGGGGGGTTGTTTATCCCATTTCCCTGGCACAGCTGAAACCAGAGCAGCAAGCTTGTGCTGAAGCTGTTGTTTCCTCTGCATGTTTCCCATAAGGAGGCCAAGGAGTGTGAGATTTGTGATTCAGTGTGTGGCTTTGTCACATGCCTACCCAGGCTGAAGATGATAGAAATCTTGGTGCTATCTCACTTCAGATTGGGTAAGTATATTTTGTATGTTGCTTTTGTGGAATTTTCTTTTGCACTAGGCTTCTTAAATGAACAGCAATATTTAAGCTTCTGAGTAAATAAGCAGAGAACCCTGGCTTCATCTTGGCTGATCTGTTTAACCTTCATCAGCCCAAATATTTACTCGACGCATTGAATATCCAGGCAGTGTAATTCTGATGCTAAAATTCATGCCCTGAGCATGCTGTAGATTGACTAATCCTGCAGAATTCCCGAAATCCTGTCTGTATAAATAAACTTCCTATACGAAGGATTATAACTAAATGCTATGAATTCAGATCAGCAAAGCAGAAGTACAGCAGTTGGCCCATTTCTTCTGCTGCTTACTTATGTATTCTTATAAGGTTAGTCATCTTAGTCTAAATAAATGTGTAAAGAAAACTGCAAATACTGAAGCATGATGCTGTCATATACTGCATGAAGAAAGTTTAACCCTCTGCCTTTTATCAGTTTTCAAATCGCCATCAGCTTGATTTGCCCAGACCATTGAAATTGTTATTCCTTTTGGGTATGGCATTTCTGGTGAATCTGTGTTTTGTAGGTCTTTGACCCCTTCCTGCAACTGGGCAATGTAAAGAGTTCATTAAGCAGTATCAGAGGTACAAAATCTGTAGCTCAGTTGCTGAAGGTGTCCCCACCCCCTCCACAGACACATTTCCCCAGCTGCAGGGCAGAGCCTACAGCCCCTGG
>VYZT01023584.1:0-68796 GCA_013400735.1 Pomatostomus ruficeps | reverse complement strand
TTGAATACTAGAAAGGGGCCCAGTTTATCTTGTTTTTCCAGATTTGTTTCTCTCCCATTGCTTGCAGTGGTTTAGGTCTGTTTGTAGTATCACACCAGGGGTGAATCACAGCATTGGCAATATTTTAAGCCTCGCAGTTCATAGTTTGTTCCTAGTGAATGTCCAGTCCACTTGTGCTCTATTCCAACAGAATTGTGGCAGAGAAAGTCTAGATGGAGACCTATCTTCCTACTGTGTCTTTTTGCAGGTGGGATCGTGATTGCTGCCATTATAATTAGTACTGAGGTCTCCATAGGTTAAAAAACATATCTAGAAGTTTCAAGTGAAGCTCTGGCTTCCCAGAGATAGAAGTGCCAGTAAAATGTGGCTGTGGGTCCCAAAAGCCTTCAGCCTTGCCTTGGATACAACTTCTAGGAGAATTCTTCAATTGTAGGGAGGAAGAGAGAAGACTGATGCTCTGCCAGACTTTTGAATTATAAACACTGGACTAGAAGTTGCCCGAGAACCTTTTGCTAAGGACCCTGATTCCTCCAGTAATTGTTGTGCTCTAACTTCAGCTCTCATTGCCTTTGAGTTTGTATCTCAACAAAGACTTTGGTCACCCTGTTCAATAATAAAAATTGCCAGCTAGGTTCCTGATGGCTTTTTCCTTGGTATTTGCTGCTGCTTCCCATCATCAACAGCAGTAAAGTGGCATGGGGTGAAAATCAGCACTAATTTGGGAGTTAGATTGCCTGTGTAATAAGCTTCTCTGTAATTCTTTGGCAGGAGCAACAGCTAATATAAATTTTTTGCTGTCACTTCTGCATGGGCCATGTACCAGCGTCAAAGGTAATCCCTCAAAATTATGTTCCATTATAAATCTCTCTTCACAGATGAAGTGGGTGCAATTAGGCAGAGAGGGCCAGAGCCATTACCAAAGGGAAAAACCTCTGAAGGACAAAAGCAGTGTGCCTGTGCATCACAAAATGGTGTAACACCTTGGCAGTCACTTCCAGGAAACAGAAGCTCTTTGGCCACAGTGTTCTTGGGGCTTGTTTGGCAGTTCTGAGTTGACTAGAACTGAGTTCCACCTTTTTGTAAGTACAAGATGTAGGATCCTAAGAGGAATTTGAAGTAATTTGTGTCAGTTGTCCCTCATTTCTTTTCTTCCAATAACACACAGAATGTTAAATATCGCTATTCCTGCCTGAGCTCTGGGTAATCAGGAAAGATAATCAAGACCTTAGTAATAGGCTGAAAAAATCCCCAGCATATTGAATTAGAGGTTTTTCTTTTAATGTTTGGGTTGATTTTGAGGCTTGTTTTTATCAGGTTACTCTTGGGTAACCCTCTGTGTACAGAACAACTTCCCTGCTTTCATGAATGTCAAAGACTCTCAAGGTTTAAATGTACTGGTGTGGTTAAATTACTTTCATTTTTTAAGTTTCATGTTAAATTCTTTTCGGCTAGGGAAAAAAGAAAATACACCTCTGCTGTAACATTCTGACTACTCTGGGCAGGGCTGTACAATGATTGACTTCCTACACTCAGCTTTGAAACCCAGCTTAAAACTGGTGTCTGCTGAAAGTTCCTTCTTGCTCCTTTGTATAAGGGGATGATGACAAGTGCCTTAGTTCCTGAGGGTGAGGGTTGGTTTTTTCATTTTAATTTTACTTGTTGTTGTTGTTGTTTGTTTGGGTTTTTTTCTTGTTGTTTGGCGTGGGTTTCTTTTGTCTGTTTTATTTTCCTTTCTGGAATAAACCTTAAATATATTAAATGAAGGTGCATTTCTATTCTTAGGGAACACAAGCTCTCCTTTCATTGCTGTCATTTTCTTTGGAATGCTGAGCAAATTCTATCAAGTTTGCATTGAGAATGGCACTGGCTATGCAGAGAAGGGAGAAGTTTGTTCCAATGTACAGTAGGGAGAGTGCCCTAATAAAAGTTCCACATGTGTGTGGCTGCATATATTGAGTATTATCTACCTGTTTCTAAGTGTAGGCTTTAGAGACATTGCAAACCCACCCTAAAGTCATTCAGCTTTACTCAGACTTTTAAAATCAAAGACAATGGTAATATTTTGCTTTACTTTCTGTTCACTGCAAACATTCTGAAAGGTTTTACTTTCAGCAATATTTAGTATTTCAGTTTGAATTTGATAGGATTAATTTCAGAAAATATGCAAAAACATCTCTCTGCTTACATAGTGGTCAAACATGAGTTAAAATGCCAGGATGAGGATGAGGTAGACATGAGAAGCTGCATCCAGTTTTTGTCATAAAAAGCTCAACATAGTAATCTGGTTTTCCATAGAAAGCCCCTTTATTTTGTTCATATCCGGCCTGTTGAGTAAAGGTGTGAAATAAATTTATAAATGAGAATGGCTTGCACATGAAGTACTTACTATTCTGCACATCAGTCATTTGTCATCTTGCGAAATTCAAGTGTACTAAAGGTCTACTTGGCATGCTCTTGGCTCCGTTCTATCCTCTTCTGTGGCAAGAGGATATGTGTGTCCTCCTCTATTTTACATAACCTTCAGCGGGCTTGAGTCTCCTTCAGGCTGCTGTGTTGTCTGAACTGGGCAAGCAATCATCAGTGATTCTTCTTGAGAATCCCAAGGCTGCTCTCTCCAAAGAAGCCTCCTTGACTCCTCTTGCTGTGTTTTGCCCAGTACTAGGTGGAGCTTGCAGCGTGTGATTACAGCCTGCATGTGTTGTTGTTCTCTGTTTTTTGTGTGAGTTTTCTCAAAGTGTTTTCCCCAAGCATGCAAAAATGTCTAAGGAAGGGGTCAAAGTTCTTTATATATTACAGTAAAATTGGGTTGAAGTTCTTTTTATGTTAAGAGTAAAACAGGGCTGAGGTCACCACTCAGTTCTTAGTGTTGTCAATTATGACTTACTGCATCCTTTGTCAGCTACATGTGAGAAAAGTGTAGGGAAACTAACTGAGGGTTTTGTAGTTGATAGAATCTCCAACTGTGGCACTGAACCAAAGAGTAAAAAGCCGACTAACAATGCACTGACGTCAGGCTGCCTTGATGTGACTGAGAGAATTTTTGTCTGTGAAGACAAATGCTGGAATAAATCATTAACTGGGTTTTAACAACTGTGGTGGTTTTGGCCTGGTTTCTGAACTTGGAGCTAGACAAAGAATTGCAACAAAGCATCTCATTTTCAAACGTTTTGACCAACCAGCAACAGGGCCCTATATGTGCTGGAGTCTACTAAGGCACAAATCTTGACAAGCTCCAAAACAATTAATTACAATTGATAGCTGATGCTGGAATATGGGCCACGTCAATCACAGGAATGGTTTCCTCCTGCCGCTGTACCAGAGCAACTTCGGGCTGCTGTTTGGGGTGACAGAGAGAGTCTAGCTGCCTTCCACACCAGACAGCTTGAGTGGTGGATAGCTTTTGTACACAGAATCCATCGTCTCTCATGAGGGATGTGACTGTGAAGTAGCTGACTTCTGAAAACAAGCTTTCTGCAGATACTTTTTTCCACCCAACAACAAAGGTCTTGTTTGGGAATGCTTTTTTGGCTGCAGTCTTTGCGACCCCTTTGGGAAATGCACTGTGCATTTGACTTGCACTCACCAAAGGAAAAAGTGAAAGTAACACAGCTGTAGTGATTTACTATGAAGTTTTGAGGCTAATTGCCTCATATGTTTAATTAATAACTGACACATTCTGTCCCTCAAAGAGCTTGGAGAACTTCCATCTGGACCCCTAGTGATTACAGCCTGGAAGCCATCCCTATAATTAAGCAGCAGGCTATAGGAGGCCTGTTCCCATTATGGGCAATTATTGTGCTTGCTACTTTTCCCCTCCTTCCTTACAAAAGGACTGAGAAAATAGGGCTCAAAGACTAATCTGACATAAAACCCTGACTAAAGAGGTGCTTTGTGCTACCCCATGGTAGAATGATGGGTTATGTTTTGGTGCCAGCACTCTTTTTTTCAACAGGCTCTCAGGGGACAGGTTCCCCAAAGAGCAAAATGTGTCTTACACCCAACTGAAGGACTTTTTGGTCAATATTAACTGTTGGTGCAAGAAGAGGATTTTTGCAAAGACCTGGGCAACTGACTATTTCTACTGTTACTTCTTTGTCTCTCCCTCCCAACTTTAGACTTTCGCTAGGTTTGACAGCTGCTCATCTGCAAGGACTGGTTAGCTCAGGAGCCCTCAGAGTAGAGGATGCTGTGTCTTTAAGCCTTCCATACAGTGTTGAAATGTTATGACAGAGCATCTCACAGGGGGATGCAGTTTCCATGGCAACCCCACACTGTAAGATAAGCAAACTGGATTATTTTTTTTCCTGAGAGGTTCAAGAGCAAGGAAGGAATGAGGCGATCTGTCAGCAGGCAAGACTTGAAAAGAGGAAACTATGTCCATTAATCCTGTAGCCCTGGCTGCTTCGTGTTTTAATTAGAGAATGTTATTATGGCAGAAAGCATGGGCGCCTCACCCTGTTATGGGTTTTTGAGGACTTTTTTGTTTCTCTTTTTATATCTCCAATTAATAAAAAAAAAAAGGCGGGGGTAGGGGAGGGAAGGAGGAGGAAAGAAGCTTTACTAAGGCATAAAACGAAGGTCTGAAATAAAGAGCCTCAGGATGCCTGTTCCAGAGCTTGTATCCCAAGCCAGAGATAGGAGGTAGTGGGAATGAATTTGCCATTCTCAAACAGAGAGTACATCTTAAATTCATTTTTTTTGCTGTCTTGCCACTATGTTTAGCAAAAATTGAAATCCCCCATACCCTTGCACCCTGTACATGTAACCATGTGAGTGTGGAGTAAAGTGGGGGAGTTGTGACTTCTTGTTGTCCTCCCCAGTCTGCCCAGAGACATTATACTTGAGCCTTTATTACAGACCTATACTGCCTTCCCCTGCCTTGGTTTTGGGGTAGTTGACAACTTTGGGATCACTGGTTACCCTTATATGATAAATCCTCCGCTTCCCAAATGTCACCCCGTGTGAGAATGCAGGACACTGTGTGTGCTGAGGGAGTCAACAGTGCAAGGACAAGGAGGGGCAGTGCTTCAGCCCATCATGAGAAGGCAAGCTCCCACACAAGCTGTAATGGCATCTTAGTAATCAGATAATATCTTGGTAGCAGCTAGTGCACCAGCTGGGTAGGAAACTGTGCTGGTCTTGTAAATGTGCTGTGCGTAGGAGTTTATTATGGAAAATATTTTGACAACCTTTATTATTTTCAAACACTTGTATGTGTCACCAGAAAATTAGAGTTAAAGTAAATGTTAACCCAATAGCAGTCTTGTCTGCATAGTTTCCGTGTCCATCCTTTATGGAGTACTCCCTTCGCCTTTGCAGGGAATTAAAGCCCACTATAAATCTTTATGTGGAATGAAAAGAAAGTTATTCTAATCCTTTGAGAAGGCAATATACTGAGAGTATTCATTTCTACTTTCCTATAAGCAGCAGTATCCCAGTCTGTTTTTCAGGGCTTGGTGCTTACAAGGAATTCTTGTAAATGTAGTTCTCCGTACTTTCCTGTCAAAGTCTTCTTCAATGCCCTTGAAGAGTTCAGCAAAACAAGGTGCAGAATGAAGAGGGCCGAACAGCCTCAGAACCACTGTTCTGAATTTGAGTACTTCCTACCCCCAAGTTTTCGCCTACGGGTACAATCCATGTAGCAGGAACAGTTGTTAGCAACATTTGAAGTCATGGGCCACACGAATGTTATACCTTGTGTGGGAATTTAGGGCTAGGGCAGAATGATACTTAGACCCTTGTTGAATCAGCCATCAAATGCTCTAATTGACAATAAGCAGGGTTACAGGCAGCTTAATTTATTTGGAGGCTGCTCTCTTTATTCCTTTTTTCTGGTTGCATGGACAAATTCAACACTTTGGTGTTGATATCAGCTTTATTTGATATTTTGAGCTAAGCTGCCCAGAGATGACTTTTTGGTTGTACTAATAAAGAAACTGCTTTTGACAGTTTAGCTCCATTGTACTTTACTGCCAGCCAGCACCAACTGGACACGTGGCAGGCTGGGTTTGTGATCCCAGTGGCTGGGGCAGAGTTGGCCAGCACAGCTTTCTCTGCCCCTCACCCTCCTCTCAGGCCCTGCTATGCCTGCGTGTGCCCTTCCAGGAGAACTCCTCACACGTCTGCTGCCTAATGGGGGCTTCTCAATTCACGCCATTCTGTGGTCTTCATAATTTGCCTTGGACTGAGTGTTGTTAAACCCTTGAACGTTGCTTGGATTTCTAGTCCCTTGAGGCACTGCCAGATCTGAACCACTGCCAAACAAAATTATTCCACCTGCTTCTTGGCTCTAAGTGTCCAATCACCCGAGCCCAGCAGAGTTTTTTTTAGAGAACAGAAATAATTGCAGTGCTGCTCTAGTTCCCAGCAGAGCTAGTGGTGTCCATGTCACCCGGTGAGCTGGGGGACGAAGGAGTAGCTGCATGCCTCGTTTGGCGTGTTTCTCATGGGAGTCTTTCCAGGACTTTCATCGGACTCTCCTGGGTCTGCCCCAGCCTTTTTGGTCCAAATTAGTGCCCCATAGTTTATGGTGGAAGGAAGGGAGCAGCTGGAGAGTATTAGGCTCTGCTCCAAGTATGATTTTGAGAGGGCCAGTGCCTCACAGCTAAAGCTAGATGTTTTAATGGATTATTTGCTGACTCATCACTTCTCATGGTTTCTTTCCCACACCATTTTTATCACCCCACTCCTCTTTCTGGAGATAATGCATTACTTGTGCATCTCAGTAGTTTATTCTTGGATAATTTTTCTAGCTACTGCTGTTTCACACTTGTTTCTTTTCCCAGTTTTGTCCAGCACCCAGGAGGTACCCAGGAATTGGACTTCTGATAATCCAGACATATCCCTTCCAACTCAGGATATTCTGTGATTATATAGTAGATAGACTTCTCACCATGATTGAAATACAAAACCTTTAAAACCAACTAATTTCTTCTTAAAAATTTCTTCTTCTTCTCTAAAATCCAAAGTTTTTCTTCCCTCACCTGCTTGCCAGCCAAAATTCCTTAAACAAACCCTTTAGTAAAAATGCTGGACATTAGGTTCTTAAGCCCTTCTTACCTTCTGCTGGTGGTCCTGAATTGAGTCTGTGTATCTGCACAGGCTAAGGAGCATAGTGCTGTTTTAGGGTCTATCACAGCTGACTTGGAGGAATTTTACTTCCTACTATGTGCGTGCTATCTTAGCCTGGAAGTAATTTAGACTTAAAAACACAGAGTTGTGCTGCTGCTAATAAAGAATTGTCTCCAAGAGGCTTGTTAGTGGGGCTGCTGGCAGGCACTACCCTGGGCACACAGAGACCAAGCATGTGGAGCTTGGCTGCAGACTAGAAGTGTAGGGATTTCTGGGCAGCCAGAGACCTCTGAGCTCTGTTCAGATGCTCTCTGTACTGTCTGCAGTTTCCCTGGCTCCTAAAAGCATGGCAAAGAGAGAATATACATAAGATACTGTAATCTGGGGTAGTAAGCGAGTGCACAGTCTTGAAGCAAAATTTTCTTTCATATATTTTGTATTTAATTTCAGCACATACCATACTGATGCATCCTATTTACATTCAGGTCTGTTTTAGACATCTGGCATAATTCAAGAACACTGTAGTTCTAAATGCATGCAATAAAAATATTTTCATACTCTTTTCTACAAAAAAATCCTTGGGTCTGCAGTTTGCCAGTTTGTGGTAGCTTCAAGGCTTTTCCTAGAGTACAGAGTTTTTTGAAAAAGGAAAAATGTTTGGGAGCTGTATTTATGTTGTATGAGTCCTAATAATAAAAGAGCATTAATTTCTTTTAAACCTCTCCAAGCAGTTTCCCCAAAAACTTCCCTGTCGAAAATAGTTTGTTGAAGCATGTGTGAATGTATCTATGCTCTTTAAAAACATAGTGAAGAAATACTTTGGTGCTAGGACAAGCCAGGACCACAAATTAAATTAGATTAAGAAAACTAGGTTGATATGTTTCATGACATAAATGAAAGATGCTTTGGAAAAAACAGAGAGGCAGTATTCCTTCTGGGTAAGGGCTCAGCATGAAAACACGAACAGCAAATGAGTTTATTGTTGAAGACATGTACATCAAAGCCAACTTGACTGAGAAACTTTTTGGCCTAACCTACAGTTGTTGTCTTTGCTATTATTAAATGTCATGCATTGGTGAGCAGCTAAGAGACCAGGATATTTTTCCCATCTAGAATTTTTTAAATCTGATGTAAATGGTCTTGGTTTCAAAACCCCCTTGATCTTTGCATTAAGCCTGTATGACTGAAGTGAGCCCCAGACCTCAGGCTAGCCTCTGTCTACATTGACTTTCACTCTTACAGGGTGATGTTGCAGAGCCACAGAAAGTGGGGAGGTAGCAGCTGGAGTAGAAAATGACCTCAGGGTCTTTGGATTGTAGGTTAGAGAGAAAGAAATGGAGCATTTCCCTAAGACAAATATTTTCTTTTAACTGTTCCAGTTGATGACATTTCTAGGGGGAAAAGGCTTTCTTCAGACATAGCAGAGACCAAGCGTATGTCTCTATTGGCCTCTAACTTACATCAGACCATGGAAGTCTTTGAGATAAGTTTATTTTCTGAAATTAAAAGTAATTAAATAAAACTAGGAACTGATCTCGATTTCCCCACTGCTAAAGCCTGTCTAGAACCAGGACAGAGTTTTTAGATTTAGAAAAATTCGGAGGCCTTTTTTCCTCAAAAACAGTTCAATTTGAATTTTCATGTCTTTGGGAGGTGAAGTGAGGAAGGGAGCCTGCCCAGTTTCATGCACATTCATTGATTATGATGCTATAGTGCTCAGCACTTCCCAGACATCTAAAATCATTGTAAGTAATTGGGTTAAAGTCCGCATTTATCATACTTAGTTAGCCTAGATCTAATCATTCTTTCCAGAATTGTTTGCTGAATCGCTTGGCATGTCTAACCTTATTGGCCCCGTTAACTTCTTATCCCCATTTGACAAATCTAATCTCTGTCTTTACTTCTGGGAGGAGGGAGACAGGAATCCTTAGAGGCTGCTGTGGCTTGCTATGCAGCCAGCCAACAGGCATCCCAGAAACTATTGGGTAGATGATTGCAGCTGCTGGAGAAGTTTTTAAAGGGTTTAAGGTTTAATGGACATGGAAAGTAGGGTTTCTTTTCAGGATAGTTTACTGATTTACTCATTTTTATCTGTTTTAAAAATAGAATTAGAAAGTCTGCTAAAGTTAACAGCTGTCAGCAGTCAGAGATTGCTACATCGAGCCTAGGGTGAAGGGTATAGATGGTGTTTTGTGCCTTTCACAACCCACACCATTGTGTCTTGCTTGAGACACTTTCCTCTTAGCTTATAAAATCACTCTTGGCTCTAGTTATTTTCTGAGGGTATGACTGAACCACTTTACAGGAAAACACTTACAGTGTTGTGCCTGAGTTGCACACTGGGGACCTGAGATTTCCTTCCCTCATAAAGCAGAAGTGACACCACCAAAGCAAAACGAGTCACAGGGTTGTGAAACTGAAGTCAGCAAGCAGAAAATCCAGCCTATATTCTGTATTGTATGCTCATTTGTGGTGATTTTTGCTCGAGAATGTTGTTACCCTCAGATGGAAAGAAGGCTCGTCATCTGTGCACACTCAGTTCAATGCACCTTTAGAGAGTAGCTGTCCTTGCACTGGGCGGAATGATCAATAAATGTTTGATTTGCTACACTGACAGCTGAGACTCTAAATTTTTGTGTGCTTCAGCCTGCTCAGAAAGGCTTAATTATTGGTTCGGTTTTTCAAAAGAGATGTTAGCCCGGATGTGAGCATTTCCCCTGGGATCCCTCATTCACAATGGAACTCTACGTCAGAGCTGGGGCTTGAGGCCCCAGTGATGGAGCCTGGCCAGCAGCGCTAGGCCCTTCCCTCCATCGCCTCCCTGCATGACTTGGCATCCACAGACTTGTGTGTGTGTTTGCTGTCCAGAGTGCACGTACCCAAATGTAAACCTGAAATCACAATTTGACTGTAGCCTGAGGTTCAGCTCTGTTCTCGGCTGGTGACTCCGCTGATGGCTGCCCTGTCTCAGGCGGCTGTGGCTGGGCTCAGGCAGCACCACTGGTATTTCCCCTTCAGAGGTATGGGTGGGGCAGAGGCCCAGAACTCTCTTCTTTTGCTGCCTAGAGGAGGGTAGAGTGTGTACCTGCTTAACTACTGCCTATCTCCCCTTTGACTGCCCCTGTGGAGCGTGCCAGGGCTAGGCTGTGTCTCTTTCTAACTTTTAAATTGACAACTTCAGACTGGTGAGATGTCACACTGATGTGGCTGCCCAGAGGCTCCAAAGGGCATACTCCTCTTCCAGAAATGTGATGGAGATAACAGCCACTCCCCCAGCTTCTCTAAAGTGCCTGGCAGCACCCTTGGTGCTTGTGCTAGGAGAGGAGGCATCCAACTCAGCTCAATTTTGCCTAAGCTGGCCAGGGTGAAGTAGCATAAAGCTACAGGAGGGGTTGAGCTGTCTTTCAAATTCAGGGGCAACATATGGGATGAAAGAGAGGATAATAGGAAGTAATGGCCCATGGAGTAAATCCAGTGTTTTGTGAGGGAGCAGACTTCAGGCTTTCCAGTGAACTTCATTCAGACCTGTCTTTCTCTTTTCTTTGATCTGGGCTCTCCTTTACACCAGGTATCTGGACAAAACCCAAAGAGTGATAGCAATCTCCTTGCATTGCAGGATACTTTCTTTTTAGTTACTCTGCTATCCCTTTCTGCTCTCCATGAAATAGTCATTAGATGTCTTGCCTTAGAAACTGAGGAATATGCGGGATTTGCAGCCATGTTGATTTAGCATAGCTGTTAGGTACACCTGAATGATTCCCAGAGGATGGGGAAAATTGCTGGCAAAAAGAGGAACAACAGGAGGTTGTTTGCATTCTGATAGCACCATACTGATGGATGTTTGTAGCTGTGGTCTGGGCATCCAAAAGTTTATATCCATAATGGGTAGATCTGACTGTTAGAACCAATGAAGCTTTGGAGAAAATCATAGCAATGTAGTCAGCAATGTAGTCAGCTGCTGTGTTTGCATACGTGGATGGATGTCTGCTTCCTCCAGCTCCCTTCAGTGGGAATTGAGGCAGGTTTCCTTTCAGTAATGTTTAGAGCACTTCCCTCAGGGTATATTCCCCCCTGCATTCATTCCAGTGTGCACATTATTACAAGTTTAGCAGCTTGGAGAAAAAAGCCAGGTCTGTTTATTCCTGTCTACCCTATTGGATGAAGGCTTTAGCTCATCCTCATCTGTGGCAAGAAGTGTGAAGTTTGCTTTTGCAGCACAGCTTGGCACTGGTGTGGCCCACAAAGTGGAGCAAGTCACTGCAATTGCTGGCTACCATGGGGGACTGACCTGGCAAGGGGTTGTCAATCGGGTGTGAGGCTGCAGTCCAGCATGGCACAGGCTTGGCACACTAAACTCACTGCCTTGTCTAAGTCAGCACAAAGTTCCTTTCCATTTACCTAATCCTATACCCATAAATTAAGATACATTTGCTACTAAATCTACCAAGTTTGGAGTGCCTCATGGCAGCCCTGCAGAGGGTTTCTTGTCTCTGCTTTTGCAGCAATCACATTAAAAGCAGCACCTCCTTACCAAGTGAGAATCAGGATGCTTTGAGCTCTGCTGGCTCCTCATAAGCTGTGCTCTGTTAGCTCCAAATATTCTTTGAACAGTATCTTCCTCAAAGCTGCATTTCAGGTGGAGTGATTTGAAAACCAGGAGAGATTACCATGGGGTGCTTTTTTCCTCTCTCGTTTTGAGAGGAAGTTTGAATTCAAAATGTTTTGACCGGCTTTGTTTTCATAAAAGAGTCACTAAATGTAGCTGTGTTCTCTTTAGTATAAGAAAGGTAAAAAGGATGCAGTGCTTTGACAGTTATCCATTTGCTGATTGCCACGTGTATCAAGTGTCAGGATGAGATTGATGGCCTTAGAAAATAAATCCACTGAGGCAGGAAGAGTACCTTCCTTTGCTTTTTTACAGTGCTGTGTGTGTATTGTCTGTGCTGAGCCAGTGTGGAATAATAATGAGTGACTATAGTTAGTGTCTAAGCTGGGGAAGCCAGGCCTCCAGCCAGCCTGGGGTTAGGAGCTCTGCTGATTATTCAGTTTAGTTTGAGCCAGTGATACACATTTTGCCTAAATGCCTTATTGTTTTCTTCCCAATTATTTTGAGTACTAGGAAGATACACTCTTTTATGTGGAATTTCTATAAAGTCAAAATGTTAAAATCTAAAACTTATATGATTAGGGTTTTAATGTTTTGAGCATGTTTGTTTGTTTGTTTGTTTTAATCTGAGCAGAATTTTTGGCTAGAAAATATCAGTTAGGCTTGTGATTAGAAAAAAAAGGTAATCACTAAAACAAGCAAATATCCTCTTCTCCAACTAGCTTTATTTTGAAGGGAGTGAAGTGTGAAAGGATTTTGAGTCTGTTCAACATCTGAAAATCAGAAAGTGAAGACTTCTTGCAAAGCCTTCTTCCCTGTCTGCCTAGGCCTCTGTTTTTCCTAGCCCACACAAGTCCTGCTGTTGTGCCCGTGTCAGACAATGGTGCTCATCTGAGGAGGTGGCTAGGGTAAGGAAGTTCTAATTCTACCTCTTAGATCTCATTTTAGACACCCTTGAAAATGGATCTCTAGCAGTCCAGGTTCTGACTGGAGTGGATGGAGGAAAAGGATTAGGGATTCTCCCTAGCCTAGCTCAAAACTCCTGACAGCACCCAGTAAAAACTATACCCTGGCTGCTTTTGCAGTCTTTTCCTTACTCAAAGCAAGGATTTGTCCTTGGCAGCCACTGTCAAGTAGAGAGCTGGAAGTCTGGCTCTCTATCACTGAATGGCTCTGTATTTCTTGGGTATTTGGGGTTTTGTTTATTATCAGCTGTTTATTACCAGTGATTAATTTTGGAAACAGGATTGACTCCCTGAAACACAAGTCTTCCGTCTCCTTTGGGGCGGAGCGCTTGGCAGCTGTACATGTGGCAGCAGGTGGGTTTTGACAGCATGTTTTCCATTCAGGTGCTTATGATTTTGAGCAGATTCATAGCTGCTAGTTGTAAAATCCTCTTCTCATTAGGTTAAAGCACTTCAGAGTTTCAGGACCTGTTGCTGCCTTCTCTTTTCCCTTATTTCTTTTCCTCCCCAACCACCTCCTGGCGTCTCTGCACTGTGCTGAATGAGCCCAGTTGCTCTTCCCTGCACCTGGATGTCACATGTGTGACACATCAGTGACAGAATAGCTCTAGAGGAGAACAAACTGGAGCAAAGATGTGATGGGAATGTTTTGCTGGACAGCCCAGGTGGGTTGCTTGGCTTATCCTTGCTTGGGCGAGTGAGGTGGCTGCTTCTATTCCTTACCTTGCTGATACCTAATGAGAATTTGTGCTGCTTTGGTTCAAAGTGGAGGCCGCTGCTCTGAGGGTTTCCTGACTTCGGCAGAACAAGCTGTGCTGGGTGCTGTTTCGGAATGGAGAAACAGGAGAGAAAAAACACCTGCCTTTTCTTAAGAATGCAGAGTAATATTTAGAGTTTCCTCTTCCATCTTGTATTGAGGATTTTATTAGCTTATAGGAGTTTAGAGCATTTTCAGAACATAATGTCCTATTTCCAAACTTCGACAGGCACCCAAAGTCAGTGTGGATAAAACATGGAACTTAGAAATAAATTTTTGAGAGCTGAATTTCTAATAGGAAAGGAATTCTTTTCTCTTGCTTGCTTGCTAGCTGTTTCTGCTAGACTAAGAAGACAAATTAAAATGAGACTAGACCTAAAGAGTTGCAGTGGGAAGAAGTGAAAAAACCCTCTTTGATCCCAAATGCTTCATCAAGAAACATTTGCCAGCAATGTCAAATGAGATTTGTCAAGTCCTAGGCAGAGGCCAGCAGGGCCTAGAACTGAACAAAAGGAGGAGGTATCATACTATAAATTTAGTTTCAATATATTCAGAGCTAATCTTCCTTTACCTACATAATATGAAGATTATTAACCTGACTGCAAAAGGACCTGCTGGGGAGTTAAGTGTCACGTGGACAGGTGACTATGTTTTGAAAAGAATTTGTGCTGGTGACTGTAACATAATAAACGTAATAAGTGCCTCTTTATATCTTCTGTAAGTGGTAAAGAATCATTGCTCAACCTGTGGGATGGGGGCTGGGGAACTTGTTTTTGATGTTTTAATACCAAGTCAGAAATGGGAGCTCAGAGTTGTTGATGAAAAGAGCACATAAATTTGTTATTATTACCATTATTATTATTCATTTTTCTGCCTTAAAGAGACCGAGAGGGAGTTGGTGCCGAGGGGTGAGAAATAAATCATTAGCATCTTCATATTTGCACTGCAGATTAATCTGGGGAAATGAGGCTGGTAGTTTTTAAGCCTCTTGCATATTTGCCAGGTGAAATATTTAACTTGATCTCTCCTTTTACATTTTTTTCTTACCAGAGAGTTTTGCACTTACAGATTTAAAAGGGCACAAGGTTAAGCAGAAATTGGAAGCTGATTTATTGCATAAGTACCCTTAGCAAGCATTTTGGCCAATGATGTATGAAAGTTTGTTTTAAATTATGCTATATTTTTTCCTTCCACTGAAAGATGTGATTTGGTTTTGGGTTTTTTTTATATTCCTGCTCCACTTGCTTTGTGCTCGCTTTGCTGAACCTGACAAGGTTCTCAGTGCAAGAATGATTTTCTGATCGTTTCCAAGTAAATGTCCAGCTTGGAGGGCTGGCAGTGGCAATTCTGACATTATTTTATGCTGCCCTCAGCATTCCCACTTCATTTCTGCTCCTGGTCAGTATGTAACAGGTAAACCTTAGAGCTGCCAGGAGCGGATGTCAGCTCTGAGCAAGGCTGTGTTGTGCGAGTCAAATGAAAGTGATGGCTGTGGCAATACAACATGGAGGGAAGGCTCTGGGTGAGAGAACTGTGTTAGGTATTTGGAAATACATCTTTAGTGGAGACACGAAACAGAGATCCTGACTGCTTGTGAGCATTAGAGATCCTCCAACACATGTTCCAACGGCAATCATCTTAGCCAGAGTATGGGAGGTAATTAGTCAGTCTGCCTGCATTCCTTCTGCAGCCTCAATTAATTATGAGGCTCTCGCTAACTTCTGGATAAAACCATTCTGTAGTGGTGTTAGAGGATGTTAACCAGCTGCCACCTTCAGCTTCCATCGATACTTTATAAATACTGTACAAAGGACTTGAAATCAAGGCCTCTTTCTTGTGAGTGCAAGCTCTGCTCCTGCTGATCTCTTCCTCCCTGAGCACTTGGCCTAAGAGGAGGAAGACACAACCCTGCCTGTGCTGGCAGCAAATACAAATGCTACAGCAAGAAGATGCCTTGGTATGCTTCAAGGGGAAGGCTGTTGCTTTCAGTGTTTCATCCTTTATTGACTGAAATATGAACACAGGCCGGCAGAGACATATAAGCAGATTTAGTGGGAAGAGCTGTACTGAAACACAACTATCAGTGTCAGTTTCTTGGATAAGGTTGACGGGGAAAGTAGGTTGGATCTTTTATTAGGTCTATTGATACTGTTGGGGGAGGCAATCTTTTAAACATGTAAATGTGGTTTCTCATATCTGAAATAGAAGCATCCGCCTTAGAAACTAAATAAATACATGTTGAGAACACTTTCCCTGAGTTTAGCAAAGTTATGTTAATCACTTAGACCATCTGTTGGAGAAAATGTAGTTGTGAAGCTGGGATAGGTTAGGGGCACGTTAGTGAGAGAAGAGATAATAAAATAATTTTTTTCTCTAGGACAGAGTAAAGTTTTTGAGAATTGCTTGATTTTCCTGGTGGTGTTACAGTTCCTTTTTAGAAGTAAGAAAGATGTTTTATTCATTTTTAAAAGATACATTTTCTGTGAGACTCCAAAATTGTGGTGTATTGGCTTGGTGTTCGCATGACAGCAAAGTTCCTCAGTTTAACAGGAGGATGAGGCTGGGACCTTCCTTGCCTGTAGCCCTGCCTGGGCTGGGAGAGCTCCAAGGGTTCCTGGGCAAACCCTGCCCAGCCTCTGCAGCTGGGAGGTGTGAAACAACTGCACTGCAACTTTATCCTGCGAGGAAGCAGGGCAAGAAGTACACAGAGAAGAGTTAAAGTCAATCACCCCAAGAAGTGTGGCTGGTTCCTAATGGCCTGCTGCCTGAGCTTTTCAGCCTGACAGCATCTCTCCTCCTTAAAAACATTGTGAAATGTTGAAAAATTATTTGAATGTCTTTATGACAGTGGCATTTGTTCAGAAGGAGCTGTCTGTTTGTTTAAATACAGCCCCAAAGGAGGTGCTAGTTTTCCTGGGATTTCCTCTATCTGCTGACCCAAACAGGAGAAGAGAGTGTCCAGAGAATGGACATCACAGAAGCCTGGCTGAGTGCTGGCAGAAGTGTGATTAATCTTGACTAGACAACCGTGCCAGAGCCACTTCCAAAATGCTGGACTCCAAACCAGACACATAGTATACTTGTGACAAGTCTCCTGTCCTTTTCAACTACCTTGTCTCTTTCGCAATTCCAAATACATCACTCTTGTTTGAAAGCTTTGTTATACCCCACTGATGTGTTAATTAATGCAAGTTGTAATCTGTCCTTGTTACAACGTTTACTGCCAGTAAAGCCCATGTGGACAGGGAGAGGTACAACTGCAGGGAAAAGCAGTATTTAGCAAAAAGTAACCATCTACTTAGTTTTCAGGAGGTATGAAGATACACCTGAGAGCAAGTTCTTCATCTGGTCTCGTACCTGACTTGAAGGAAACAGTATGAGTGTTTGAGAACACTTGCAAAACATTCAGGACATGCAAAAGTCTCACGGTTGTTAACATTTCCCCAATTGTGTAATTCACAGAAGGCTATGTTGTACAGCTGAGGTGTAACAAGCAGAGATCCAAACCTTTCAGGAGGGGCAGGTGGTAAGAACCCCAAATGAATGAAGATATGTGACCCAATGTAGAATCACAAACCTCTCAAATTGTTTGGGAGGGAGGTTGCTTCCATCCTTCTGCTGCTCTAGTTTCTGTGATTTAGTAAACTGGGTTATTTAGCCAATGTGATTCATGCCTCTCGGACCATCCCCTGCAGTGCTCCTAATTTCAGGTCAAGAGGAAGGAAGGAAAGGCTTCTGTGTGAAACAAAGGATGTCACGTACTGATCTCCATTGTTACAGCAATAGAGGAACTGGTGTAATAACCAAACGAAGAGCAAATTAAATGAAAAATTGATGAAAGAAGCGGAATGATAAAATAATTTTAAAATGTTGCAAAATCTCTGCAGCAATGTTGACTCCTGCCATTTTATTACTGAGGTTAAGGAAACCTCGTGTTTTTACAAGATCTGTGGCTCCAGGAATTTTCCTTCAGAATAAGATCCTTCTAAAAATGTGTTTCCTTTTGCTCCTGGAGTAGCTCTCATTAAGTTGAATAGGGCCAGCTTTTCTTGTATTTCATAACCTGCTGTTTTCCTCATGAACTTGGAGGCTCATGAATTTTCCATCCATAACTGCTGCCATGAACCTGGGGAACTGAGGCTTGTTGGTGACTGCTTGCTGCCTCTTCTTGCAGTATCATGATAAATCCAACAAATAATTGATTTAGCAGACCAGGAAGGTCACCAATCTTCTTTTTACAGCTTGAGATCCCTGTCCTGCAGCTCTTGGCTCTTGGAAAATCCATTGCTAGGAGGGCTTGTGGTCTTTTTTTTCCCCCCCAACTGCACAGTGGTGGCAAATAAAGTGCTTTAAATTTTTAAAGGATTAAAGAGGGCTGTGCTGTGTGTTGAAGTGCAGATCACTGCTCTCCTCTGAAACAAGAGAATGGAATTTTTATCTGGTATGGTCACCTGCAAAAATGAGATTGAATAATGACATTAGTACATTCAAGGACAGATTCATTGACGTCAGATTTTGCTCAGACTTGGTGAGAGCAAATAAGATTACATAGCCATCAAGTTTCATCATCATGCCTCCATCACTCACTAATGGCTTATGCCTTGGGGATCAGCAGAATTATAACTAAAAATATTATTCTAATGCACCTGATTGGTTACAAAATATAACACAAGGAAGAAAATGCCTTTTCAACCCCTGGTACAATTACTTATGTCTCTTCATGATGAATCATAAACGCTCTCTTGATATCTACACTATAACTTGTAGAAATTTTAAAATACATTTTTTGTGGGTTCTTCTATTGACAAATTGTCTACAAATAACTTACTGACTTCTCAGTTGCATGAGTTGTTTGAAATTATTCATAGATGGCTTCTTGGTTTGCTGGTTGTTTACAAGCAATTCCTTTTTAGTATTCAGTGGCTGGTATTCAAGTGTTCAGCTTCCAGCTGCACGATTCAGTTCATATTTTGACATATAGGTCACACAATAGTATTTCTGCTCCCTGACTAAATGCGTATAATTCATAGGATCTAGCTTCTTGCACGAATATTTCCATTGAATTACAAAATTCTTATTCTACAGCCATTCTTTAACACTTGATTATCAGCAGAAACTGAAACAATCCTTTTTAATCTTATTTACGGAGTATTTATGGAAATGCTAATGCACAGTGGACATTACCATAAATGAACAAATTTGCTGTAAAGCTTCAGCTATGCACTCAGCTGCATTTTTGTTAGTTTCACTGTGTTTGCCCATCTTCTTTCTATGATCTCAAAATATTAATCATTTAAATATTTATTTTTGGGCTATGGGAAATCAAGTAATTTAATGAAAAATCTACAGACATATATTTTTGAGTTATAAGCATTTCTTATGGAAACTGTATATAGTGACCTCCACCCTCAGTGATGGTTGCAGAATGCCCTATGTGTGCGCTTCCATTCGATTTTGCAAGACTTTTCCTGTTATATGTTTCTAGAGCTCCACAGTTCTGTTTAAAACCATAGTGCCATGAATATGAAACCAATAGATAAATAAAATCCAATGCTAACTGGACAAACCAGAGCCATTATATGAGCAATAGCCAGCCGCTCTTATGACTCCCAGTCTTTGGTTTGTGGTCTCACAGATCCCTTTTTCCCCTGCTCTCCCCAACTGCCCCCTGGTCTGTGGAGAGAAGATAAAATGATTACAAGTGTGGAGACATTTCAGTCCAAGGAGTGCATTGGAAAGCAGAGAACATGTTTGAAATTCTTGTACGCATTTCTAAAGTAACAGTAAGAACCATGCTCTCTTGCTGTTCAGAGATAAGGGAAAACTGCCCTTGAAGAACTAAAGTGTCCAAAATATGAAATATCGTTGCTGTTTCTTAGTACATGGACCATTTTGAAAACACTTCTATTTTTTTCTTCACATATTCAAATAACCACAGGGCAAGGCATCTGGCCTCTCTGGATTCTGTTTGCTGTATTTCCCTACACCTCTCACTGGTCCCTGGGGCTCAGGAGGGTGTTTATTGCAAATGAATGTTTAATGTCTGCCTTGGAAAGCTTCTTGTCTGGTTTGGAATTTCTGTTTGCAGTGCTGTGGAAAGACCTACATGTGGAGAAGGGCCCTGTGGAGTATTATCTGGGCACTGAGAAGAGTTCCTGCATCTTGTGATTGGTTTTAGTGAGGGCTTTCTGGTCTTACTGGTTGGCAGTTCATTTGGCAGAGCTGACACTGATTATTTTGTTTGACCTTCTTCGTTTCCCAGTTAACCCCTGGTACAGGAGTTCACTGTTTTGGGAGTGAGCTGCAGAGACAGGACAGTCAGAGGGGATCCCTGACTCAGCCGGTGCTGGGTACCAGCAGGACACTGCTGCAGCTGTTCAAAGGAGGCACTGAGAAAGCAAAGCCCTAAGTGAGCCAAGTGCTTCCTCCACTTGTCTTGCTTCCAACGTGAGGCCCAAGAAGGAAAGAAGTCTTTAGTTCTAGACACTTGTGCCATAACATTGCTCTGACTGCTTTTACCTGGGATGGCAGCTGGTGCCTGAATCTTAATTTTCCTTCTCACCTGTCTTTAATTTAAATGCCGCTGATTTGTGCTGTAGCTAGGAGATAGAGTGTTCTGAAAGCTCTAGCAGCCTGTAAAAACTCTGGCAAGCTCGCTCTGAGGTGTGCTTAGATGAGGGATATGCACACTGCATCTCTCGTTACTGTTCTGGGACTGACGTCCTTGTGCGTTGCAAGAGTTGTCTGATAATTTGCCCGGATGGGCTGGAGCTGTGCAAGTGCTGAGAAACCTCTTAAAGGCTGTAAATCTTTATTGCACCATCGGTGTGAAAGAGCAAGGTTTCACAGCCTCCCAAGGCTTTGTCCTTTCTCCCAGTTGCTAGGCTCACTTTCCAAGCACCAAAAACATTTCTCTAATAGAAAGCTCCTCCATGGTCCTAGCTTGAACTCTGTGCAGGCTGCTGTATCTTGCCAGCTGGCAGCCATATGTTAGAGTAGACTTAAGTAATCATTGATTAGAAGCAGCAACTTTCCCCAGGTAAGTCAAAGGGAACAAAAGTTTCTCCTGGGAGGAGCCCTCTTTGGCTTCTGGCAGCTAGGAACTACTTCTTGAGGGCCTTTAGACAACTAACTCTACTCAAAATGAAATACAGCTGTCTGTCCAGAGCAGGTGTCTTAAGGGCTATGCCACAGCTGATCTGGGAGCCTTTTTGTGTGCTTGTGTGGCCCAAGAGACTGAGACAAATAACGTAGCAGAGAGTTTTCGTGCAGTGGTTTCCTTGTCATGTTTTCCTGATGGCAATGCCTACCTAATTAGTTGGGATGCTGCCTCCTCTAGATTCTTGTGGAATGCTGCAGTCAAAAGCTAAGTACTAGTAAAAGTTCTTGTTGCAAATTGTAAGGCCAATAGGCTTATATTAGTTCACACTCTGTCAAACTGTTTTACAAGTAGTGTTGGTCTTTTCTTTTTCCCCGTCTCTCAGTTTTCCCTGTTTCTAGGCTGGTGCAAAATGCTGAATTGCAGATGTGCCATTTATTGAAATGCTGAAAAAAACCCCTGAAGCTGAAATTACAGAAAAAAGCACGGGGGAAGATCAGGCAAAATATAAGGTCATGATTATTTTCAAGACAAATCTTTGCAGGCAGCTCTGTAATAGAATAACAGAATGCAGAGTCTTGGTTGGAAGGAATAGCCCCTTCAATAGGAGCCCTTGGGTCCCACTGTCAGGAGGAAATCTGAGAGTCAGAACACTTTTTTATTGTTCAGGCTGGTAAAAAGTTGCATTTTGGCTTCTACAGATTGTTGCATGACGAGGCTCAGAAAGACAGGCATATCAGCATGTGCAGCATTTTGGGAACACTTAAAATTGTGGGCTAATGAGCAAGGCAGAAATCCCACCATTTAGGTCAGTGACATCTAAAGTTTTGAGAGTGGGACAGATTTTTTTTGTTTCATTTGAAACACTTCCAGTGGGCCAGGTTTTTTCAGAAACAGCTTTGTTTTCCTTACCTGAGGAGGCTTGAACACCCAGACTGAGACATTTGTACTGATGCATCCCCAAACCACTGACCACTTCTGAAAACTTTGTGAAGCTGCTCTCTATACATCTGTTTGGGATATGTTTATGGTCATATTGCAGACACAGAGTTTCTCCCTCAGTTTCAACGGAATTGTAGTTTCTCTTGGCATCCCTCCTTCTCTTGTATTCAAGGCTCAGAATTGCTCCTTTGCTAATTGCCTGAGCCCTCCAAAAGGGTATTCTCTGACAATACAGTGTTTTTACAACAGAAAACATCATCTCACATTTTAATAACTGTATTAATAACTGGAAAAGCTAGGGAGAGATGTTTCTTTGCTGACACACTGTAACAGTGAGCCAAAGAGCTCAATTTCTGCAGCTTTCAGAGGGATGGCATCCTATTTCTCCAGTTCTGGGAGATCCTTTGGGATTCAACCAGAGTTGTTGCAGAATCTCCAGAGTATTTTGTTCTGTCTGTGCCATGTAATAACAACTGTCCTTGATCTAAACTGCCTGAGCAGCCCCACACTTGCAACTTCCATTATGCTACACTGTTTTTGATTACTAGCTCTTAAAACAACTGAATGAGAGGACAGAAGAGAAAAACAGTGGGAAGGAGTGGGTGGAAAGCAGCTGATGAAAAACATTTGCAAATAGGGAAAATGCCCTAGTAATGAAAATTGGTATGAGTCCTTAAAAGCACCATCACCAGAAAATACCAGCAAGAAATTAATACCTGCCTTCTCCCCCGTCAGTGCATTCTGATGTGCCATAATTCTGCTGAATGCCATATAACACAAAATGGCCATAAGGTGCTTGTACAATTGACCCTTAGCTAAGGAAACAATTACCTCATCCCTGTGTTGCTAACACATATTGGAATTGCTAATACATTTACTGATAGTCATGTTCCTTTTGGACCATCAAAAAGTTTTGACCATTTTTAGCAATGAATTCCAGAAAAAAAATCTGTCAGATTTGTTCTTTCCTGAAAGATTAGTGGTCAGAAAGTTTTTTGTGTTTGTTTGGGGTTTTTTTTTGTTGTTTTTTGTTTGTTTGGTTGGTTTTTTGTTTGGTTGGTTTTTTTGGGTTTTTTGGTTGTTTGTTTTTTGTTTGTTTGTTTGTTTTTTGACATACAGAGACTAGAAGGGAAAAAGAAAAACAGCTCTTATGACAAATTTTTATTTTTGTTTTCTGGGAGAAGAATAGGATGGATATATCTCTTTGCCTGGTCTTAACTTAGAGTTCTTCCTTATCTTGTGCTGCTGTTTGGCTGATTCTGTATGTTCTTAATTGCTTCCAGTTACTGGCTTTCTGTCATTAGTAAGTGCCTTTCTATTGTGTAATAGAGTAAACCCTTCTGAGGCCTATAAGATTTATGTTGTTAATAGTATTTAAATTTTGGCATCTGATTCTTGGCACTTGAAAATATAGTAGCTATTTCTATAGGGCTCAGCTCTGCCTTTACTCAGTTTTCTGCCATGGACAGCCCTATTGCTCAAGGACAGCATGATTTCCATCCAAGTCAGTTAAACTGCACTTCAATGTGTGGTGTGTGACTTTGCTGGCTTGCATGTTCCAAGGAAGTTTACTCACTGATATTATTTGAAGTTGCTCTAATTAGACTTAGACAGGTGGTGTATTTGCACTGTACTCTTGTATGGTAGCCTTTATTCAGAGGTTAAATTCAGTAATTTGCAAAAATCTAGACTTTACTGTGGCTTATTTGTACCTGTGCACAGCTACAGCTATCTCAGACTTTAGGAAGAAGCAGTTAAGAACAGCAGGAGGTAGGACACTGAGGTGGTGCAGAAATGGTGTAACGTGGGCAAGGAGACCTGACCCGCTCTGGGTGAAGTATAAGGAAGGATTTGAGGGGAGAGGATGGTTTCCTCCATGTCTTGGAAAATCAGCTTTCTTTTCTCTTTGCACTTAGCAATTTGATTTCATGTGCTGATCACAAGATTCATTACTTTGAAGGACCAAAACCTTTGAACCATATGCTAGATGTTTGGAACATGATGAAAATGCCGAGATATGTGGTATATCATGGCTTTGTTACTGTGGTCAGGAGGATTTAGGTGGAGTAGGAGGCAGTGGAATGGAATTTTGCGAGATTTAACTCTTCATTTCAAGAGGATAATGCAATGACATTGCATGTCCTTTTCCATAACTGACTGTGGCTTTCTCTTTGGCCTTTATCACTTGATTATTGGGTTTTGTGTGCTTTTTCCTCTTGAAATACTCTTGCTAAGCCTTTTAAAATTATTGTGTGTTTCAAGAAAAACAATCGGGACTTAAGAGACATTTTTCTGGGAGTGGAGGAATCTGGAGTTTGTTTAAAGAAAGGGGATCTGAAGAAGATAAAACAGTGGTATCAGTTATGCAGGACTAATGATGCATTCCAAAGGAGAGTTGAGAAGCTATACAACTCTATGAAGTGCTCCATTCTGTATTAGCTTTTTCACTGGGAAATCTTTTGAAGGACCAGAATCACATACACATGTATTATACATAAAACTCTGTAATACATGAAAGTGTATTTGGATCTAACACTGCATAAGGAAGCCCATGGCATTCTCATGGAGCAAGCAAATGACACAAAATTCCCTAGGCAGGAATCGAAGCCTTTCCAAACTAACCTCATTACCAGCAGATGTTTGAGTTGCTATAATAGACATACACCCTTCCTGCACATGCGGTGTGTGCTGCCTTGAATGTCGGGGTTTTTTTTCCCCTTGGATGCACCTGTAATTCTGGGAACATCCTGCCCAAAATAGTCAACGTGCCTTCTCAGGTGAATCTGAGGAAAAAACTGTAAGAGATAGATGAGAGCCTTTAAAAAGCATGATAGAAAAGTGCCAGATTGTCAGAGCTAATAGAGCAACAGCTTGAGTGTGAAAACCCAAGTGCTGTGCTGCAGTATCCCAGGGATCAGCCAGCCCTTTATTCAAGGAAAGAGGAGAGAGCAGCAATAGTAAACCTAAATTAACAATTCAGGCTGACAGAAAGCATCATTTCTGAGTCAAACAAGAAAGAACAACTTGAAAAACAGTTAGACTGACTGTTGTTTGTGCACTACAGATATTTCAAACTCTGTAAGTGAAGGAAGTGAGGAAGTAGTGATGGTTGTTAAACAATGATTTAAAATTATTTGAAGTAGCTATTAATATTGCAAATGGTTCTGTTAGGCAACCTGCTTCCTTGGGGCAGGTAATTTAATCCTATTGCTCAGAAGTGCAGTTGGTTTCTTCCAATAGGTTTAGGGCACAGAGGGCATTTGAATTAATGAGAGGCAGTCATAGTGGGGAAATACTCCATTATCCTTAGCCTTTGGTAAGTCTGGGTAATTAGTGAAACATTTAAAAGAGATATCTTTCATTTCCATGCAATTTCAACATAATTGTTTCATCTGGTAGGGTTGTCGTGTATATTGACTGGTAACACATGGGTAAAGTATGAAACATCTACCTTGGATGTACCTGCACTAGAGTGGTTCTGAGCTGGTGAGTTGAAGGCCCCATGGTTAAGTATATTAAAAAACTTCACAAAACAGCACCTACCAGCACTTTTTAATTTAAAGGGGGGGGGCATCTGGCCTCTTTGGGTCAATTTTTGGGTGCCAGCTAAGAATTCCTTGTGCTTATTTACATCAGAATTCCTAAATCTCTTCCCCATGAAAATGAAAATCATCAGTAGACTGTCAACTTTACTTTTAAGCATGAACTTTACAAGCTGTAAAAGAAAAAACTTTCAGGGAAAAACAGAAGAACGAGAAAGGGAGAAACAGTGATTTCCATACTGAAGGAATAAGCTTGAGACTGAAGATGTTCTCTTCCCAGTTCATTCACTGCCTTCATGCCTGATCTTTACCACCAATATCTCTCTGGATTTCTGCTTCCCATCTGTAACATGGGAAATACTTTTTTTTTCTTCCCTGCTTTTTATTTGTTTAGTCAGCTAGCTTTTTGGGCAGGGAACTCTTTTCTGCTGCACAGAGTAAGAAGCTTGTTTCTGTGGAACCTCAAGGGACTCTTGTGATATGAACAGTAACAAAGGGACAGGCAGATGTGCAAAGGCATATTTTGGGAAGGATGGCCATAGTTCACTGGTGGGGGTTTCACAGGGCTCCATCCTTGGCCCAGTTCTCCTCAACATCTTCGTTAACAACTTGGATGCATGACTGAGTAAATCTGCTGACAACACTAAATTGAGAGGAGCTGTCAGCTCCCTCGGACAGAGACGCCTTGCAGAGAGGCCCGATAGATTAGAGAGATGGGCATTCCTCAACCATATGAAGTTTAACAAGGGCAGCTGATCGATTCTGCACCTGGGATGGGGCAACCCTGATTGTGTGTATAGCCTGGGGAACAAGAGGCTGGAGAGCAGTGCCACAGGAAAGGGACAGGGGGGTCCTGGTTGATGGGAAGTTGGATATGAGTCAGCAGTGCCCTGGCAGCCAGGAGGGCCAAGCATGTCCTGGGGGGCTTCAGGTACAGCATCGCCAGCCGGGCAAGGGAGGGGATTGTCCTGCTCTGGTCTGCACTGGGGCGGCCTCACCTTGAGTGCTGGGGGCAGTTCTGGGTGCCACAATATAAAAAAGATATTAAGGTATTAGAGAGTGTCCAAAGGAGGGCAATGAGGATGGTGAAGGGTCTGGAGGAGAAACCATATGAGATGTGACTGAGGTCACTTGGTCTGTTCAGCCTGGAGAAGAGATGAGGGGAGACCTCATTCCTCACAAGGGGAAGTAGAGGGGCAGGCACTGATCTTTCTCGTGGCCAGGGATAGGGCCTGAGGACACAGCATGAAGCTGAGTCGGGAGATTTAGGTTGAGTATTAGGAAGGGGTTCTTCACCCAGAGGGTGGTTGGGCACTGGAACAGGCTTCCCAGGGAAGCGGTCACAGCACAAACCTGACAGAGTTCAAGAAGCATTTGGACAACCCTCTCAGGCACATGATTTGACTCTTGAGATGTCCTGCATGGGGCCAGGAGTTGGACTCCAGGATCCTGATGGGTCCCTTCCAACTTAGCATATTCTATTGTTCTATGAATTCAGTAGGGCAGAGGTGGTGGATTTGGCCAGTGTCTGATCACATCATTTGATGTGCAGCTAGATGTGTGCTGGCTGTTCCCTGCAGCATGTTGAATAACTCTCACACACACTTATATATCCAAACTCGGGTTTCAGAGGTGTGTCAGATCATCTTGAGGCATTGGATGTTGACCTACATTCTCCCTGGGCATAATTTCTGTGGGAAAAAGATATTGTGTAGATAGATATGTACCTTTAATTTTCAGACATTGTGACAATACTGTTTTCAGCAGGGCAAAATGCATTTTGTCCATAGTCTGGTCTGTAACTGGAGCTGCATCTGGTGCTCCTGGGAATGCCAAACCTCACATCTGATCTGAAATGCCAATGAGCCCATATGAAGCTGTTAATGTTTGTGTGAGGTTTTTTAGTCCTCATTACCAACCTGATAGAAAGATAATTCCTCAGCTGCTATTCCAAGCTGTGGGATTTTACCCACTTAATTAATTTTCTTTCTTGTTAAAAAGGACCTCTTGTTATGTACAAGGAGCCATGCTTGACTTGCTTTTCAGAGACTCTTCTCATGTCTGTATCAAAGGCACAGAGGCCCCAGAAATTGGAGGGTGAGCCCTAGGGACAACATGCTTGTGGAGGCGGAGCTTGGAAAGGCTGCCTTGTGTGCTGAGGGCAAGCTCCTAGAGGGGAGTTAAGTCTGCACAGTGGAGGGGATCCTGGTTCCTTCCCTGTTCCCTGCTTTTGCCGCCACTCAGCAGTAAAAGCCTGTGACATGACCAAAGGATAACAAACCGCTTGCTGAATGCCTGTTGAGAGTTTAGAATGCCAGCCTACACCACCCTCCCCAACCTTTCAGCATGTCAGCAAACTGTCTATGTAAATAAATACACATATCAAACAATAAGCAGATGCCTTTTTAACATGCGCTGTTTCAGGCTGAGATACTCAGTTCTGGTGCAGCTCATCTCAACATCTGTCAAGCTAATGCCAACTCCACAGCTTCCTTTCACTTGTATTTAATGCACAAAGATTTGTGTTGTGTTAAGCAATAAGGAACTGGTTTGGTTTACCTCTGTTGGTGTTATTTCTGATGCATAAGATGTCAAATGGGAATGCTTTGTGTTCCTCCTGATCTCTGTGTCAGTATGTAGTGCAAACTCTCGTTGCTTATGCTTGATTAAGTGGCTTTATACAACCATGTGTGTGATTGTATGAGTATAAAAGGAGGAAAAAAGGTCATTTGCAGAATATACCATTGGGGCCCCAAAGCATAGAAACATTGAGGTGGGGAGGAAGCTGTGACAAGGGTTGGATTTAAAAGTAAAATTTTTTTTAAAGCTAAATTCCAGCAGTCACTTGTGCCCCTTAAATCAAACTCAGGAGCTACAGAGTCTAAAGCCCCAAGGGTGTGGGGCTCAGTGCAGGGTTGTGGGAGCAGCACCCGTGAGCTGGCAGTCCGGGTCAGGTTGTGTCTAATCTAGGGTCTGGTCTTTGATAGCAGCCAGCACTGATTACATAGAATGTAAGACTGGGGCAACAACCAGGAAAAATTCCACATTAAGCTTTTGTTTATTTTTGTTTTCATATTAAAAGTGTATTGAGCCCAGATGATCCATAGTCCACTTGGCCTAGTCCTCTATTGAAAATTCACATGCAGGTTAGAGGAATGTTGGATCCTCTATCACAGCTGTCCATCTCTGTCCCTCTGCATCAGCCTTGGAGAAGCAGCCTGCTTTTTATTTTCTTTCCTCACATTTCTCACATGCTACTGCTTTTGCTCTGGTGAGATACTAAGGAATCACATTGTTTAAAAAAACCAAACCAGACAGGCTCTTTATGCTTGCAACAAGTCTTTAAGACAGCTCTCTGTCAGATTTTTCTGGAGTCTGCTGAGAGAAAGGAGAATATTCCTGCTGCTTGAAACACTTTCAATTGGATTACATATAAACAAAGCAAGGGGAGAGGAGAGGCATGTTCCTCCACTGTAGAGGATGATTTATATGACCTGATATGTCTTCTATTTCTTAATGTTCCTTGAATAGAGATGATTGGAATCTCTCATCTGAGCAAGCACACACAGAAGACAAAATACATTATTAGTGACCCTAAATATATGAGAGCCCTCTGCTTCTGTTCACTGGTGCATCAGCTGGAATAGTAATAGGGGATGAATGGGGTTTGCCTACATGGACAGGACTGTTCTTCCGTAATTGAAAGGAACAATTTCTACTAAAGATGCCATTGAATCAAATTTTTGATGTCTCTCTGTATGCCTGACTGTGGCACTTTCCATGTTACAGTTTCAGATCACATTACAAACCTGAAAAACTTTTTTTTCCTCTCACTGTCTTCAAAGGCTGGGAGTTAATATCCAGTACCTCATGTCTGAATGGACTAGGACTATGTTCAATAGGATATGGTTTTTTTAGGCAGCAGGCACTTTGTCCTGTGCAGAAGTGTATGTACATATGCCTTTTCTACATAGAAGCACTTGCACCTCTCAGATACTTGCCCTTCCCCTTCAAAAAAACCAGGATGTGGCTGGTATGTGTGTATTTGAAACGCCAGGTTGTGCAAAGCAGAGAAGAGGCTTGTAAATAAACATCCATGGGAGGATGAACCACAGCTGGAAGTGCTGAGAGTCCACCAGAGACACAGGCATGAAGAACATCTGCCCAAGTACCACTTTGGTGAGCCTCTGCTCTGCTCACTAGACCATGTTGCCCCTCTACTGCACATAAGATGAATGTCCAGGGTGCAGGGCACTCCTCACCAGTGCCCCTGTGTTCCCACTGAACCCTTTCTCTCCTCCTGGGGAAGTGTGAAATAACACCTCTGTGCTGGGGAACAGGGAGCTGCTGAAAGAGGGCTGATACCTTGTGCATGGGAGGACTTTCCTTTCATGTGGTCTGGTGTGACATTAGCACTTTCCAGCTGGCTTGTAGGTGGCTTTGTCATCCCTGGATTGACAAATGGCAGTTCAGCTTAGCATGACAAAGAAAGGGAGTTTGAGATGTCCTGCTGCACCCTGTCTCAGTGTCTTATGGGGCTGCTGGGTGGAGTTGCTCTGAGAAGACCTTCTCTCCCAGCTTTCCATCTTGATCCTGAAGGAGGTGCTAACCATTGTGTTATGCAGAGGGGTCAGAGATGCTACCTGACGTTGTATATGGACAGTTGGCATTGGCCTTGAGATGCTGGCATGGCTGGACAGGGCAGAGGATTTGGGCTTCAAAAGAAAGCAAAGCAGCAAGGTAGACTAGAGAGGAGAGAATTAATATTATGAAATGGATTTACATGGCGCCATCTTCATATCTGAACTGGAGCTGTCAGGGAGAATGAGATCCAGACTCGCTGCTGCTCTCCACAGAGAAGCTGTTACAGAGCGATTGCTCAGTTAAAGCGATTGCTCCACCTCTGCCCTATGTCTGGCTGACTTCTGCAAGCAGAAGAGAGACATGATCTGGCATGATCTCTTCTCCTCTCCCACTGGCCTTTTGTGCCTTTCTGCAGGCTCTGATTTACCTTCTTTTGCTTGCCTTATTGTTTGCACCCCTTGAACACCTCTTGGTATCTTCCTCCCACCTTTACCTGCCTCTCAGCTCCATTACCTTGCCCTCTTTTTCATCCTCAGTTATTTCTGGCTCGCTCCATTCAAAATAAGTGGTACTTTGACATCTGTCCAGTGAATGAACAGGTGTGTGCATGTTTCTTGCATACAATACAGAAGGGTGTGTGTGTGTGTGTTAGACATTTAACTACCAATGTTTTATCACACACTACTCCATCCTCTGTTCTGGACTTTGTCTTCTGGGGACTCACAGCACTTCTTCCTGGCCATGACTCTCCTCTGCTGTGCAAGGGAGCAGGAGGGGAAGATGCAGAGTGACTCTGTTGCTTCTTTCTTATTCTGCTGGAAATAGTCCTGTCCTCCTGCTGCCTTCCGGTCAAAGCCCTTTTCTGGTCAGCCTAATGAACTGGAAATTAAGGGAGAAGATTTTGCCTTTAGTCTGGACCTTGACAGGGTCTTCAGGGTCACTGCCAGATGCTTCCTCTCACTTCCTTCAGGTGTACAAGAAAGAGTTGGCTTTTACCCAAACAGGAGGAAGTAAAGCAAGGCGGCAGGATGTAGCACGGACGGGAATCTGATGTGGATGTTCCCTGTGCTATATGGACACAAACACACGTAGCCGACCAGGCCGAGGAGCCAAAAAGGAGCCAAATGAGAGACCACAGAGAGCGAGCAAAAGGAGGGGGCAAAAAAGAGAGAGGGCAGAACCCTCTGACCTTTATTTATATGTTCTTACAAATCACCGTGGATTGGAGGTAGAAATCACCACCTCTCAATTCCACTGGTCAAAGGAAAAATCTATCATATGTCTCTGCCTAGGAGAATGGAATGACAAACAACAAGGACAGTTAACAAAACATAGATAGTTAGCAAGAAACCATGGCCATGTTTACAGCAGAATGTGTGAGAAAGTATCACAGCAAAGAGAAACACTGAAAAACTGCAAAACTCAGGACAACAGCAGTCTTGTCCTCAGGTCCAGTACATGTCTTAGGTATTTTTCTTGCTGTTTCTGACAGGTTGACCAGCCTTGATCACAGCGCTAAACACCTGAAGCAAGGATCCTGACCAATGCATGTTCAGTACTGCCTGACTTCCTGAGGAGAACAAGTATTTCCCCGAAAGTCCGTTCCCTCAAAGCAGCACACAGGTAAGGCAGACAGTGCTCCTGATGCTCAGGCTCAGCTGCATTGGATTGAGCAAAGGACTTTTTCCATTCATATGGCTCAAGAGGGGCTTTGTCACCATTGCCTGCCATATCTGTAGGGGTGAAACCTTACCATATATTTAGAGCATGGGGAATGTTTTTGAGCAAAAATGTACTTTCAGAGGATCAAGACTGCTCATATGGTTGAGATAAATATAGGTTAAAAACGTGGGAGGAGTATGCTGAAAAAGAAAAATGTTACATACGAGGCATTAATAAAGTAATACTTAGATCTTGTGTTCTAAAATAATTTTACATTGGAAATACCTTAATTTAAACAGAAAACTTTTAAAGAAAAAGGAATAAAGGAATATATGTTGTGGGCAAGGGGTTAAGTAGGAAATACATTTAATAATGTAGTTTTCAACTAGGAAAGATGTATCAGGTCATCTATAAGTGAAAAAAACAAACACAAAAGCCTTTCAGTTCTAAATGCTATGACTCATGGAAACCAGATCTAGAAAAAATGAGGCCCTTCAGTCCAAACTCTTAATCCCTTACTGTATGTAACATCGTTCCCAGCAGTGTCTACCAGTCTTGATTTAAATGATGGGATTTTCCCTTGTCCCCTTGGGATACTATTGCACAGACTAATAGAATTAATCTGCTTACTTCTCTTTGAACCCCTGACCACTGCAGATGCAATTAGTAGTAGGTGATGGGAGGATTCTGTTTCCTATACTGTATTATGAAGGCTTAGGTCTGTATTGTGTTAAACCAGACATCAGTCGCAAGTGTGTTTGCATGAGTGTGGCTTATCTGTCGGTACTCATTACAACCCCATAAATGTCTCTGAATTACATTTCTCAGACTCAGGAGCTTTTCTACAATTCTAATTCAGGATCTGATAAGGCACAGACTAATGTATTTGAATGCCTGTGAGAAAGATAGCATGATTGGAAGCTAAAGTGAAATGTAGTCATACGATGCCAGTGCTAGAGACTCTCAGAGGCAGTTGACTTCTGTGCTTCTGGAGCATTCTCTGGTCTCTTCGGCTTTTCTCTCAGACAATTGAGTAGGATGAAATACCTTTTCGCTGTGTGTGGTGCTGCTGGAGGTACCACTGCACCTCTCCATCTGTGAATTTCAGGCTTTTCTTAGATTAATGTTGTGGGCTTCTGCTAATGTTTACTGGAAGACTCCAGTCAAACAACCAGATAAATACAAAGTCAAATAAATTGCAGCTGAAAAATCATAGCTGGTTGTATATAGTTAATACAAAGTAGAGCTTCTTTCTGTGGCATTTTACCTGTTTTGATTCTCAAATTTGGAGAAGTTTTATTAGGGAGAACAGTTAGTTTCTAAAGCAGATGAAGAGTTTTGACCGGGTTACACCTGGAGAGTATAGCAACAGCTGAGCTGTACAAACTGTTTGTGTGGACACATGGATTCATCCACTTCCAAAGTGAATTAAAAACAACATCCTAATACAGAAAGCAACTGCAATATATTTGCTACTGGATGTTTGAATGAGGTTTCAATGTGAAATGGAGCCTGGGTGTCCTGAAAAACTGGGCATGTGCCAGCCTTCCACATGGGCTCTGTCCTCTGGCACTAAAGGAGAAGGTTACAGGCCTGTTCCTCCTCCCTCCCAATAAATCCTGACTCTAATGTGCCATAGCTTTTCTGGAGTATTTTCTCAAACAGAAAGCATAAATATAATCTTAGCCACTGGTCCAGTCTCTCATTATCAAGATAACTTAATTAAGCTTATTAAAATTTGACTAGGTTGCCTGTGTTTGTCGGATCCGAAATTCTTAAGCACTAAAGATTGCACAGCTGTGATGTGCTCAGTGAGTCCTGTGCTAATTTTCCCATTGTTTTTAATCACTTGAAACTCTTTTCCAGTTTGGTGCTTGGCTGCTTCATGTGGTTTTGTAATGTACTTTAAAGGATGGGGAGGTGGAGACTAAAGCCAGGGGTAATGATCATCTGCAGCTTATGTTCCCTGTCCCTGCTTTGTCAGTCAAGCTTTATTCCAGTGAAAGTGTCAGTAAGCCCAAGGCAGATAGGTACTGTTTCTCCTCTACTCTTTGCTTTTTCTTTACCCTGAAAGTTCATCTTGCTGCTCACTTTTTAAAAGCTTTATATTAGCTGGGGGGCCGTGAACTAAAAGGCATGCTCTAAATAGAGATGCTGGTGATAGTCCTTTCAAAAGCTGCATATCTCAAGCTGGGAGCTATTGACCCCTTTCAGTGCAGTCACAAAGAAATCCAAGAGGAAATGGAAGGTGAGGGCCAGCAGGGAAAATATATATATATATACATTTTTTTTCCCCAAGGCATCTTCTTACTCCACCCCCTGCCAAGCTGGCTATTGTTTGTGCCTCCACATGGGATACCACTGGCCATATAAGGAAAATGGCATACTGCTACATTCTTTCTAAAAATTGATTTTTTACAGTTGCTTTTTCTTCCCCCCTTGCTGAAAGTTGTTCTGTTTTGGTGCAAGCTCCTGGCAAAAAGAAAGTGGTAGCCCAGGGTACACATGTATACCATCTTGGGCTGTGCAAAAATTTACTTTGTCTCTGTTATCTCAGTTCAGGTGATGAGGCAAAGCAGCAAAATAGCAAATGATAAGGTCCAGCTACTATGACAGTAGCAGAGGATGTTGCATTTTCCTGCATCTTGAACTCAGTAATAACGAGTAATGATGATGTTTGTTTTCTCGCCTTTTTTTGCTTGCTTAAGAGGATGCTCAGACCATGGGACAGAGGCACAGAGCCACCCCTCTGTGTCCCTTTTCATTCACAATTTACCTTTTGTTCATGTATGTTTGCAGCTGAAGTGTCGAGTGAGGGGCATGCATCAGTTTGGGCCAGTAGCTTCCTCTCTCTGTTGGATGACCAAGCCCACTGCTGGGGATGACCACAGTCCAATTATCCCAGCAGGCAGCTGGAATGTTTGAGCCTGCAGGAAGTGAGACTGTGAGCAGCAATATTTTGGGGTCTGAAGTTCTGCAGGTTGCAGGGGTCAGTCTAAACATGCACCAGCTTGGGAAAAGGACTCCTGAAGTTTGGGATCTTTTTCTGGTGCAACTGTCACTTGTTGAGCAACATGAGCACAAAGCAGGCTGAATCCCCTGACTCCAGAAAGCAGAGGCAGAGCCTGGAGTGAGAAAAGCATAGGTTTGGGAGCTGGGAAAAAGGTAACTCTTGAAGAGGAATAAATGTGTGCTTGTGTATGTGAGCGTAAGATTTGGCCACTCTTCCTTTTCTGTCCTCTTGTAGCCTCTTGAACTGGAATGCAGTTTTAGTTGTGCTTCCTATGGTTGCCATCACTTCTGTTTCCCTGTGATGCTCTGCTGATTGTCGCTATATAAATCTGTTCAGAAACTGATAATGTTTCAAACTTGTTAAAAATTAAAGCGGACAAAACCCAATTCCATCTTAGAAAAAAGAAGCAACAAATTTTGAGGTCCATTTACCACCATCATGTCACAATATTCAATCTCTGTTATGCCGAGGTGTCATTCCAGAAGTGTAAAAAGGGAAAGTACTTTCTATAAACATTTTTTGGGAAGCATATTAATAGTTCAATATTATTATGATTATTATCTGTGTGTGTATTGACAATATGCACTTTTATTCTTATTAAAATGTTGAACAGTTTGACAACTTTTAAAGAAACTGCAATTTTGTGAGAATGGTGTAAGGACTTTTTAAAGGTTCTGTGTTTTTTATAAAAGCCTGTAAATGGAGAGTGAATACACCAAAGGAATGGGATATCTTATTGAGAAAGTTCTAATTTTCTTTAATTTTTCTTTTGTGTGAATTAAGTTGTTTGGAGAAGCTGTGCTACTCTCGAATATCTCCAAAATTAGCCTCCAAGAGAATCTTCCTCTCTGAGAAATTGTGCTTATATTAGAGATGAAACTGGGGAAGCCTTCTGGGCTTTACTTTACTCTGGGCTTGAGTTGGCACCGACATAGGAAGAGAATGCGCTCATGCAGCTTTTTCTTCATGACAGGTAATTTGGTGCCTCCTAAGAGCTGTCCACTGTGGTACCAAGAGGCGGTATCACTCACAGTGAGTGGTGTGGAACGATGCGATGCCCCATGCTCTCGGTTCTCAAATTACCAGTGAAGCAGCAAACGACTTTTGACATGTATGGCTGGCGTGGGACGTCTGAGTTATCACTGCACAGATCAATGGGATGCTTCTGGCCCAGCAGCCGTTGTTCCAAGCTCCCTGCAAACTCCCAGGCCACATGTTTCAGTCACAGTCTGCTCACATTATGACTGTCCCTGGAGCTGCCGTGGCCAGCGCCTGCCATACGCGTGCTAACTGGGGAGAATGCAGTGTCGAGGGTGAATGCCAGGTCAGCCATGTATCCCGAGGGCAGCCAGGGCTCCTGCAGCCTGCTCTGCTCAGCCTCGCTCCAAGCACGCCCAGCAGTGGCTGGCAGCACCGGTGAGCTCCTTGTCTGAGGAGCAGCACTTGGGATCTCGGCAGGGGTAGTGCGAGGTGTCAGCTCTTGTGCTCCCGGAGGTGCTGTAAGGGAGCTCGTCAGGCTGTAAGTGGCTGCTGACAATGTGGCACGTGTTTGCCACTTCTGTCTCTTAGGGGTCTGGAGGATTCAAACATCCCTAGAGCTGATTCTGCCAGCAGTGGATTGACCTTTTCAGAGGTATTGCCCCAGAGACTTGGAGCTAATCCTTCTGATGTTAAGCGTGGTGCGTGTGGGGACTGGTTTTGGCTGTGCCTGTTTCCCTATAAAGTTGGAAGCTTGTGTAACATGAAAACCATCTTGATGGAGGAGGAAAGAAATTGTCATTAGAAATATGTCTCTTAACTGTTCCTGTCACTTAGATCCAATGCTACAGAGTAATTTAAAGCTTTTTTTTACTCTCTATATCATTGGTAAAGTGCTTTGTCAAGGGAAAATGGGGACTTCCGAATGTTACAAGACAGGAAAGCAAAGCTACCTTTCATTGCTGTGCCACATCCTTGGTGGAGTGTCTGAGATCGGGTGTCACTGGGAATGGCAGTGAAGGCTTTGCATTGCTTATTTTGAGACCTACAGAAGTACATTTGCTTTTTTTTACAGAAGTACATTTGATTTGTGCATTTTGAAAACTCTTGAGTGAAGCTGGGGACTTCGTTTAAAAGCTGCTAGAACTATTCTCTCACTGTAGAGATTTCTCAGGAAACGGATATGTAAGAGGGGTATATGTGCATGTATTTGAAGCTTTTATTCTTGGGCTTATGAGCAAGAGCTGGGATCAGTGAAAGGGGATAACTACTAAAATCAGTAATAAGGATAGTATTACTCTCTAACTAGCAAAGTGGGTTTGGGGAGTTTTGCATTCAATTATTAGCTCTGTGCCTAGACTGCATACTGACAGTGGGAAGTAGCTTGATTCCTCTCTGCCTTCCTTCTCCATCTATATAAAGATGCTTATACAGATGATAAGCTTTTTCTTGTAGGAAATGTATTTTATTTTGTGTAGAAACTAGCTTTGTGGAGCTTTGCATTCATTTTCAGAGAAACTTGAAGATGAAAAGTTTTAATTCTGGAGGAGTTATCTTCATATTTTCTCCGTTGTTCCTCCTTTCTGTGACAAAACAGGAACAGGGAAGGAAAGAAAAAATTAAAGAAGTAATCCAGAAATTCCCTTTTCTCACTTGTAAAACTGCACATCAAAAAATTTCTATGTATGTTACATTAAAAAGAAAATAAATTGAAAGCTAGTTGATTTTTAAACTTGCAGAGTATGAAAAATGTTATGACCCGTTTTAAAGCTGAGGTTTCCTACTTGCACTGATGCATCTATTTAGTGCAAAATCTTGAGAGCTCTTTTGAGAGAGGAGCCAAACACAGGTCAGCTGCTGGACAGGCTTGTGCACAGTAAAGATAATGATAATCTAACAGCTGGTTTGTCCATTGTAAGGTGACTCATGCTCCAGTTACCTTCTAGTGGATGGGAGCTGCATCCTTGGCAGACACTACGTTTGTTGACAGTTGTTAGCAGATAAGAAAGTATAAGCAGCCTTGGACTTACTTGTGCTGGACATTCAGGTCTGTTCACAGAAGCCTGTGGCAGGAGAGCTAAGGCAGAGAGGATGAGATGAGGGGTTATAATGGCAGTGCTCTGCCTGTATTTTAGCTTCCAGTGACCAGCATATGGAGGTCTGGAGCTGAACACATGACTGTCTGCAGCTGTTGGTTTTCCCAAAAAGTGGAGTACAGCACAAATATGAGTGGACCAACACCCCCAGCAGCATGTGCAAATATAAATATATTTCAAAGAAGTATGTTTTAGCAACATAAATTTCCTTTTTAAATCATCAGTGAACGGTTTATTTTCAAATGCCTAATCACTAATGAGGTGCTAATTTTCAGATGGATTTGTAGCACTGTCTTGACATTTTAAAGTATCTTGGGGCTTTAACAGGCTTAGTCCTCCCCTGCAGCATGGCACGAGTCAGACCCTGAGCCCAGGGTGGTAGGAGGAAGCTTTTCCTGTGAGCTGGCTTTCTGTAATTGTCACCTTGAACTGTTTTTGGCACTATTCCCTGGTAACTATTAATGACAGGATATTGGAGTTCATGGCTCTCCAACCCACTGGTTTCCCCATGTTCTGCAGCAGGGTTATCAGGCTTGGCCATTCGTGCTGCTGTCTGAGTAACCCTTGCTGATGCTAGAGAGAGAAAGATGGACACCCAGTGCAGTACATGGGATGTGTTTGGCAAGGCAGAATTTGTCACTGACTCCTCAAACTGACCTGGACCATTTATAACATTTCTGGCTGCAAACTATACCCAAGAGTACATTCCAAGAAAGCTAAAAATAATATCCTCATTTTTAACTTATTTCTCCCACAAAGATTCAGTTAATAAGAAGGAAAGGGATCAGTTTGTTCTTTTTTCCCCCATGCTAAGAGTGTTCAAATCTCAGAATGGAGCTATAAGTTTATCTCAAGTTATTGGCCTGTAAGCTGAGTTGGCTTCATGTATGGATCACGTTACTGGAAAGTACAATAATTTGCCAGGACTGCCTTTACTTTTCCATTTCCCTTTCCATCTCCGAATGCTGTATGCTATCTGGTAGCAGCACAGAAGGCCAAGGTCTCTCTGAACTGATTGGAACCAGGAGCTGGCATTCCGCTATTCTGGGTCCTTCTGCCAAAAGCCAGTGTTCAAAGTAAAGACTGTAAGTACAGACTACTTACATGAGCACAATTTATGGTTGTTTAAAATACCTGGAGTACAGCAAAGTTCTGGTTCTCCTGGAGACTTAATATGGCCACACGATGGATAAAGTTGTGTGTATTCCACAAGTCTTCTCCGGAAATGGGGATAAGTGATGGTGACTTCTAAAAAAGCAGGGATGAAATGTTTTTTGGTTTGATTTTTTTTCCTAGATGTAGTTGGAAATGAGTCATTTGAAAAACTTCAAACTAGCTAGATGTAAATATAAATCCAGATGTTTAGGACTAACAATATAAAGCCCCAGGGTTACTCAATAGTCCTGAGTGTTAGGTGTACAAAGCTAACCCCAAGATGCTGCTTGAGCTGCTTGGGGTCTTGGTCTTTTGCTATGTGTTTCTTCTATTGATCAAGAGTAGTGCCAATTGATCAAAAGTCTAGTGTTCCGATGGTTCTTTTCCTGTGATTAGAAAATCAGTTGTGCATATCAAGTCTGCAAATCACATCTCTGTACCAGATAATTTTTATGAAAGACAGAAATTACACAAACTTTTATATCCAAGAATCTTCACAGAGCCCATACATCTTCATAAAATCAAGTTAAAATTCAGTAAATAGTTTCAATCAACAGTAGGGTTACATATATATAGATATATTTGTAAACATTAAAATATTTGCTTCCAGATTTTTTAATGCAATATATTTTTGGTTTAGAAATGCCAAAGCTGATCCTTTTAGCATCTAAAAATGAAACCCACATTTTCCTATTAAAAGTAGATCCAAACATTTTATAAAAAGAGGTTTGTTTTGTGTGGTGTTTTGTTTGGGGTAGTTGGTGTTTTTTAAGTTAGAAAATGTAAAAAAATAAAGTTTGATCCTAGATTAAACAAAACTTTGGGGAATTAATGTGAAGAAATACCTTTGTGTTGTTTTATTTTAGAAGAAAAGTCCTCCAGTTCAAGCTGAAGCAATTCTTCCCATGTGGTTTGGTTTTTTATTTTTTTCTTTTTGTCATGCAAACAAGAGAATCTTTTGATCATCTTGCTATGTTTTTTCTGGGCATACAGATGCAGAGTAATTTTTGTTTGTTTGTTTTTTGTAAATATAAAATTTCTTTTTGTGCCCCATTTCTGAAAGGGTTTGGGGCCTGTCTGGCAGGAAAATGACCATTTGTTCATTACTCTTCCTTCTGCTGATGAGTTGGTTTTGCCACTCTTAGTGGCAGGGAGCCTGTCTGCTGTAGCTTTTCCTGTTCCTGTTTTCCCATCCACCTCTGAATTACTGAATACTCTCAGCTGCAAGTCAGGGAATAAGGCATGAATGCTCATGGTTATTGTTAAATGTGGTTTTTTTGCTAATTCTCTTTTATTGTGTCCCGGTGACTTGCAGCTGAGCATTAAAATAACTGCCTTCAGCACCAGCAGTGGACTCTGTCTGAAACCTCCAAAGGGCATTGTTTATTTTCCCCGTATCCCTTGTACTCTGCCTGCCCAGGATGAGCAGCACTCTCTTCCCCACCCCAAGTGAGTCTGTTACTGAGGAATGTTGGACAGATACCATTATACACATAGTAGAGGTGCTCCCAGATTTGGGGTTTGAGCTTGATTTAAAGGGGAGGAGAATGGAAGGGAAGGGAATGTTTTTGTTTTCAGTAGAGAGCCAGCCTGTAGTGTTTTGCAGAACACTTTTAAATACACTCCTCAGGCAGGGAGGTCTGTGGGTGCAGGCGAGCTTTCTGAATGTTTCCATGCAGTGCTCAGGGCGTCTGTCCCAGGCACGTACTTCATTATTGCTTCAGGCAAAGGCATTCTGGGAGTAATCAATCAGCATTGCTCTGGGTTCCTTCTCAATCAGAGCTCCTCTGATGTGTGTTTCGGTGCTGCTCATTTTGTTTTTGATTTCTGAAGAGGGATCGATTGCACAAAATAGCACCAGGCAGAAGAGCTGGTTTTGCAATGGGTGAAAGCATCTGGCCTGTTTTCTCCAAAGCACTTAAATGGGTATTTTAAATTTGATGTCCTGAAGAAGACAGTGGTGGTAGGGTTTTGCTGAAGTGTGTTCTGAAGGTCTCGGTGGTTTTCTAGCTCAAGATTAAGTCATCCCCTTGGATCTTTGCTGTCACCTCAGATCTGGAGCACACCTTATCTCAGAAAGCACCCCCGTGCTTCAGTTTTACAGTGGTACCATATTACTGACCTGCCCCTTTATCCATCCTTCTTCTGTCCTTCCACTTACTGTACCTCCAGATTCTTTGCTGCCACTATTCTTGCTTTTGCTGAGGCAGTGTTGCAAAATGGACATGTTGGGAAGGGAAAAGCCATAAAGAAGATATATGTGATTAAAGACAGTCTTTGTGTGCATAAGAATTTGGGGGAAAAAGCTGGTCTGATTTAAAAGATAGAAAGCTTTGCCCTTCCTCTATCAGTGGGTGAACTCATATTGAAATCCAGGACACTTGGTATCCAGGTCCCCCCTCACCCTTCTGGCTTAAGCAAATTGTTTTAAAATTGGTGTAGTTGGCAGGGGAAAACACACCCTGTTCTGCAAAGGATAGGAATTGATCCCCTGAATTAATCTCCTTGAGGACATCACTGAGGCCAGTACTTTTTGATATTCCATGTCATTGCTCACGAAGGAGAAAAGAAGCACTGTACTTATTTCCCCCCAGAGTTCAACCGGAGTTGAAGGGAGGTAGTTCTTTACCTCCTTTAATGAGTAACTTTAGACTGTGCTGTCTCCTACAATAACAGCTGTCACTGCTAGAAGGAAAATAAGGTGTTTGCCAAGACAGTGAGGCTGTATAAGTTAGTAGGAGAGAAGGAAAGTTATGGGCAAGGAGCTGAGAGTGCAGCAGGAATTATGAGAATTCCTGAGCTTTGGAGAGTGCTCCCGATTTTATCTTTTTGTGGACCTCTGGGTCGTGTTTGTTTAATGTTTCTAGTCATGGTGAACGAAAGTAAAAATCCTGACTGGATAGTGTATTGGTATTGTGATGATGAGGAAGGTTAGGCTACCTGTTGTGTTTTCTGTACAGTTGTGTCACAAATTATGTTTATGGCTAAGAACCTTAAAGGCTGACACAGCATCAAGTAAAGGGCCATCGTGACCCTTTTTTTGTCCTAGACACAAAGTTTCTTTGAATTAAGTCTGGTTTGGACCAGAGCATCTTCATGCAGCAATTTGTCATACCTTTTTTTCTATTCATGACCATTCTTCCCTGTCTATCTTGCAATTACATAATGTTGTCTATATGGCAGCTTGAAGAATTGTTTGGAAGGAAGCTGAATACTACAGAAGTTCTATGAGCATATTTCCAGTTCTTTGTCAAATAACTTCATTCTCTACACTTTGTGTTTTGAATATCAGTGGCCTGTAGATTACCTGAGCATTTAAGGTGCTCAGGCACCAGGTTTGTCTCTATAACTTTCTTAGTGCATGGTGTTCTTTGGTCTTTCCTCAAATATGAAACCTCCATCAGACTGTCCCAGTCTCTGTCAACATCAGGTGAAGCTGGAAGCTGAGTGGAAAAGGGCATCATGAGTAAACCTGCCTGAGGCACTGGGCATGAAATCTGGATGCCACTGGAGTCAGTGTACATACTCCCACACATCCCCCTGGCCCTAGAAGTTTATCCCTTTACCGATGAAGAACTTTTTGTGACTATAAGGATTGATGAATCACCTGTTCTCAACTGATCTTTTCCTCCCACAGACCATGTTTGAAGCCTGGTGATGTGGGTGCATGTCCATTAGTCATGACATTGGTAGGTTTTGCCTGGCCAAAACATGGCTCCAGGAATTGAGACTGCTGCCTATAGGTGGTTAGTAAATCTGGAAAATTCCTGCAGTAGGAAGAGGTGTACCTAGGTGAGAACATACACAGCTCTGAGAAGGAAAAGAGAAGGTCACAGTAAGTTTTGCACCTTCCCAGTGAGCAGTGCTGGGAATGCAGGCAGCCCCAGGGAGACCTTGGAACATGCTTTCATTGACAGAAAGTAGTTTGGCAGCTTGATTTACTCTCTGCCTGTATTCTTTAAAACTGGAAAGGCTCTTTCTATCCCACACTCCATGAAGTCTGGGAGGTACCTGTCCCAGCTTTTCCTCCTGTGCGCTGCAGAGGTTTGCAAAGCCTCGGGGATGCCCGTTGCCTGGATACAGGGTACTGCTGCATCTCAGCCCTCCAGCCAGCCCTGCAACAGCAGAGACTGGGGGGGGGAGAGCTGGGGAAAGCAATCCCTGTGCACCTGGGAACAGGAACACAAAGTCCACCTGATGCAGTCTCTAATCTGTAGGTTCGGAGCTTCCTTTTACTTTGCCACCGTTATTATTATTTATCATTATTATTGATAGGAGAAAAGTGCAACCCAGCTGCTCAGTGCAGGGGTCTGAGGGCTCCCGCAGGGTGAAGCGCTTCATGCCACTTAGGAAAGCAGCCATTGTGCTGCCTCTCTCACGTAAGCACTTTATTTCACACTCTTGTTCTGAGCCTCCTGCTGCTGCTCACACTACAACTGCTGACAAGTAGCCTTCCTGGCAACATGGAATCAGAGCCTGCGAGTCGAGACCCTGGGAGTACAACATGAAGAAGGCACTGACTGTTGAATATTTAAAAGAAATTATTTCATCTTGAACATGAAAACGCTCTTTGCAGTTCATACACATCACTGCTTGGTGACAGAGACTGGCCAAGTCATGCATTATTCTTGTGTTCCGAGGGGACTATGCTGACTGCAGGGCAACAACTTTCTCTCTCTCCCTTGCTGAGCACATGAAACTCATCATTAGCAGGATGCCTTGTTGTACGGCACAGGTGTAAATGTCTATGAACTTTGCTAACTGTGAGTAATCAAAAATAATTTTTAAGCTCAGCTAGTTTAAATTTTGGCTATTTCATATTGCAAAGCTATGGGTTTTGCTGTATACATCTGTAGAGCATTGTGCCATTTCAAACAGCACTTAGGAACTGTGTCAGTAGTGGTAATTAACCTTTAGACTGAGAGAGCATGAAAGATCTCAAATAACAAATCAAGGTCCTCTTGCTCAAAGCACAGTCAATTTTCGTGACAGAAATAGTACCTGATCTAAGAATATGTACAACCAACTTTAATATGTGAAAACAAATTAGTATAATGAAGTGTGTGTGGCGGGGAGATGAACACCAGGGCAAAGTCACATTGAAGATCAGCTCATCGTCATTGCTGAAGGAGCACAGCACTAAACTTTAAACTAATATTAGAAACAAAAGTGTTAGAAGTCTAAAAAACCTGAAGGGTTTCAAGACAAACAGTAGAAGGTCAGGAAATGTGGAACAATTTTTCCTAGGTCTTTGTAAAATATTATTTATTAAGGTATTTGCATCTCTGCAAAACAAGTACAAATAATCGACAACACAAGCATATTGTTCTGATGTCGCAGTCCACACTTTGTGTTTCTATTTACACATGTATGAAGAATGTCAGAGGATGAAAGATGGGGCTCACTGAGACTCCTTGTGAGGCGACTGTTGAAAGGCTGGGCTGAAGGTGAATCTGCTTTTTCTTGGCTCTGAGAGTGTGTATGTATAAATATACATATATACATACATATATATGTATGAAAATATGCACACAAAGCAACTGATTGTCAGTAAATAACTATTCACAGAAGCTTAGTATCTCTTGTAAGTAGAAATGACAAACCCTTTTCTCTCTGCTGAAGGTGAAGTTAGACATAAAATTGCTATACTTTGGTACAGGGGTTTTGTAATGTAAATTGTTTATTGCTCTCTTCCTCCTGTCTTCATAAATAAATTTGTTAGGTGTTTTACCAGATTATTTACTTAGGTAAACCAAGTATATGATAACCATGGGTATCAATAAAATGCCATCTCTTAATCAAATTTTAGTATTAATATCCCAACGACCTGTTGGGTTAAGCATTTACACCATAAAAATTTTCCTTTTTAAAAGGGAAACCACACCCCTTTCTCTTTCCTGATGTTTTTTTTTTTCTTAGTAGAGACAATATATGAAAGGCCTGTGTAATTTCTGCAGTGAAAACTGGATGGGAGGAGAGAGTGTGCACTCTGGTTCCTGCTGAAATGGAGAGTGGAGAAACATTTTTGGGAACTATATTAGTATCAATGAACTTTAAAAGACAGCGACCAGAATGGAGATTGAAATTCTTACCTCTGTACACAGATCTGTGTGAACGATAAGGCTGGGCTGAACACCAGTTTTGTTGAGAGTGTAAGGAGTTATCACTACTCAACTACCTCTACTGGGGAAAAAGAAAAACTCATAGGAGGAAAAATAGTTATGGAACTGCAACAAATTCTGATTGGAAAACTGTTTGAAAGTTCTAAACCAGCCTTAGCTATGCCATACCACTTCTTCTTCTAGCCAAGTGACAGCAGTAACTGGAATAGGGATTAAATTGAAAATGTGTAGTATTGAAACACTGGATTTAAAAAAACCAAACAGAACAGAAATGAAAAAAAAACAAACTTAATTTCAAGTTTTGTTTCAAATAAATGTTGGAAGTGGGTTTTTTTCCACAGGCAGGCAGGTCCAAGATCTATAAAAACTTGAAGTCTAGTCTGAAATTTGTGTTTAGTGAATCCACAGGTACAGTCTACACTAAAGAGTTTACCATTATATTGAGGTTTAAATCCTTTGGGCAATTGAAAATATGAAATAGGCCAAAAGGCAGCATCAAAAGAAGCATAATTATTTTTCTAAGGTTAAACAATTAACCCTCCTTCTAAATTTAGCACCATCCAAAATTGAAAACTTAAACTAATGAAAGGGAAATGGTACAGGATTAGTAAACTGCTGTCTTTCCCTCCAGCTGTGGGACATCAAAGTTGTATAAACCTTCGTGTTCTGTTGCTTATTGAAAATGCTGTCCTATCCTTCTGAGTGATGTGGAAGGGATGGGATGTTACAGCTGTGTTTGAACAGAGCCTCAGTGTATTTTGCTGGTCTTTCATGACATTGCAGAAGCTTCTTTTGCCCCTTATTGATTTTTATTGTTGTTCTTTTGAGACAATTTTCCTGAAAGGCAAAAGATTTTGATTTCCTTCAGTGTGACTTATGTGATAATGAGTTAATGCAGCAGAGACATCATGCACATACATTTGGAGTTGGCTTAACTGAATTAATTTTTTTAAATGAGTATGACAGTGTACCAGCCTATCAGAACCAAAGTCACCCTCAAACCACTGATTAGAGGAAAATAATTAGGATTGAATGATAAATTTAGATTCAGCTGCAATTTACAGGAGTGTTTGTTTAAAGAAGTGCCAACAAAAAGAATCTTGGCTCTGAGGATCACCAGGAAAGAGCCTCTTTATATATTACAGCCATGTAGCAACCAACTCCAGAGATGAATTGCTGGAAGGGACATGTCTGATTTATTGCCCACTGCAGCTTTGAGAGTGTTTGCAGACTGCAGTGTTATGGTTAGGATGATTATAATCGGGGTTTATTTTATTTTAGAGAGAGGAAGAAAATAAATATATTTATGTGGCTCTTGGACACAGATGATTTCAGTAGTTGCTTTTGGTTCTTGAGTAGTTCCCCCAAACTCAGTACCACCAGTAATGCTGTCCAGATAGTTGCTTGTGCAGGAGGTTTGAGTTCCATTTTGTGTACTATCAGAAGCTAACCAGCTCTTTGTGTATCAGTAGTTCATATGTCAACAGCCCTAGATAAGCATAAGATTTCACTGTGCAAAGTCCCACTTGCACACAGTTTGCACTAGAAGACAGTCTCTTTTTAGCTAAATAGAAAAGTAAAGCCGTGAAAGTGAGGTGGCATCAGAATGCAAAAAGACCAAGATTCAAAGTTAGAAAATACATCTCAGACCTCATGTTTTCAGCTTCTGGCTAAGCTGTCTTACAGCAAATATTCAGTTCAAACCTTTTTCTATTGTTTCTGTTTGTGCTGAGGAAAAAGAAAAAAAAATCCAGTGAGAGCAAATTCCTTCAGACATGATCCATCTCTTTGTGCTACCTCTATTGCCAACATGGGTTTGTGCTTTGCAGAGCCCTGGATAAAATAAACTGGATCTCCAACACAACCAGAGCACATCCTCACTAAGTTAAGTAATAAAGAAGAGGAGATGAACTATCCTATCGCTGTTCTTGGCTGATCCCCTCCTGCTCTCTATTTTAATACCCTTCTCATCCTGCTGGCAAGATGCTGAAGCAGCACCAGCATCCAGTTAAAATACAGAGCAGTCAGATGTTTCAATCAACTCAGATTTCCTTGAACACTTACTCGACATTCATTGCAATTCTTATAAAAATGTCTAGACAACTCATTGCTTAGGATTTCAGCTCATTTTGTAGCTGCTGCTTTACAACACCCTGATTTTAAAATACAATTTTACAAGTGTTACTTTTACTGACTATATTTTCTTTTTCACTGTGCATTTCTAAATGCCAAGAGTATGAGCAGGCTGGAAAAGGGACCAGTGTTGTAACGTTTTCTGGCCATTCTTGGTTCTGCTACTGTTAAATATATTCCCACAGTTTAGGGTGATTGCGAAAAATAGCATACCATGAATATTCAAAATATATTGAAAGCAACTCATTATTTGGGAAGAAACATTCTGTGTCTGTTCAGATTGCCTATAGCTAAAATATTTGCTGGTGCTATAGCTCTGAAAAAGAATTCTCCATGTTCCTTTTCTGAGCAAAGTTGTGTGGATACAGCAAAATACCTCTGGAAAACCAGACCTGACCAAGAAAATGGGAAGGTTTTTACCCTACAGACACTTTCCTCTCTCACAAATTTGCAGAGTCTGAGAATTCAGCAGTGAAGTGAGTGCTTCACTGCAAATCGTGGATGCCGTCAGAGGAGACTGGGTGAAATGTGGAAACAGAAAAGGAGGGATGTGGTACAGGGACTGAGTGCCACAAAAAGAGCAATGTGAGGGTGCCCAGAGTGGAGCCCGTGCTGGGGATTGTGTGAGATCCTCCCCCTTGTTAGAACGGCTGAGAAGGGAATGGCCAAGGGGCATGCATTGGAAGGGTAGCTGGCTCTGACCCCATTGCAGACAGCCAGCATGCCTCAGACAGTGCCTTCTATGCTTCATATCCCTTGCTTTCCTGAACAGTAACTTCCCCATGTTCCCCCCATAAACTTATGAAGAAAAAATTGAGGGGCAAAATGATTTATTTAAAGTCTAGTACTGAGTGGAGCTGCATTAAAAAGCCTGCGTGCCTGGTAGAAAAAACCCTCCTTAAACATGATGAAAAATAAATCCCCCTGAGTCCTCAGCATCCTGCCTGAGTCACTGATTCCCTAGGGCAGAAAACAAAGCAAGCAAAAAAAAAAAGTTTGTTTTCACATAGCAAAGCCAAAACATCTCCAGTTCTGATTTAAGATGAGTCGTGGGAGCTGTCTCCTCTTTAAAGTAACATGGGGCCAGAATAGGTGAGTTGATAAATATACAAATTGAATTTTTTTTCCTCACTCTATGGACAGCACCTATTCCTTTCAGAGGGACTCATGTCTGCGTGTGCTTTGTGCCTAGAGCTGCCCCAAAGCGCATGAGGACCAGTGACTGCCAGCATCAGGGCACAGGGAGGGTTCAGATGCCTGAGTCACATTTTCCACAAGCGCAGCTCCTTGTCTGGCTCCAACAGCCAGCACCAGTGGGACTTAGCCCTGGTCCTTCTTCCCTTCCTGGCTGCCTGCACAGGCTCTCCCATCACTCCTCTTTTGATGCTTTTTTGCCTCTTTGAGACATCCCTGGCAAAGGCTTCAACATCGTAAGGTTTCTACAAATAGTATCTACAGCTCCTGAGGGAAACAGCCTCTGGTTCCCCGAGGCTTTATAAATACATTCCCAACTAAAGGCAGTTTATAAATCTACTCAGCCACAGAATTGCACAAGTCTGATGAATATTCTCCACTTACGATGGGATATGAGAGCACTGGAAGCAGTCTGCTAACTCTTTTTCCATGAACTGCTGCTCAGGGCTTGACCCAGAAGCACAATAGAAGATGTATTATTATAGCTGTTCTGATTATTGCTGATAATTGTTCTGTTCTCATCTACAAATTTAATGGTTTGTTAATAACATCTGATTTGGGAATATAGGATAGTCTGTCAACTAAAGGTGGCATAATGGCATTAATAAGGGTAATTGAGGTTGTTCCTATGATCTTGTTTGCTCTTTGGTTTGTTAATTAAAAATTACTTATCTTAATATTTGATAGAGATAATATTGCTTCCCTGTGAATCCTGGGCACCTTGAAGGAAAAAGCAACACGTCAGTCTGTGCTGTTAGTACGTTGTTGGAATATCTGCACAGCAGTGAGCATATGAATGTGGACCAGCCTAATATGTGTCAGGTATTGTGTGTCTGTGTTTATGTTTTGTATAAATAACAACATGGGCTGTTACTTATGGCTGCACATGTCTCTTGTTGCAAGGCTCAGTGTGTAAGGCTGGCTGGGATCCGTGCAATGGATTAAATAGCCGTTACAGGAGGAAATAGAGACGAGAGACAGACAGGCTGCTGAGTATTTAACCCTGGAGAAGAACCTTGGCATTTCATCTATCAACGTTTGCCTGCAACTACTATTAACATTAATTATGGAGATACTTAGTGAACACCCTGTTAGCCCTAATTAGAGCTAATGGAAGATACGTGTGGATGTTAACAGGACAAGAGACAACCAGGCTTCCATTTCTAAGGTTAAATATTCAGTAGCTCCCTCTTAGACATCACCAACATCCTATAATCATGCAGTCAGACTCATCCAAAAGCAGAACAGTTTCTCCTGTCTTTTTATTTTTTCTTTCTCCAATTATGGCCACCTTACACTATTTTTGCTTAAAGAGTGAACAATAATGTGGCAGTGACCTCAGTTACCTTTACTAATGGAATTATGCTACCTCTCCTCTATTCACAGTGCACCTCAGAATCAGTCTTTATTAGCAAACCATTTGCTGTCTCTTTTACTGTTCTTTTTATGAATGCTAGTAGAGTCACTTAAGTGGAGCTGAAAGGACTTGGCTTTGTTCTGAACAGAGACCTTGTGACAAAGAACTCAGGGCCTGAGTGCTTGAGTAGGTCATGTAATATCCAAGGTCTGTAAAGCTCCTATCACAGTGCTATTGTTTTAGGCTGTAAACATGAAAAAGACCTTTCCCTTGCACCCGGTATCTTTGGTATTTTGAAAACCAGCATTGCTGAAGAATTGAGGCTGCAAAATGTCTTATTACCCTGCTGTTGTGAATGATAGCACTTACCTGGTGCTAACCTCTGCCCAGCAGGTCAGTGTCCTCATGGAAACTCTTTTCAGGACTGACTTGGAAACCTATAACCCTCCCTGCAAGCCCTGAGCCTGCCTTAGCTGGTGTCTCACACTCGTTAGGGTAGGGTGTGCTCCTCTGAGGTCCATTTCCTTTGCCATGGACGTATGTGGTGATCTCAGGTAGTACTGGGCAAAAAGTGCATTTCTTTTCCCCAAACGATCTATTACATAGTTCTGGGGTTGCAATGCAGTATTCCTTTGAATACTGCTTAGCTGCAATCTTATTACTTACAACCTGTAGCTCTCAGGTGCTTGTTGGCTGGAGCCATCGAGGAAGAAGTTCCTATCACTAGATTGACTGAATATGCTGTCAAGTGATTTGGAAAATAATGTTAGAGCTTTGTGAAGAGAAAGGATGAGTTCTGGTGTGTCCTTGACAAAAAAATTCCATCCTTCCTTGGAGTATTGCATAACTAAAAACAAACACAAAAGCATGTACATACCTCACTCCCTCTGAACTACAGACACTACATTTCTCTTTTAACCAGTAAAAATGCCATAGGAGCCTTCCTGCAGGATGGTGCCCTGTAAAAGGTACATTGGATAGATGCCAGTGTAAGGCATCCTGAACATGTTCTGGAGGTTTCTTTGCTCACTCTTTACAACGTCACTTGGGTTTCAGTAGAGCTTCATGTTCTAAGGAAACATGTCACAGGTGTTAGTGGGTGCAGTGTGTTCTGAAGGGAAAAGCCATAAAGCAGCATTACCCCAGCTTTCCAACTTGGTGGCTTTCTCGTTTCTCCTGAAGCAGTTCTAAGCATAAGCACATCTATCTGTGCTTGGCCCAGGTCTCAATTTGCCCTTTTGCAGAAGCTGCCAATTGTGAGTGCTGGCTGAGGATCCTGGCACTCACACCTGCGGCTCAGCTGGGGGTGGGACAAGGCATGTGACTTCTGGGGCTGAATGGGAAGTTGGTCTCTACTCATGTTTACCTGAAGGATGAGCTGGGGAAGGGTTAGTAGACTTTGATTTTAACCATTGTTTAGTGTATTTTCTTAATGTTTCTATTTTTCCAATTGTGTAATTACAGGTGCCTGTTTCATTTTGTGGTGGCCACAGAATGTGTTCAGCTTTGAATTTAATACTGCTTTATTTAATGTGTAAAGTAATGCATTCACAGCTCAGACATACATGGACTTTTTTTTAGTGGCCATGTAAACCCTAAAGTGCCTGTATTTAAAACAGTGGGGCAAAAAGCCTCTTGATGGTTTTTTTTTTTTCTATTTTTCTTCAGGGTTTGGAGTAAGCTTATTGATTTAGGAACTCTTGTTGTGTGTTGTATGAAGTGGACAGATGCTAAGAAACCCTGTCCTATGCTATACAGGGTTGCTAATTGAATTCCTAGCTGCGTAGTTAAAGCAGCAATATCCCCTACTGCAATATGGCTTTCTCCAGTTTTTGGGAAAGAACAATTTTTTCTGGTGTACTTCCACCAGATCTGTTAACAAAAAGAATATATACACCTTTCTTTAAAAAGGAAAAAAAGCACCCACATTATAAAGTTTCTATTAAATTGCTCACTAAGCCATCAGGTACTTTAGGAAAGAAACTGATGCTGTAAAGGGAACAGTTATGACATATCATTTTATTTCAGCTAGAAAAATGTGTCCTTGCTTGGAGCAGAAGCTGCTTCCCTGATGAGGCTGTGGTCTGGTTGTGTGGTTGGGAAAAGGAAACACAGTCTGACTGGAGATATTGTCAAACCCATCGAGGTTAAACACCCTTTGCCCCAGGCGAATTCCCTTGTTTATATGAGCCACTACAGCTAGGCTGTAAAATGCAAGTCCCCAAGCAAAGCTGGGGTAATAACCACAGGTGGTAACTTAAAGTTGCCTTCATGAACTAAATCTTGCATTTTCAGTCCTTAAAAAAATGAATGTGTGAAGTAAATTCCTCCCTATCTTGTCTATGACTCATATAAATGTATCATACTTCTTGAAGTAGATATTCAAAGTCTTCAGCCAAACCCTTGCACATTGGTGCCTTAATTAAAATCAGTTTATTTTGTAGGTTAATAGCTAATACCATACCCACCAGTGTGGTCAGTTTTTTCATTAAATGGCTGAATGAGATCTGACCTTAAAGAAATATCCCATCCTAGAATGAATTTTTTTTTTTTAATATCTAGACAAAATAATGATCCAGTTGAAAGGACTAATTTCAGATTCACTGAGCCAATAACAAAGATTTAAGTAGTGAGAAAATCATTATTCTGGATGTTTGGTATAGATTTAGCAGTATTTCATTGATTTACAGAAATGAATTCCCTGTGTTGGTACAGATAGACTATAGTTATCTGGTCACCTCTGACTATGCTTTTTTACAAGAAGGATATCCTGGCTTTTACTCAAAAATGCTTTGGAGTCACCTAATTCATTTGTAATCTTCCCAGGATAGCAGGGAAAGCAGCAGATAAGTATTAGCTGAGAGACCTGAGCAGTGTCACCCTGGGATAATGGAAGGATAGCATATTATATGAGATGTCATCTCACCAAAAAATGAATTTTAGGAGCTCATATTTCATACAGGATATGTAAAGTGCTTAAATGGGAGCTTACTTGGCACTTGCTTTTATTCTCTCATCCATTCTTTTTGACTCACAGATTTGTTTGGATGCTTCTGAGCAAAATCAGATTTTCTAAATGACAACTCCTATGCAAAAATCAGATGACAAAAAAGATTAATACAGTATGAAATATATGGCACAGCTAACAGTGTCAACACAGTGTCTTGCAGAAGAGAGGGAAAGTTAGGAAATAAAAGGTAAAATAGAGCCTCTCAAAATTTGAAGCAGTGGAATGGATGAGGAAGAGAAATACAAACAAGCCCCTGCTTGGAGGAGAGGAGGGGGGTGGTTCAGTCAGTCAGGGCAAGGTGAGCCCATGCTTGTTTCAACAGCTGCAAAACTTTAGGGAAAGCCTGCTCGTTTCAGTGTGCTCACCCTTCTGGGGTTCAAGGGGCTAAAAGGGGGATCTTGGCTCTGCCCATGGGGTGTGCTCAGCTCCAATGAGTTGAAACATTTACACAGCAAAACTGGTGAAGGAAAAACAGAATCATAGCTATTCTGCTGGGTTTTCCACAGTGGGCCAGCATCATAACCTGCTTTCCCCTGGCCCATAGGGAGTGTGCAGGCTCAGAAGAGGAGAACAGCCTGTTGAAATGACAGATACCTAAGCACATCTCCTACCTCTCACATTTCTTTGTGCATCTCTAGTACTTCATCTTCCATCTCATCAGTCACGCTGCGCTCACCTCTAGAGCACCTGGGTGCACAGCTTGAAAGGATGGAGGTTAAGTGTGGGCTCTGAGCTGGAGAAGGCTGTTGCAAATAAACAGAAACAGAAATATTAGAAGGCAAATTTATGCAAATGCATCCTGTGTCCAGATTAATGTGCTTCATCCAAAACATATAAGAAGAAACCTGTTTTTCCAAGTGATGCAAGTAGGTTATCCCTTACTGGGGGAAGTTTTGCCCTGCAGCTTTTCTGCTATGAGTGTCAAATTATTGGAAGTGCCTGCTTCAAATTCCTGGTCGATGCTGTGCTGACTGGAAAACTTTAGTTCCTGAACTGCTTCTGAAGGAACTACATTTTCCAAAAATGTCCCCACACCCAGTCCCCATGCCTTGTTAGCAGCTGGGGCCCCCAGGATACTGATCCTTGATTCCAAATGCCCTGAAGACTCTCACATCTCTGCTGGCCTCCTGTAAGAGCTGGTTCACACCACTGTCAATGGGGAACAGCAAGGAGGGTGGTGTGTGGGCTGTGGTGCTGAATGTGGAGTTTCAAAGTGCATTGAGTTGGCAGTGGCCCTCAGATTGTAACCAGAATGCTCTTCCCCTCCAATGCACAACACCTGTGATCCAGCCGCTCACTGTCTGGGAGCCCTGGTGGTGCTGGTTGATGTGGAACCTCAGCTGTGTTGTGGACAGTGCCTACTTTCAAGATTACAAAGCTTGCTGTGTCTCTCTTCATCAGCAGATCATTGACTTGGGATTCTCCTAGTGAGAAATTTCCTGGTGTGAGCTCATAGAGGAAACTTACAGGGGTTGTCCGTTTGAGGGCTGCAGGAGAACGTTTTTGGAGATATCAGCTCTAAATGGATATTTCTACAGTTTTGAGTACATCATTGTGAGAAACACGGCAAAGGTAGAGTACAAACCATCTGACCTTTTTTGGTCCATATCAAGGACCCCACCTGGGGTTTTGTACCTGAACAGTTTTTAAAAATACTGACAGTCACTCAAAATACTTGCTTTTATCTAAAAATTACAATATTTTGAATACTGTTTTCTGGGTACTTTATTTCCCAACTGTTTTCAGCACAGGCAGCCTGGCACTCTCAGAGGATACTGAACTAAATCTCTAAGACTCCATGGGTGACAGATAAGTGTTGTTGTTAATTATATTAAATACAGGGGGTGGGGCAGGATGATGAACAACAGCTTGAAATGACTTGCTAATGTCTGTGAGTTTCTGTGAGAGATGTTAGCAGAACTGGAACTGTAAAGTGGTTTGAGCACTAGACAGGAGACCACAGAAGCTGCCCAGGACACTTGCTGGGTATCCTGGAGCAAAGCCACATCATTTTTATAAAGGACACAGCTTCATAAAGGGCTTTCAGACTAATGTGGAAAGCAATCTAAGGCTTAAATGGTATTAATGTTCTGATGCAAGGTGGTTTGTGCATTATCAGACATGAGGAATTGTAACCACAAATCTTGTTATGAAATTTGTCGTAAAATTTATTGTCAAATGTATTTTCACAGCAAGACTCCACAATGTTTTCAGAAAGATTCTTCTCCCTGTGCTGACAGCAGGAATAGGAGAAGAAGCTGTTAAATGCTGTGTTTCTTGAGACAACTTTTCTTGTCCTTAATGCAGAGCAACTCTGCAGCCTAACTGGGAGATTGTCCCCAAAGGGATGTCTCTCCATGATCAGGATAGCTTGAACATCCTGTTGTTTCTTATGTTTTCTCAGCCTTGACCTGGGCTGCTTTGGCTTTTTGCTCTGCAAACCTCTTTTTGATACTTTTAAAATATAGGGTTTTTTCTCTGAAATGCAGCATTGCTCTCAAATGGCATGCTGATCAAGAAAAGAGACATAGCAAAGTGTGGCTATAGTGAGCTCCAGCCACTGAAAACTGGTGTGATTTTGCATTCAGAATTCAGCCCATTCCTGACTGACGTGAAAATTAGCCTGTGGAGTCCTGTTCCTCACAGGAGATCTAGTTTTATCACTATATTTTGTTGTCCTCCCTAAAAAGGATGCCTAGACTTCCAAAATCAGAATTGCCAGGTTAGACTGTGTTTGTGCTTCTTTTGGGTGAGAAGAGGAAGGTGCTCAGCAGTCCATCTACAGGTTGTTTTTTGTACTGATTTAAGGTCATGTGAGCATCTTGTGCCTTCATCATTCACTGATGCATTTGTAATTATTCCAGCCCCTCTGATTTGAACTGGAAAAGGTTTTATGTCTTTAGTTTCTATGTCCTGACTTAGAAAGTGGGTAAAACAGCAGTGAAGATTGAATAAAATAAAATTCATCAACATCCAGAGTATTTCTATAGTTAAACTGGCTGCTTCAGTTTGGAAAGAGTCCCTATGATAGCCTGTGAGTGCAGCCAGTTTTTATGTGTATGTATGATTGATGGTGCTCCAGGTTTTGCCCCAGGCTATACCCAGGCCTCTTGCAAGCCATGCTGGTAGTGAAGTTTCCAGTGCTGCTGTAATGTGTTATTTAGAGTACCACAGAGCTAAAAACCTGGACCACCTCACAATCAGAGACAGAATCCTTTCCCCCCAAAGCTCACAAGCCTTAAAACAAAGACTGCCTGGGGAGACTCTCTGGCACTGTGTTAAATATCCTTGATGAGAAAAGGTTTCTTACAATTGTGGACTTCCTAATAGGCACCGTGGGTAGTATCAACACAAAGATATCTGTATTACATGGTTTGACCTGCTTTAACCTCAGCCAGTCTCCTGGAGATTTAGGAAATATCTGTTCCATACAAAGGTCTTGGCTTTCAGGCAAAGTAGAAGTGGTTTGTTTAGAGTTCCAGCTTTGTGAGAGGAGATGTTATACTTTTTGTGGGTGAAAGTCACCCTGCTGAGGCTGTCTGAAAGCCTCTGGATCCATGTCATCAGCATGTAAGCTGCTGATTTTGTTTGCAAAAATAAATTACTCCCCAAGTCTCTCCACTTATGATTTCTACAGATCCACTGTGCTCAGGGAATAAGGATATTTTGGGAAAGAGGGTATATTTTTCATAGTGTTTTCTTTAGGGGAAAAAAGGTAGGGTTTTTTAACTTTTAGCTGCTGTGGAATGTTTGATCAAATCTTAATGAAAACTAGAACACAAATTTTGCAGGTTTTTACATACTTTATTATTCACCCCCCCCACCTCCCTGGAGAAGTTTAAGTCTGTCAACAATGTAAGTGGGATTTAGATCAACCTCCAAGCACCTAAGTGGTAAGGAGTTTTCCATAAGGTTATTTGGTTCCCCTCCCACTTGTGGAAGGATGAGGTTATTGGGGTGGAAGTGTTATAGGTGGCGATGGAAGCGAGTTCCCCCATACTGGCACCTCAGCAAATGAAGCTCTTGCCTCCTCACATCTCCCCAGCACAGGTCCCCCTTGCTGCCCGGTTTTCCTGCAGTGTGACACTGGTACCTCCAGACCCCAGAGTGGGGAGTGCAGCCATGTCCCAGGGGCTGTGTGACCCATGTTGTGCTTGTGGCAGGGCCGTGGCAGGTGCAGCAGGACGGCTCCCTTATGAGAGAGCACGTGCGGCTGTCCCTGCTGCTCCAGAAACGTGGGTGAAGCACCAGCAGAGGAAGTTTAATTAAGCACCTTTTATTTCTTAATTTCTGGAAAAGCTGAAGCCGCTTGCTGAGGCTGAAGGGCTGCCAGGCTCCCTGTGTGTGATGCTGGGAGAGGTGGCTGTGTTGCTATGGTGCTGGAGGTGTCTCTGAACACCACCGCTCTGGCAACTGCGCTGGCTCCCAGCAGCATGTCCTAATTGCGGCTGTGCAGCAACAAAACAAATATTCGGAGATTTCCATAAAAGCTGTAATCAAAGGAGCATCCCTTGCTTTTTAATATATGCTGAATGGGTTCATTTGTAAGCTTATTACGACTTCAGAGAGAGAAGCTATTAAGATGATCATTAGCTGCCTGTGCAAATAACCAGGAAAACTGTGGCATATTCCAGAATAAACCCCCTTTAAAGGTCTGCACTTTCAGATGCATTAACAATAACTAGCCATGCTGTCTTTCATGTTTCCCATGACATGAGTAAGGACAAAAGAGACAGGAGAAGGGAACAGTGAACTGCATGCTTTCAAAATAAGTTCAGATGGAGAGAAAAATGAGATGTTAAGAGAGCAGCAAATTCACTAGCATGACATTGTGTGTATTGATGCAGTATCTGTTATCCATTGGGAAAGCAAAAGCAGCTGGGAGTCAGCCTTTGAGTCTTGGCTCATATCTCACTGAGTCCCTCTACTCCTGTCATCTACGTATGAATTGTGCTTGGGGTCTTTTGTCTGCCTGGGACCTGATGGTTGCTGGAACACTTAGATTATACATCTTATGGAGGAAGAGAGAATATTTAGAAACATGTATGCCAAGATTATGGAATTTATTAACTCTCATTTATTTTCCTGCAGAACATCTGACGCTCTCTTGTGGGCTGTGACCATGGTTCTTTCTCTTAATCTGATATCAAAAATATCTATAGCAAAAGTTGTTGAATGGTTGGGTGTTCATACCTTAATTGGGGCAAGTGTGTTTGAGATCAGTCATATTTTCCTTTCAAACCACATTAGCTGCAATTTTATGTGTTAGAGTAAGTTAAAGGTGCTGATTACAGTGAAACTCAGTTTAGATTTGCACATGGAATATTTATGAGATGTGTATCAGTTTGACTATGAGCAGGGTAACTTAGACTTCATGTGTGCCTCTCTCCCCTAGGTCATTTCTCATGCCTTTTATTGCATTCAAGTCTTCCTGCACATATCACACCTATGCTTTCACCTAGCTTGTGAAATGCATGTATTTCCCGTAATATTCTATTGTGTTTAGAATCCATAACACTTTGGGATGCATTATTACTCTTATTGTTAAAAACATTTAAAAGATGACCAGAAGCAGATAAATACTGTCACTTCTCAGATTTCCAGAAATATTATTTTCTGTTTTATTTCATATCACTGAGATCTCTCATTTAAGATCTGCTTTTCTTACAAGCTCTTTCTCCTAACCTTTGCTCTTCTAGACTGACTAAACCTGACCGAAATGACTGTTTTGGGTTTATATCTATGTAGGCTGTTACCTTGAACAGAGAATTTTGTTAGTTTCTGCGGGATTGGGGGGTTATGTCTGGTTGTGGTTTGGTGGGGTTGGTTGTTTGTTTGTATCTTTTTGGTTTTGTTGTTTGCCCTTTTTTTTGTACAATAATTAATGCATTCAAAGTTCTGTTTGGGATTTCTTTCTTAAAAGGAATTAAGGTTATTATTTCCCCAATTAAATGATCCTAAACAGTGGGTTAGTTTTTCTACACCTCTGCCTTATGAAAAAACACTGAGAATAAACACAATGAAAAGAAGTTAACCTATTGATCTGCATCTCCATTCTGTGTTAGAACAGATGATACAAGCAGAGATGTCAAATTCCCTTGCCCATGGCCCCTTGCCTCTGCCTCTACTCAGACAGTCTGGGGCTTCTTTTTCTTGCTAAGGACATCAACATTATCATCTTTTTGATGGGATGAAGCCCTGTGGCTTATAGTAATCCCTTTTGATAACATACTCACTTTAAAATAATTTTTCTCCTCTGCCTTTTTTCCCTGAAGCCTGCAAAGTATCAGGAAAATTCTTAAAATATTGAAAGTCATGGTCTGAGGAGGACAGGGTTGCCACAGCAACTGTCCAGTGTTCCTGAGATTTATTCGTGCGTCTCTCAAAAGCATCATGAATGGCACAAACTGCTGCAAACAAAGCAGGGCTATAGGAATAGAGAACAGGAAAGAGAACCGAGGAGCCAGTTGCTATAAAGGTGAGATATGTCAGGCTCAGGGAAAAAGTGGTAGGCATTTAGACTTTATCTTAAATCCCCTCAGTGTCTGGAATGCTGTGCAAGCGTATGGAGTGTTTCAACACTCGACAGTATCTGACATGACAGTGGATAATGTCACTTGGCTTGTGCTGCAGCTCCATGATCCACTCAGGAGGGTGACATTTATTCCATCCAGAAGAGAAATACTTTCAGAAATAGGAGGCCAAAGTCAGCTGCCTTCTTTTTGGTTTGCTGAATAACAGCTTTCTGGGACAGAGGATGCTGGGCAAAGAGTGCAACTTGTCAGCCAGAAGTGATCAGCTCTTGCATGGGTTTGGGACTGTTCTCAGTACAGACCGGTGAGCAGACAACTATATTGAGGGTCAGGAGGTTTAGCACATCCATTCCCCTTTTAGCCCTGGTTTTCTCATCTAAGAAACAAAATTAATGTTGCTATATTATCAGTGCATATAATCTCTGGGTCATCTGTTTAGAAAGGCAGGCAATCTGTACCAAATGGTTCCATTGTACTACAGTTGATACAAGGGAAAATACACCTGTGAGCTATCCGAGGACCTTTTTTTAAAGGGGCAGAACTTAAAAGAATTGCAGGCTATCGGATGTTTTGGTTATGTATGCAGGACCTTCTGAGACGGCTGGTGCCTATGTGTGAAAAGCTGTACAAAAAGAGCCAGATGTGATTACCTACAGAACTTTGCTTGGGAAGGGGCCAAAGTGAACCAGCAGGTCATGTTTCAAACGGTGCAGTGTGCACATTTGCACCAGCTGAAATGGAGTCGTCTATGGCCTGAAGCCATGCTGACACTTCAAACACATAATCTAGCACTTTTGAAAACGTTACAACATTTAGAATTGGTTCAGCTCTGGGACTTCTGAATTTCCATTCTGAATGTCTGTGCACGTGTGGGAGATTTTACCTCCATATGATCTCATGTATTCTATGCACACATTGTGCAAAGCTGCAAATATAAAACAGAGGGTAAGAGTTGTATTAGTAGTTTTGTTGCAAAGCTGGTGTTATTTATATGACAATTTGGGGGTTCAGTCCAGCCCTCTTTTTCCTCCTGTGTGAGACTGATGTGCTCTTATGCACACAGACTTTTGGTGGCAGAAATGTGTTCTTGTTAAAAGCAGTCAGGGTGAGATGGGAACCAGTTGCTCTGCTTGTGTAGGAAACTTAAGGCAGTTTTGGAGGCAGCTCTGATTCACTTAAACACTGTCAGAAGCCTCATGTGCTTTTAGTGTTATAAAAGCCAACCAGGTTACTGTTTGAAGGTGTAAGATGCCCATAAGGGCTTTGATCTCTCAACTATACTGAGGAATTAAATGCTCTGAGACAGTGCAACAGCCTCATTCACTCCAGTATTGCAAGGCAAGACAAGGCAGTCATCCCCCGGTAAATGGGCCCATGTTACAGTGACATTAGCATTTTAATGCACTAAAGAGGAGGTAGATTGACTGTAATTTAGTATCCAGTTGCATGGCCTTGTGCAGGTTCCCTCAGCGCTGCTCCACACAGGCCGATGACAGTTACACAGTGCACTTTGGGATCTAATTGGATTTACGTGCAGTAATGTAGTTCTGTCATAGCAACGATTCTGCGGTAGAAGTCCTGTGAAATTCCAGAACAATTAGTTATTTATGTAGGAGCAGTAGTTACAGGATAACACATGGGGCTGACAGCTTGTGCCAAGGTCCAGTTCTAAAGCAAAAAGTGTTTCACTTTTTTTCTGAAGCCATTGCAAGGGAAAGAGACTATTCTGATTGTGCTTCCACAGAGATGCTTCTCGTCACCCTTCACCGTAAAAGCACTGACCTGATGGAGAGATCCAGCAGGACATTACTTCCATCTTCAACTTCTCCTTTGGTTGAACATATGGGCTGGCATGTGTTTCAGTGTCTCTCGACCCTGCCAATGTGGTGAGCACAGGGGGCTGGCAGTAGCTAGAAGCCCTTGTGAAGCAGACACTTGTAAGGGGTTCTTCTGGTGGCTCTTATTGCTCTAGTCAGCATGAAGGAGGCTGGATTTCTCACAAAGACAGACCTTGCTTCCCCGTTCTGCACAATCCATTCATTTCTTGTTTCACTTGTTGCCTGTTGTCTGTATCAGTCTCTCTCTGTCCCATCCCTCTTTGCTCTGGAGCTCCAACTGTCTTTCTGGCAGCATGATACCAGCAGGCGGCACATGTTTAGCTGCTTTTCCTTCATCAAAGCCTGCACCCCAAAGGGCTGCAATGTGAATGTGAAGAGAAGCCAATGCCCAGCAAGGAGAGTTGGTGTGGTGACTGTGGACAATGTGCCAGCCACAGCTGGCCGGCCCAAGGATGAGGCTTGGCCCCAGCTGTTGCTCCAGGTCCTACTGTGTTTCCCCAGTGACTGTAATTAGAGGCATCAGCTTGCTGGAGTCACAAATAGGCATGGTGGGTTTGCACTTTGTGCAAATCTCCCTAATGACAAAATCGTAGCTATCGACCAAAGAGAATCTGTTTGGCAGGGACTTCATCCCCTTTTAGGCCACAGAGTAAGGTGAAACATTGCTGCTATTTGGCACCAAATGCAGTCTTTCATCCCTTCTGACACAGTACCTGCTGGTACCTACTGAAGCATTTAAACTCTTCTTCTCTGGGGTGCTGTAATTTCTTTAAAATATTGTGACTTATGATGAATAAAAAAATAAAATTCCTCTCCCACGCAGACCTCTGACGGCTTGTAGGGATGTAATTATATGCACACACAGTAGGAACAGGAATCCTATCATTCTGGTTATTTTCTTAATGATAGGTTTATATAGCACAGTGTCATCTCTGCTTTAAAGTTAGAACCATCTTCTCTTGGCAGCCTGTATCCCAAGACAGCAGCATCACAGGACAGGACAACTGCAGAAATTCTCTCAAACACGCATGCAAAACACAGGATGAAGTGTCCCTACACACCAAATAAATAAAGTTCAGCATGGGCACTGGGCTCTGACTGCCAAACAGAGGCTCTCTGTTGTAAGGCACTGTCCCTTGTCCCGGCTGTGCACTCTCCAAAGCTCCAAAGCCCTCTTCAGATGTGCTGAACCTGCTGCAGCCATCTCCCAGCCAGTCACACAGCACCCTCTGAACTTTGACACTGGTGGAAAAGCTGTACTGGCCCAGGGCAGCCTTTGTACCCAGCATTGTAAAATAGAGCAGTTCAGTCACTGCTCGGCTCATGCTGAGTTCAGCACTTCACAGCAGAGACAGGTGGAATTGCAAGAGATGTTTGTAGCCTCCAGATTTCAAAGGGGAAGCCATGCCTGCTCTTCATCTAGAGATGTAGGTTTACAGTGTCAGAGGAAGGACATTAAATGTGAGGGATTAATGCAACACAAAAGGTCTATGAATATTCATTATATGTTTTATATTGTAATAGTTTCAGCCACCTTGAAACTCCTTGTTCACTTCCTGACAACAACAAACGATAGACTTTTACTCACAGAAGTCTTAATGGGAGGCAATTTTCAAAGGCACATTTACAAATGTTTGTGGCAAACAGATGTTAAATGCACCCGCTCCGGAAATCATGATGAAATGCTGGCAGTGAGAGAGCAGGGAGAGACCCAGGTGACTTCTCTGGTGCCTCACAGGGAAGCTGTGGCTCCAGTGAAGCTGCGAGTGTGCCAAAACCCTTTGCGAAGGATGAGTGAGTGAGTTAAGAGTGCTGAGCCCTGTGTGAATATTGGACTCCTATGCCATGGGGTGCTCTTTGAAAAGTTGAACACTGCCCCTTCCCCACACGCCCTGCAATATGGGGTTTGGGCTGTGTCAGGTTGGCGGAAAAAGCAATCTAGGAGAGGGTGCCCTGAGAAAGCAAGAGTCAAACGTGTGCCTTGCACCTTAGTCTGTAGTGTCATCTAACTTTTGCCTAGTCAGAGGCTGTCATCAGCATTGTGTGGACAGAAATTAAAATTTACTGAGAAAATTGTGATTGTTAGCTTGAGGGCACTGGCAGTCTGGACCTGAGTCTCTCTGCCTGCACCCATATATCGAATTCTTTTGGATGGGCAGGGCTGTGGCTTTGCTGTTCCTCTCTGTTGTTGCTTCCCAGGCAGTGACAATGAGGCAGAGGGAGAGGAAATAGTTTGCTCAACTTGGCATGACAACTGGCTGGAAGAACGAGGGATAGCACCCAGCATTTCACGCTGATGCTCCTAATGGCTGGGCTTCCCAAAGATGCTTTGCATCTCTCTTCCTGCCTTTTCCATTTTCCCAGTAAATGGCCTGTAAAGTCACAGCAGATTAAAGTTTGTCTAAACGTCCTATAAAATATTGAACGTGCAACTGGTAATAATCTAGTCCTCTTGTGGTATGAAGTGTATGTGTAATGGGACTATAGATTTACGTGTGGTCTGTGGACATTTAGAACACCCCGAAGATTGTTAAGGAGATTCTGAGGAATAGAATCTCTCACTGGGTATTAAAAGCTCTTCATTAGTGTTAATGTACACTAAATTAAGGTGGCAATTAGAGTGAGTATATTCATCAGGATGATGTGTTTTAATAAATTGTGTATTTAACATGATTGCATTTTATTGACTTCTTCAGTAATTGCATATTTTTCTCTTACAGGACAAGCTTGGGTACAAGGAGATACATGGGACACACAGACAATTAGACACTGGAAGAGACACTGTGCTTCAAGTCCCAAGATTAGTAAAGGTGAGTGCTGTTAATTGCTTGCTCTTTTCATATGCCAGGTACTTTCTCTGTATCTCTGTCGGGGCAGGTTAAGGGTAGCTATGGTGTGCTGGAGGGGATAAGGAATACACAGCTCATCTGCCGCCGCATCACCAACAAGATACTGCAGAAAGTCATTCTTCCTTATGAAACTGACCCCAGTCTCTGTTCTATCTAGAGGGGCAGACTGTGTGAAAATAATACTCTGAGAGGGTTTTCTGGAAGGCCCTTCCAGTTAGATATGCTCACTGAAGAGATCCCACCACTTTGGTTTAAAAGTTCATAATACTGCTTGCAGATAGCAAACACAGAAATCCCCTTATGGGAGATGTGCTTGGGAAGGAAGGCAAGCATGCTGAGCCAAGTCTCCATACCTGCAAGCCAAAGGCTGGCCTGCCACAGTGCTGGGCAGAGGACACAATGGAGCAATGCCAAGTGGTGGTGATCCTTTGCCACTGAGGCAGCTTAGAGCTTCAGGGATATTTCCAGTGACATCTTATCTGAAACAGCCTCTAGAAATCAATATATTTACTTGAGGGAGAATCTAGTCCATATTTTCTAGTGCTTTGAAAGGCTGCCTGGTATTGGTTCTGGAGAACTTCAAACACATCTTCTGCTTTTACTTGGTACAATTGTGTATGAATAGGAAAGCAGGTGTGAGTTGGCATAACTTGCTCCTCAAGCCACAGGCTAATATTCTGTAGGAAGTACTGCAGAACTGGTTCTTAGGTTTTAGAGGAAGCAACAGTTCAGCATCAATTCAGTGGACAAGTTCTTCAGGCATGTTGACAGCAAAGAGATATTTATGTTAAAAGGATATACACGGATAATGTGATAGAAGAGCAGTGACTGAAAAAGTGATTTGCATGAGGGTTGGGCAAGAGGACCATCTCTCTCAATCTCAGTTACTCTGTGTTTTCTATCAAGCATTTGAGATAGGAAGATTGTGATGAGCAATTGGGAAATCTGTCTGAATTTTTTGTGCTGAAACATGAATTGTCTGCAGCGGTATCTAAGGAATGAGCACGGAAAATGGTTCACACACTGGTTTTCAGTAGAGGGTAGGAATGATAAGATATGGAGGATGTGAGAAGACTGGTGAAGATAAGGTGCCCCTGACAGTTCTGAAAGCCTGGCATATTCATGGGATGCACTTGTTCCATTTGCCACTAGGTAACTCAGACACACCTTGGGCAGCTGTTTTGAAAAAATCTTTTCACCAAGGAAAGTCATGAAACACTGGAAGACGTGTCCAGGGAGACTGGGGAATCTCAGTCCTTGGAGATATTCAAAACTTAACTAATGTGACCCTAAGCAGTGTGTTCTAACTTTGAAGTTGGATCAGATTTGGAATTGGCCCAGGTTGGAGGCAGGAGGTGCTTGTACTCAATGACATCCAGAGGTCCTGTCCAACCTAAGTTTTCCAGGAATTCCATCTTCAAAGCAAAGGTAAAGGAGCAAAGTGAATACATGGGTTTCAGTCCAGTGTTAAAGGGATAGGGGGGGTTGAAGGAAATGTCAATGGCAGCAGAGAAAACTGGAAGCCTTTTTTGGAAGGTGTGGTTGGGCAGCTACTTTTAGAAATGTGAAGTTCAAGGCAGCTGCAAGGCATGAAAAACAAATGACAGAAGGAAGGAAGTGGCTGGAGAACAAAAAAATGCATTAAAAAACTAGACTTTATTCCTAACTGATTATAGCAGCTGGGGTATGTTTCCTGGCTACACTGCTGGGGACTTTTAGCCTCCCCATCACTTTGCAAGATAAAATTCATGGGGGATATGGAGGGGAGAGATAAATGTAGAATAATGTGCCTAAGAAAAAGCTGAACATTTATAGCTACATTTTGGACAAAAACAAATGCATCTCATGTCTCACAGGTCTGAGATGGGACAATCCAGGGAGAGCATCTGTCAGCCGCTGTCTTCTGCAGTTCTGACTGTTAATGTTTGCTTAGCGTTAAATGTCTCCTGCAGAGAAGAACTTAATCTCTCACAGATTTGGGGTCTGGAGGAGGGGAGTGAAGGTATTTTTAAAAGGTAGATTAAGACATATGCATTCAGTTTTTATCACACTTGTATCAGTGTGTAGTAGGAGTAACTCAGATAATTTGCTTTTTGTGTGCATGGCTTAAAAAGAAAAGTAGAAGGGAAGCCCATCTCTGCGGGTCAGGATTGTCCTTTAATGTCCGTTATTTTAGCCATGAAGCCTGTCATCAGGGACTCCAGGTACCATCAACTAATTAGCAAGGCAGTACTTGGCACAAATGCATTCATAATTACATTATTTGTAAATAATATTATTTGCATTTTGCTTGCATTGTTTGGAAATAGCATTACTTCCATACTCTCCAAAGTCTGGAGCACCACTGCAAATATGAACTAGATGTTATTAGGTGCTAGAGTGTCCAAATTCTGACCCCAAACGGTTTTGAGTGCCTCATATGAGATCAGATCATGCTTTTGGTTGATTTGCCCTGTTTGAATCAGTGCAATCACAGGATCCAAATGGTGGCCTTGCATGTGCTGTTTGGAAATCTGGAAAGAGTGTGTTGTGCTGATATGTGTGTGTCTCTCCAAGTTCTAAGTTTCAGCAATGCAACAGCTGCTCAGAGCTCCCGTTTCTCAGATCAGATCAGTGGGTTGGCATTTTTTGGAAGCTTGCATTGAGTTCTTCTGATGTGAAAACTCCAATATGCTTTGTTCTTGGCTTTACCAGCCCAGACCTCACATTATTGCCCCTGAGTTTTATTTACACATCCTGAGTGGAAGAATTTTGGCATCTGAAAGCCCCAGTGTGGTGTGGTCTTGAGTTGAAGCACAGCACAAGTAGGGTTGCACTTCATTGTTGCTTTGCTGTGTGAGGTGTGGGGAGTTTAGAAAACGCAAATCTGAGCCCAATACCACCGCTGGGGACAATTTCTTGCCCAAGCAAAGAGGAAGGGAGCCCTTGTTTGTCAAAGCTGAGTGTGCATGTGTTTGTGCTACCCCAGGTTATTGTGACTGACTGGTTCTTCCAGACAGGGAAGTTTTCAGGATCTGATTGCTCAATGGATTTACCATCTCCCTTCCCTGCTTATGCCTGGGAAACATTTTAACATACTGAGTGGATGGGCAGGCAGGAGTGATGCAAAGAATCATAGTTTAGGTTTGTCTTTGAAAATAAAAGTAGACCTGTACTCAGCTCATGTAAATCAGAGCACTTCCAAGGGCGCTTGCTTGCCTTACAGGAGAAGCGGTCCCAGACATGGAAAGGAAATTAAGGCAAGGAATGTGATTTATCAATGCTACAAAGCAGCAAGACAGTGTTATGCTTAGGAGCTGCTGGTTCTTGGACCAAAGGTATTGTTTTTCACGTAGATGGCTGTAGTGGGGTGTGTGAATGATGTATGGTGGAACCACAAGGCTAAACTGTTCCAGTTTTTGTTCTTTTTTTTTTGACAAAGGTTACTATGGATCACACAGGTGGGTGCTCAAAGCAGCAGGACTTCAAAATTTCTCAGATAAATTTAAGACTTTGGCTAATATACCAAGATTTAGCCATCCTTTGTTTCACTGGACCATGAATTTTTAGTGTGGTGCTAGGAACATCTAGGTGACACTAACTGTGGGATTTGAAATCTGAGTATTCTATTGGTTTGTCTGTATTTTCATATCCCTCTCTAGTAGCCAAGCTCATGTGTTAGTGGAGCTGAAGGCTCACCTTTCCCATGAAACTGAAGAATTCCCTCCCCACCTCCTTACCCTTCTGGACCTGAAGATCTCTTTTCTCTGTGAGATTTGCAAATATGGCTTTAAACAGTGTCAGGAAGCTGTGAGCATTTCCTGCAGGCCCACATCAGAGCTCTGTGCCCTTCCCCACTCCTGTAGTCATAGTCTTGTCTTTGAATCTCTCTGGGCAGAACAGTTATGTATCAGAGGTGTAAGAAAATAAACTTTGTAAAGAACAAATATTGCCCTTGTTCTCAGGTTTAGATTCAGGTTTGTGTTTCTTCAGAAGCAAGGTGGATGTTCTCAGGATTCCTCTAGCAAAGGGGGTTCTCTGGGCAGTCCCCAGCCAGCAGAGGAACACTGCTGTCCTGCCCCAGGTACAGGCAGCTGCAGAGGGAGAGCAACATGAGCTTCTGTGTCACACCATTTGTGTCTCAGCCTGTTTCGTCACTAAGAAGGAATTGATTTGATTTTAAATCAAGTAAAGCAGTGCACCAAACACACACTGTGTAACAAAAGTCTGGCTCTTACCTAAGGCAGCCCAGTTCTGGGAGCTCTGCCTGCCATGGGTTTTCTCAGCTCTTTGGCTAAAGCAGGGCAGCTCCTATGGTCACAGAGGAAAGCACCTCATGAGGCTCTACAGCACTCACAAATTTTTGTGGTTTAACAAAAACAATGGAGTGAAAGGCAGTTTTATTTCTGGCCTGGTGAAAATCTTGGATAATTTCAGTTTTTTCTTTTAAGTGGATTAAATGGACTCTGCTAACATAGCATATCATTAGATGTAGGTCTGTTTAGGGAATGGCATTTTCAGTGGAGAAAGGGAATGAGACACATTAAGAAGCATGTGGGCTTTGGGAAAGCTCCTCTGGGGATCCAAGCAATCTTGTGCCTCTGTGTTTGCAAATGTACGAATACATCTGTGCACAGTGCCATGACTGCATTGTTTTCTGTTTCAGTGGAAGTTTTACTATTTTATGTATTTATTTGTCTGTCCCTCTAGGGTACTTGGTGATATAATGGCATATTAGGGAACATAGTCACTTAATTAAACAGCAAGCAGGAACTTTCCTCCAGTATAGCCTCACCTGGTCAGGATTTATTGCTGCTCTTCCAATAGAAGTACTGCCCAGGCTGTTGTCTTAGTCAGACATCGAGTTTCAAAACCAGTTAAGATTCCTTAGCATTTTTTCCTGGCCTTAAAAGTTTTCCAACATTGATCTGTGGGTTCTTCTTGCAAAAGACCTGTGTAGGGCAGCAGGACTTCACTGGCATGGGAACATCTCACTCTGCATGGCTAGCAGGTGTTGTGCCCCAGGCTGGGTAACCATATGAGGACATCCTCCTTGGGCCCTGCCATGTCCACACACTGCTGTCATTGCAAGCCCAAATGTCTACAAGTTCCCCTGGAGCTGTTGTCCATGTTTGTGTGGCATTCATTCTGCAGAGGAAGCTTGTATGAAGATAGCTGTCCCAAACACTTTTTGTGTGTATTCTAACTGGGCACAGCTTGTTCTGGCTCCTGTTTCAATATGACCTTTTCTCAGTGTGAAATAGACAGGTATATTCAGTGATTCTTAGACTTGACAAGCTTTAAGGAGTGG
>VYZT01023583.1:10232-56171 GCA_013400735.1 Pomatostomus ruficeps | reverse complement strand
CCTTCAGGGGTACAAACCCCCCATCCCCGGGTGTGTAATCCCCCCATCTCTGGATTTGTAACCCCCCATTTCTGGATTTGTAACCCCCTATCCCCGGGTGTGCAATCCCCTATCTTCAGGGGTACAATCCCCCCATCCCCAGGTGTGTAACCCCCCCATCTCTGGGTTTGTAATCCCCCATTTCTGGGAGTGTAACCACTCACCTCTGGGGGTGTAACCCCATCTCCAGGGGTACTCAGAGTGTGACCCTTCCCCACTCGTCTGTGTCACTCTGAGCTGCTCTTCACAAAGCCGTGATCCCACCTCGCACAAAGGTAAAATTCCATCTCAAAGTCTCCCAGCTGCAGATCCTCAGCAGCTCCTGTCCCGCGGGGAGCCTGCGAAGGCAGCACCCACGGAGCTGCTGGCAGGGAAGGAGGTGGTTTGCAGGGCCCGGTGGTGACGCCTTGTAAAGATCTGCGAAAAGTGAACACAAAGAGTCACTCGAGTGTGTTGGCAGCGCCCAGGGTTGTAAAGATGGGAAGTGTCACCTATTTTGTCTAGTAATAGTTGCAAAACTCTGTCACCTTACTGCGAATTATGTGGTGCCCAGGAGAAGCAGGGCAAGGCATAGTTGTACATTTGAAATCTGTTTTTTTTTAGTGCATATCAGGAAATAGAGCTGGGGTGTCAAATATACTGAAACTGCTACTGGTTACAGGTGCCACCCTCCAATATTTACGTACTGTATTCTCAGAAAGAGAAAGAATACTAAAATACAGGTATCTTTCTTAGAAATAAATATGTCAGATACTTACACTAAGGTTTGGGTTTTTGGCTATTTTTTAACTACAACTTGCTCAAAGGCAGTGATCCTCCAGATTTGGCCAAATTTCAGTGTGAAAACGTCTAGTAAAAGTGCTTAAGGGCAACTAAATGCCCATTTTGCTCTTTCTTCAGTTGCTCTCTTATTGGGATGATTCTCAGGATTTAGATAAATTTCACAGCAGAAGAGCCAGTAGGCAACTGGTGGAATTATTTCTGCAGGGGTTGTGCGAAGAATAACTTCTGGATTAGATGTTTCAGTGTGATATTCCTGAATTTTGAACATTCATTAAAGATAGAATGTGCTGGCAGCAAGAAACATTTGCAGTACTGGCTGAAATTGTGGTTTTTGAGGCACCATGTTACTTAAGTTTCCTTCCCTCTTAATTTTCAGATCAAAAATGTTCAAAACAGGAAGTTTGACTTGTACCTTTTATTTTGTAAGACTTTTCCCTACTGAGCTCAGACTGGTGACATTTGTTGTTAAAACCTGAGCGCTGTGATTCGGCGTCACTTCATGGATTTGGGCTCTGGTTTGAAGATTGTTTGTCATTTATAATATTTGCTGTTCCTTCCTTCTCTTGTCCCCCCAGCCATGGCCATGACAGGCCCCACGCCGTGCTCGTCCATGAGCAACCACACCAAGGAGAGAGTCACCATGACCAAGGTGACGTTGGAAAACTTCTACAGCAACCTCATTGCCCAGCACGAGGAGCGAGAGATGAGGTAAAAATCCTTCTTGGTTCCCTTCCATGCTGGATAAGAGCCAAGGTTCATATTGAATGAATTTAGTTTTCTTGAGCCAAAGCAAAAATCATAAAATCCTGGAATGGTTTGGGTTGGAAGGGACCTTAAAGCCCATCCAGTGCCACCCCTGCCATGGCAGGGACACCTCCCAGTGTCCCAGGCTGCTCCCAGCCCTGTCCAGCCTGGCCTTGGGCACTGCCAGGGATCCAGGGGCAGCCACAGCTGCTCTGGGCACCCTGTGCCAGGCCCCCCCCCCCCTCCCAGGGAACAATCCCTGCCCAATATCCCATCCATCCCTGCCTCTGGCAGTGGGAAGCCATTCCCTGTATCCTGTCCCTCCAGCCCTTGTCCCCAGTCCCTCTCCAGCTCTCCTGGAGCCCCTTCAGGCCCTGCAAGGGGCTCTGAGCTCTCCCTGGAGCCTTCTCCTCTCCAGGTGAGCCCCCCCAGCTCTCCCAGCCCGGCTCCAGAGGGGCTCCAGCCCTGGAGCAGCTCCGTGGCCTCTTCTGGGCTCTCCCCAGCAGCTCCAGGTCCTTCCTGTGCTGGGCCCCAGGGCTGGGGCAGCTCTGCAGGTGGGGTCTCACCTGAGTGGGGCACAGGGGCAGAATCCCCCCCCTGCTCTTCCCTGCTGCCCACGCTGGGGCTCAGCCCAGGGCTCGGGGGGTTCTGGGCTGGGGCAGGTCCAGCTCTGCCTCAGCAGCACCCCCAGGTCCTGCTCCCAGGGCTGCTCCCAGTCCATTCCCGGTGTTTTGCTGGGATTGCCCCGAGCCATGTGCAGGACCCACAGTGCAAGGAGCCAGGGAGGGGGAGCTGTGAGGGGTCCCTCAGTGCTGCCTGTGACCCACCCGGACCTGGGGCACCTCTGAGAGCTCCCCCGTCCAGGATAACAACGGCCTGGGCTGAGCTCTGTGACTTTCCTGTGTCTGGAACTCTTGAATTTGCTGAATACCCTGCAGCTGTAGCACTGGCACTGCTGCTGTTCTATAACCAGGATTTGGGAAACGCTTCAGTGTTGGTTTGGCTTTGCTGCCAAAGCCGTAACGAGCTCCCCGAGGAGCTCCCCGATGCCTGCTCACGGCAAGGGCTGCAGAAATGAGGAAGCAATTTAGAAATAAATATTAACTTGCAAAGATATTTTCTTCAAAGCTTCAAATGAGCAAAGAGAGATTAAGGTCCAATTCAGGCGGAAAATATCACTGATTTAATTCCTTTCTTTCTCTTCACACAGCTCTTGCCTTTAAAATTTATTTACTGATTATTAGCACTGTTGTGTACTCCCCAAATCTCAATTTTTTTTCTGTTTAGGATCAAGACTTTGAACAAACAGACTGGACTTTATAAGTTACAAGTTTTTTGTAACAACAGATGTCTGTGGGTGCGGAATTTGGAGTTTAAATGGCATTGACACTGTACCCTGAGGTGCAGATTGAGCCTGTTAGGGATATTTGGGGGAATTTCAGCACGGCTTTGGCTGAAATTTGGTCCTGCTGAGCCATTTAATTCTGTGCGTTGCACAGACTTTGCTACTGGGGTTGCTGGTGAGGGTTGGGATGACTGGACAGGGCTCCCTGGTAGCAATTGCAGAGTGCCCGGTCCTGGAGTGATAACCTCAAATATTATCAGGTCCCAGCAGCTGCGTGGAGCCCCAGGAGACAGGAAAAGGATCTTTCTAAGAATGACTTGCAGAAAGAGAAGGAATTTTTTAGTACGTTTGTCATGTCCCAAACCACCAGTCCCAGTGCAGGCAGCTGTTAACAGGACTGGCACTGGGACAGGGCTCCCAGGGGATAATCCTTACAAGTGTCCCCCAAAGCCATCCCCTTCGGGAGTGTTGCTTCCTCCTCCCTTTCCTCCCAGAGAATCCTTTTGTACTAAGGCTGTAAATATTTCTGATTCTTTCAGGGGAAGAACATGTACGGACAAGTTTCCTCTTCCCAAATATTTTGAGTATCTCAGGGATTAGAAAATCGAAAGTAACTTTTCTCATCTTGCTGGTGAATAGTTTGAGATGCAGAGAGATTTTAAATGTGTTTGAAAACCCAGTTCTCCCTGGAATAAGTGACATTTTGGTGTTTAAATGTTTATTATGGCTCTGGCCTGAAGTGACTTGCCCATCTGTCAGAGAACAGAACCCAGATCTCCTCAGTGTGTATTTGTGTACAGCAAAAATGTACACTCGAATAACTGGTGAATCTCAAGGCAGGTTTAGTTTATTAAAAGCAGAGAGAACAAGGTTGGAATGATAAAACTGCATAGTAGATTCTTCAGAATTAATTTCCTGTCTGAGTCTCTCCTGGACATCTTTACACTTGTGACTTGCACAGGCCAGAGGCTGTGGATACGTGCACCTCGTTAAGAAACAACGTTAATGATTCAGCCTGGGGGTTTTTCTAATTTCATTTAAAAAGCAAGCTTAATGATTCAACCTTTATTTTTCTAATTTGTCTCTGCTCCAGACAAAAGAAACTGGAACAAATGATGGAAGAAGAAGGCCTAAAAGACGAAGAGGTAATGAATATGGAGAAACTACCTTAATGGTTAAACACAAGAAATTTTCTTTTCTGAATGGAGATCTTGGATCTTTCCTTGGAATTGCTGTGGTCCCTGTGGACCTCACCTGCAGAATTCTCACTGGGGTCTCTTAAACTTCTAGAAAAGAATCAGGAGGTCGGCACACGCGCAAAAGGAAACGGAGTTTCTCCGCCTGAAGAGAACCAGGCTTGGCCTGGAGGACTTTGAGTCTCTAAAAGTCATAGGCAGAGGAGCATTTGGAGAGGTGAGTCCAGGAGGAAGTGACTGCGTGTGTTTCGAGCTGGCCCTGGCGTTTGTTAAAGGCTTGCTCGGTTTATACAAGCGAAAGGTAAATGTAACAGCCACAGGGTGATTTTAGCTGAACAGTCCCGTGCAGCTGGGTTTTACCTCATAAATGCTGGTTCAAGACATCCTGTGCCTTAAAGGGAACTGGGTGATGTTGAGAAGGAGCTGATGGGCAGCTAAATACAGGTCTGCAGTGGGTTGAAAGGTGAACTCCTGGGGCTGGACCTAGGGAGAGGTGGAGGGCTCTTCTGGTGGCCTTCAGAGAAGGGGTTTGGAGCACCTACTCTCGGTGTGAATTGTTGAATGTCCTCTCTGTTACAATAACTGCAGCTCTTGGCATTGACAGGAATTTTTGCCATTATTGTGCACTGTATAAGGCTTCTTGTATTTTATAATCTGATATGATTTCTTGAAATGGAAGCCAAGGGCTTGATACCCAGCTTTGCCAGGGGTTGTGCTGGGAATGCTGGGTTGGAGCCGATCTTTGTGTGCCCCCAGGTGCGGCTGGTGCAGAAGAAGGACACGGGGCACGTTTACGCCATGAAAATCCTGCGCAAAGCTGATATGCTGGAGAAGGAGCAGGTGAGCAACACCCCGAGCACAAACTGCACTGGGATCACTCTGGGAGCTCCCTGTGCTGTGTGCAGAGGAGGAATAGGCAGCTCTGCTTTAGCTTTAGTAGCTAAAAATTCTGTTGGTTTTTTTTACCTCCTTTCTTATAAAGGAACTAACTCAGAAAAATCTCTGAATTCACAAGGACTTGCTTTCTAGTGGGCTCTTCCAACACAAAGTCCTGTGCAAATGATTCAATGCAGACTTCAGGGCCAGTGTTCTACTGCATTTCTGCCTCACAGGATCAGATCTCAATAGCAAAGAGATAAAACTGCTGGAATTCAGACCCAGAGACATAAAGCAGCAGCATTTCACGTTTTTAAGGGTTTCCTTTGCTAGAACTTCTGGATATACAATGACCTGGGACAGCCACTTGCTCAGCACCGGGATGAAGCTCTTGTGTTTGCAAGAAGAGATCTAATGATCAGGTGTATTTGTAAAGGATTGAGATTTTTGTATATAGGATTTGTATAATATATAGGTTTGCTAGGTGTATATATAAATATGAAATATATAATTAACCATATGTTGAAGTTCTGATAGTATTTCTGCCTTTGGCAGAAGTTTGATTGTTGTTTTCACAGTATTTGATGCTGTTCAGAGGAACAATTGAACTGCCTGTGAAATAAATTGCATTTAATAGAACTGATGCCACGCTCTGTGCCTGCCCAGGTCGGCCACATCCGAGCGGAGCGGGACATCCTGGTGGAGGCTGACAGCCTGTGGGTGGTGAAGATGTTCTACAGCTTCCAGGACAAGCTAAACCTCTACCTGATCATGGAGTTCCTGCCTGGAGGTAACTGCCTGGAATCCAAGGGCTGCTCTCCTGTTGTCTGGGGATAATTTCTTCATTGCAAACGCAGCCTGGAAGTGCAGTGGGTTTGTACTGTGCATCTGTGAGGGAAGGAGATTTCGGCTTTTTTGGGTGCTGAGGTGTCTGGGCAGGCTCGAGGTTTCCTGTTTGGGTCTTCGAGCTGCAGGTATTTAAATTTGGCTTTAATATTCTTCTGCTTCCTACCCTGGTTGTGCCCTGGTTTCTACAGAGCCGCAGCACATCCGGGTTTGGCAAGCACTGACCTGCTGGTTTTAGGTGAATGCAGCAGAAATCGCATTTTTCTATAAACGCCTTCAAAATCAGTGGGAGTGGAGCCCGCGTGCTCACCTCTGGGGTTTGCAGGGGACATGATGACGCTGCTGATGAAGAAGGACACCCTGACAGAAGAGGAGACGCAGTTCTACATCGCCGAGACCGTGCTGGCCATCGACTCCATCCACCAGCTGGGCTTCATCCATCGGGACATCAAACCAGACAACCTCCTCCTGGACAGCAAGGTGTGGGCTGGGCCCTGGCTGGGGGCGAGAAAAGAGGTGCTGTGGTTGTTCATCCTGACCTGAGGTGACAGCTGTGGAAGGAGATGGTGCTTCTCTATTTAGCCCCGTCCCTTCCAGGTTTGAGGACATATCTTCCAAATTACCGAGGAAAATCCCCAAACCAGGACAGACCCCAGCTCCACTCAGACCCCGAGCCCTTCTGACAGCTGTTTAAACTATTTTTGGCTATTTTAGATGCAGTTTAAAGCACGTGGTTTCAGTTCCCTCTTAGGCAAAGCTGTTTCCCTTTGCTCTCACGTCTGTCACACTCCCCCTTGCCAGCTCTGGTCGTACCAAACGTGAGGGATGAGGCTGTTCCAGCAGCCAGGCTGAGAGTGGAGAATCTCCCAGGGGATCAGGGTGTGTTCCTGAGGGCTGGCCAGGCTGCCTGGTCATTGCAGGCACTTTGCACAAAGCCTGATTGTTCCAGTGTCCTCCTGTTGCTCACTCCGAGTTTGTGTAAACCCAAACTTGCTTGGAAAGAGTTTGCCAGCAGTAAATAATGACTTTCCCACTACCATGCTGGAATTACTGCAGAATCCCAAAAGGGTTTGGGCTGGAAGGGACCTTAAAGCTCATCCTGTTCCACCCCTGCCGTGGCAGGGACACCTCCCACTGTCCCAGGTGCTCCAAGCCCCGTCCAGCCTGGCCTTGGACACTGCCAGGGATCCAGGGGCAGCCACAGCTTCTCCCAGCGGTGTGTCCAGTTCAGTATGGTCACATCTAGACATGAACACATTCAGGACTTTGAAAAGGTTGTATATTATATATATTTCTAAAAATTGTAGTCAGTGTGGTCATGTTATGCACCAGGATGGATTCAATCACCGAACTGAGGGTGTTTTTTATCTCCTGGGGCCAGTACACAACCCAGGGACTGCAGCTGCCTCTGGAGACATTTCCTTTCATCCTGATGTGGTTGGGAGTTTGCAGAGCAGAGGTTTCCTGAAGTAAATGGTCCCTGGGCTTTCTCTGTGGAGTAGCAATGGGAGCATTGATGGCTCCATTCCGTGTGCACACCCAGGGCCAGGTTAAACAAGGAAGGCAGAGGACATTGAGGGGCTGGAGCGTGTCCAGGGAAGGGAACGGAGCTGGGGAGGGGTCTGGAGCACCAGGAGCAGCTGAGGGAGCTGGGAAAGGGGCTCAGCCTGGAGCAAAGGAGGCTCAGGGGGCCCTTCTGGCTCTCCCTGACAGAAAGGTGCAGCCAGGTGGGGGTCAGGCTCTTCTGTCGTGTCTCAAGTGCAAGAACAGCAGGAATCGGCCTTAAGCTGTGCTGAGGAGGTTCAGATTAGATATTAGACTTTTTATTCACTGCAGGAGTGGTCAGGCATTGGAATAAGTTGCCCAGGGAGGTGGTGGAGTCACATTCTCTGGAAGTGTTCAAGAGGCATCTGGATGTGGCACTTGGGGACATCATTCAGAGGTGCTGATGGTGGTGCTGGGTTCTCTCCCAGCCTTGCTGATGCTGTGATTTGCTGTGATAATGTCTTGTATTGGTTTTGGATTTTGGTTCTTTTGTTTATTTCTAGGGCCACGTGAAACTCTCAGATTTTGGTTTGTGTACCGGACTGAAGAAAGCCCACAGGACAGAATTTTACAGGAACTTGAACCACAGCCTCCCCAGTGACTTCAGTGAGTTGTTTGGCTCCGAAGGGTATCTGGGTGGTTGCTCTTGGTGCCTGGCACAACTCATTTCAGTGTGAGGCTGTGGCTGCAGTAGGGAGTCTAATAACCAACTCTGCATCTTGAGGTGGATTTTCATTTTCTGTAAAATAAAAATAATTTCAGTTACTTTAAACCCATTTTCACTTCCAGAAGTTTGTCTCTGAGACAGACTCTGCTGTAGCCCTTTGCACATGTAATAAAACGAGAGCTCAGTGAGGTGGTAGCTGCTGGCTGGATCTGAAGTGTCACTGAAATTAATAAACCAGCACAGTCTCAGGATTATTCTCGAGGGGAATAACTTGGATCATGGAGTTACATAAACCCTGAGAGTTTGGTTTGCTAATGAAAGGCTTGATGAGATGCTGCCCACGTTTCACAGGTTTGGAAGTTGCTGGGAGGTTTAGGTTTGGGGTATTGGCACCCATCTTAAATGAGATCTTCAGTGTAATGGTGTGGGGGTAAAAATATGTTGGGTGAGCAGTAGGATTCAGTCACAGCTATTGAATCTCCTGCAGCTTTCCAGAACATGAATTCCAAAAGGAAAGCAGAGACTTGGAAGAGGAATCGCCGGCAGCTGGTAAGTACCGCTTGGAAATGTTGCTGCTGAGGTGCTGCATCCAACAGAACGTGGATTCACATGGAAGTTCTTGGGGACATCAAGAGTTCTGGGCAGTCCTGAAAGAAAAAGATTCAGGCACTTTTTAAAAAGAAGAGGAATGACTCCAGTTTGTCCTTCACCCATCTGCTGGACAGCTGGTGACATATGTGCTGGAGATAGCACTGCCATCGTTATTTACGTGGATATCTGAAGTCTCCCGGCCAAAGCTGTCAGTTCTTGCCACTTCCACTCTAACGAAGGGCTGCTGACCCATTCCAAGGTCTAGATGGACAGTGATACCCTTCCCCAAATTCCTGATGCTATTTTAAGACTCCTTCACATGAAGATGTTGATTTTGTCTCTGTGTATCTTGGAAAAAAGGCTTTAAACCCCTTTGCTAAGAGATCTCAGAGATCTGGTGTTTTCCTCAGAATAACCACCCCTGTGTAAGCTCCCCTTTCCACGTCAGGCAGCTTTCCCTGCAGGTGCATAACTGCTGGTGTTTGTTCCAGGCTTTTTCCACCGTGGGAACCCCCGATTACATCGCTCCCGAGGTTTTCATGCAGACTGGGTACAACAAGCTGTGTGACTGGTGGTCCCTGGGGGTCATCATGTACGAGATGCTGATCGGTGAGGAACGGGCAGGGCAGGGACTGGGGGAGCAGGACATCAGCTGTGTTCCTGGAATGCCACAATCCCAGACTGGTTTGGGTTGGGAGGGACCTTAAATCCCATCCAGTCCCACCCCTTCCACTGTCCCAGGGTGCTCCAAGCCCCATCCAACCTGGCCTTGGACACTTCCAGGGATCCAGGGGCAGCCACAGCTTCTCTGAGCAGCCTATTCCCATGCCTGGGGTCAGGTTCTCAGAGCGTCCACTCCTTGCCTGGTCTGTGAGGGGTGTTCTGACTTCAGGAATTGTTTTTGCTCGATCCAAGATTGTATTTTCGTTTCTTTTCAGGTTATCCACCCTTCTGTTCCGAGACTCCTCAAGAGACCTACAAGAAAGTGATGAACTGGAAGGAGACCCTGACATTTCCTCCCGAAGTTCCAATCTCTGATAAAGCAAAGGATCTTATTTTAAGGTGCCAGCCCCATGGTTTGCCAGTTAATATAGCACTAATTTCCCTGTCTTGTCTCTGTATTCTGTGCCTCTCATGGCTCGTTTCCCATGGAGAAACCCTGATGCTACAAACTGTTACACACATGCATCAAACGCTGAACTCCCTTGTCAAGTTCTTTTGTCTCTCAGGCCTTTTAGCGGTTCCCTGACTAAACTGTGCTAAAAAGGAGCTCCCATGGAAGTGCTGCTGCTTTGGCAAAATATTCCTGCTCCTTATTTTGCCTGCAAGCTCCTCATGGAAGCAAGTTCAATCCTTTTGACAGAGCTGACTCCTTACAGCAGCAGTGATTTTGCCTTTGTATGCGCTGGAGCACACACACGTATCCCAGTGCTTGCTGACACATTTGTTCTTCGTTATCTGTCCTCAGGACAGAAATATAAATGTCTAGTTTTTCAGGCTTTATATGTTCTCCTGCTCTCCACTGGTCCTGAAATAAAAAAGTCGTGTTGTGCTGCTGAAGGAATAGCACAGCTTAGCAGTGGCACTGGACACGACATTCCTGAACGGAACCTCGTGTGTTGGTTTTGCTGTGGGAGTCCTCAGTCTGCTCCATTTATATGTTAAGAAACCGTAGCAGCGTCAGTTCAGAAAGCTGTTCCATTTCTGGATGGAATGCTTTCGTTCTCATTCTCCCTTCATTTTCATTCTTCCTTCCATCCCAGATTTTGCTGTGAATGGGAGCACAGAATTGGTGCATCTGGTGTGGAGGAAATAAAGAGTAACCCATTCTTTGAAGGGGTTGATTGGGAGCACATCAGGTAAGAGGCTTTGCAGAAAAGCACCTGCTCAGGCCAGCCTGGTCTGCAGCAGGGAGCAGCTGACTGGCATTTATCATACCCAGCTGGGGGTGAGAGCATTTTGTTCTCTCCCTGAAGCTTGCTGAGGTTTAGGTACCTTCAGTCTTGATTCTGTTAAGAAATGGAAGGGGCTGAACCCTGCTTTGTCTGCCTTTGAAATCTCAATGCTCCCTCTGCTCTTCTTGGCAGAGAGAGACCTGCTGCGATTTCCATAGAAATCAAAAGCATCGATGATACCTCAAACTTTGATGAATTTCCAGAATCTGATATCCTTAAACCAACAGGTAAATGATGGTTTGATTCTCTGTGTAAATCCTCCTCCTCTCCTGTAGAATAATCCTTCCTGTTAGCCAGCTCTTACCAGATGCTGATTTATTTTTCTCACGACCAAATAGCTTGGAAACCTCGTGGTGCAGGGGGGCAAGCTGGAATTTGGGTTCAGGGAGATGCAGGCTTGTAAATGCTGTGGGGGTTGTTTGAGAAAGGGCAGCTCCCAGAGGCAGCAGAGCTTCCAGAAAGTTCAAATCTCAGCAGGGCCTGGGAGCCCAACGCTGCAGGTTCCCCTCGGTGCCGATTCCTGCTGGAGTAGGGGTGGGAAGGGTGGAGCCGAAGGGGATGTTCTGGTGTGGATCTCTGAAGGATCACAGCACAGTCACAGATCTCCTCCATCAGTTTAAAAACAATCCCAGGCTGATTTGGGTTGGAAGGGACCTTAAAGCTCATCCCATTCTACCCCTGCCACGGGCAGGGACACTTCCACTGTCCCAGGGTGCTCCCAGCCTGTTCAGGAACTCTCACAGGGATTGGGGCATCCACCACCTCTCTGGGCAGCCCATGCCAGTGATTCATAGCTCACATTATAAAAAATTTCTTCTTTCCCTGTGGTCTGAATCTCCCCTCTTTTAGCTTAAAACCTTTGTGCCATGTCCTGTGTCCCAGCAGTTCTTTCCTGGGCTTGAAGCAGAAGCTGCCTCCTGCATTTGTGGTATTTTTTTCCTTTAGAAACATTTTGCCTTATTCCACACCCAGTGTTTTGTATGAAAACAAACTCTGCAGTTCCAAAGGATAATTCTATTTCTTCTGTGTCTTCCCAGTGGCAACAAGCAACCACCCAGAGACTGACTACAAGAACAAAGACTGGGTTTTTATCAATTACACCTACAAGCGTTTCGAGGGCCTGACGGCCCGAGGAGCAATCCCATCCTACATGAAAGGAGGGAAGTAACGCAGCTTTACCTGGGACTTCTGAGCCGTGGAATTCTCTTGCTGTACTTTGGGTTTACACCCACAAAAGAACTTTTTTTTTTAAAAAGAAAACTTGAGGGCTATCAACTCTCGGAGAAGACTTCAGGACCCTGTTTTGTTACACACCTGGTTGTTGTTAAGGATTTTTTTTTCCTGCGCCATTGAAATATTCCACATGTTTGCATCCTGTCTGCTGCCAGCACCTTTTGCTGCTTCAGGAGCAAGAGTTTTTTTTATATTCTTTGCCAGACTGTGCAGTCCATGGGGAGGTGAGAGCAAGCTTTCCCTTTGGCATTGCAAAGCATGGGATTCTACGGGGCTGTGTCCGGCCCTGCACAAAGTGACAAACTCACACTGCCAATTCCGCCAGCACTGTTTGCCCAGTGGCTGAGGACTCCAGGACAGAGGAAACAAAGCAATAATTGAAGCTTGACACAGACAACTCTCCAGGAAACTGTAGTAGAAGGACACAACTCGGATTTTGCCTTAACCTCACTTTGTAGTGCTGTTTTTATACTGCTCCTTGGAAGCCTCTTCCATTGCATTTCTCAGCTCTGTCGCTGTGGCCTCCAGTTCTGGTGCACTTTACTTTTGGTACTAAGTGACCCTCAAGCCATTTAATATTTTTTCTAAATTAAAAAAAATTTTGCAACACTTTTTCTTTCCTAAACAGAGGAGAAACGGGCCATTTCCTCCAGCGAGCGCCGAGTTTTTGGTTACTGTATGTCAGGGTGGATCCATAAACAACACAGATAAACTACAGCTGGTCACACAAGTGGGTCTGGAATTGGAGCAGAGGGAGGGAAATTCCAGGAACCTGAGCCTTGGTGGGCAGGTTGTGCACAGCTGGGCCAGCTGCTGCCGTTTCTTGGCCACCTCTGAGCTCTGCTGCATTTTCAGTGGTGGAAAGGCAAAACCCCATCTCCTGTGGCCTTTTTGCTGGTGGGTTTGAGCAGAGCAGGATCAGAGTCCTGCTGAGGGAGGCCTGCCTGGTGTTCCCCCACGGAGCTGCTCCTGCTGTCCTGGCTGTGCCGTCGGTACCCAGAGCCTCCCAGGGATGGTGCCTCAGGGGTCACTTTTGGGGCAGTGGGACCCACCCAGTGTCCACTCGTTGATTGTTGCCTACTCTAATTTGTAAAAGTACACTCAGTTCCGATCAGGTCTCTCCAGGAGAGCCCCCAAGTGCCTTTCCTTGCCTAAGCCTCTCTCAGAACACGACAGCATTTTGGGAGGGAGGATTCTGCCTCAGCAGAGCTTTTCCCAATTCCTTTTTCTAACCACGAGCTCCACTTTGTGCCGTTTGTAGTGAACTCTGCACTTGCAGGGGCAGGTGGCATCGACCCTTGGGCCTGGAATTTACAACCAGATATTAAAAATAGAACTCAATGAGGTTTCTAAAAGCGTGTCTCGATTCAAATTGTCCTGGATTCCTGCAAACTCCTCTTGGTGCTGAACACTAACTCCGGAGCACAGACAGGACAAAGCTCCAGCCGTGTCTCACAGGAAATAAAAAGGCTTCCAGGTCTGTTCAGTCCTGATGTTCTTGATCAGAAAATGAAACAAAATGGATTTGTAGTGGCACTATTTTTGTTTTTTTACATAGGTGCTTTTAGGGAATGTTTACCTAGATGTGTCTTGACTCGAGTGCCATCCCCAAGGACTGAGGGGGGACTGCCAGTCCTGTACAGAACTCGTCAGGGTCCTCCCCTCACCACCCCGTGCTTTTTGTACGTCCTACGAGTTCTTGACTTGCCACAAGCAGTTTAGACAGCAGCTGGGTCCTGCCAAGCTGAAATGCAAACCCAGCCTTAATCAGGAGTGCCGGGATCTCCGTAGTCAGAAGGGCTCTTGGATGAATAAGGGCTAACGGGAGGAGTGACTTGTAGGATCAGGCTTTTATCAACTCATCCCTAGATCCCCTTCTGCTCGCTTTTGACTCTGCACGAAGGACTGATACCAGCTTCTCAAACTGCTCCATCCTTATCCTGCAGTTTCTTCCAGCCATTTGAGAACGTTGCCTTATAAACCATTGGAATCAATAGAAAACCATTTTTTTCCCAGTTCCTCACAGCTTAGTTACTGCCTTAAAATAAAAACAAAAATCAAAATCCTTTAAAGCTGCTGTGGATTAGAACAAATGTTGTTGAGGTAATAGCTGTATTGTTAGCCCTTTACTGAAAGGGACCAGCGTTTTTATTTATAAATACCAAAGATGAAGAAGCTAAACAATTTTGTGATAAGTTGCTGTGAAAAACCAACTCTCTCGTACTGTGTATTGTGCATTTTGAGTGCTGTGTGTGACGTGGGACCCCTCAGGTGTCACTGGAGTCCAAGGTGAAGTTTTCAAAGGCACGAGGAGCAGTTGGGTACCTCATTCCCGTTGTCTTCCAGCAGCAGTTGGACGTGTTTGCATCCAGTCCTGTTGGGCACAGCAGTGCAGCGGGAGGTTCTGTGTCCCGGGGCAGTGTAAGCCTGCTTCCTGTTCCCGCTTTTCACCAACATTAGGGAAAAAAGCGTCTCCTACAGTGTCTCCTTCCCAGGATCCACGCTCACTGCGAACAGTAAGGATTTTGTATGCCTGTTACATCTTCCATGGTAGCCAAACATTTTTACATTTTTTTCTTGTGTTTTGAGGTTGTTAGTATCTTTTACCTGGTTTTTTTTTTTTAAGCTGCAGTTGCTGGATTTCTAGAAGTAATTCCAATCTGAATTTCCAGTGGGTCTGAACACCTTTTGCTGCCAGTTCATCTCTGTATCATGCCTAGCACAAAGCTACACTAAGTGTTTCTTATCACTGTGCCCTGACTCTGCCTTAACCTCTAAGTTGAAAAAGTGTTCTGTAAATATTTAAAAGCTGTTACAAAATTGCACTGTAAAATTTGGCAGGTGTAGTCAACTTTTTATGGAACGATCTCATTGTGTTGTGTAAATAAAATCCTCTTAGTAAACACACGACTGTTGGTGGGCTGTGCTTTACAAACGGGAGTCAGAGAATCCTGGAATGGTTTGGGCTGGAAAGGACCTTAAACCCCATCGTGTTCCACCCCTGTCATGGGCAGGGACACCTCCCACTGTCCCAGGTGCTCCAAGCCCCGTCCAGCCTGGCCTTGGGCACTGCCAGGGATCCAGGGGCAGCCACAGCTGCTCTGGGCACCCTGTGCCAGGGCCTTACACCCTCCCAGGGAACAATTCCTGCCCAATATCCCATCCATTGCTGCCCTCTGGCAGTGGGAAGCCATTCCCTGTGTCCAGGTCCTGGTGAAGAATCCTTCTCCACTTTTCTTGTAGCCCCTCCAGACAGTGGAAGGTGCTGTGAGGTCTCCACACCAATCCCACCTTGTTCAAACTCTTCGTGCCCTTCCCAGGAGAAGCCTGGAAGTCCATTCAAGGTTGAAGATGGAAGTCAAAGCCAGACCTGTTCCAAAGCTGTTTTCTTCTGAAGAAAGGTACAGTGGAGAGCCCTTTTCACAGCACCGACCCAACATCCTAGGGTTTGTTAGAGATGCTGCAGTTTGAGGGTCAAGAAGTGTTGTCTGTGCTGCCTTTAGCACATCGCTGCAGTGAGGTGTGAACTTTGTGCAGGATGAAGTGAACTTTGGGCTTCTCTCAGCACAAATGGTGGTGACACTTCCCTGCCAGATCCCCCAGGCTCTGTCTGAGGCCAAACTACTCCTTAGACTTTGCAATCACAACCCACATTTACTTTATGAAGCAAGGAAACAAAACTTTGTAGCTTTCTATCCCTGCCTGCTCTTCTATTCCACATTGAAAACAATTTTTAAAGGAGCCAAACAAGTCACGTATAATTTATACTTTAATACAGAAAAGAAACCATACATCTGGGGTTCATACACAGCACAGGGAGCACTTCAGTACATCTAGAGTAAGACAAAAGTTGACCTTGTACTTGAAGTAGGTGACCATGAGAGGAGGAAAAGCAAACACTTTTAAAATTTGACCCAGTGTTCCAATGGAACTCACGCTACTAACAAAATTTAAAATCCAAAACGAGTAATTACTTGGGAAAGCCAATAACCTACAGTGGGTGAGTGGTAAAAACTGCATGGGAATCACGGGAGCTGGGTATCTCCATCCCATGCTGAGGGTGCAGCTGTTGCACAGGGACCACGAGCTCCTACAGGCACTGAGAGTCTATAACTCCCACGAGGGCCTGGTGCAGTTCAGTGAAGTGCCTGAATCCTTCCAGAGGCAGAGCTGATGCTGGGCTCAGGGGATTTGGTTTGGCTGGACATGGTACTGCAGCTGTCAGACCCCAAAAGGTGCTGTTGGGGTGCAATTCTCAGCACCTGCTGCCTTGACACAGTCCTGAGGAGGAGCTCTGAGCAACACCACTCGTCAGTCCTTAGAGCAGAACGTGTGGAACCTCCAGTTCCAGCTCAGCTGGGCAACACCAACACTCATTTAATTAAACCTGACACTGCTGGGGAAATAAATCCACACTGAGAAACATCATCACAGGGCCTGGGGGCCGTCACTGCTGGGCACTCAGGGCCTAGGGACAAGTTCCACCGCTGCTGGGCTCACCAGTGCTTCTGTCTGTGCTGAGGGAACAGCTCACCCCCAAGGCAAGGAACGGGGTTGCTCTGGCCCCTGCTGGAGGTTCATGGTCCGTGTGTTTTCCCTTCTCTACCACAAAACCAGCAATAATGGAGCGTCTGCACAGCACCCCAGCTCTGTGCAGGCACCAAAGGACACTTCTCTCTACTGACCCAATGACACACAGGGAGCAGTTTTCAAAAGCAGTCAAGTGGAATTTGGGCATCTGAACCCCTGGGACTCTTAGGAGGTCCCGAAATCTTCCCGTAGGCACTTCTTTTTAGAAGAAATCTACTTGCTGCACTTGGGAAAGAAGCTGAGAACGGGAACACTGAGAGACTGCAACCTGTATCCATACTAACGGAAATCAAGTGTGCCTTGGCAGAGATTTGTTACTTGCAGCTAAAAATTTCTGCTTGAGTAACTTGCACTGAAAACCACAAACACCTTAGCAGCACCCAGCAGCAAACTTCACTGCTCAACCCACCAGGCACGTGGCAGTCAGAAGGAGAACAACAAAAATCTGATTGATGTTGCAGCCCTGCCAATAAAGAATTAAACTTTTTAGGGCTGGACTGATACCTACACCTCAATTTTGCCAAGTCTGACCGGGTAACTCAACATCCAAGTGATCCAGGTTTCAACACAACTGCCAGAGGAGCACTGACCTGACCAGCTCTGTGAGGAGCTCTGTCCCTCTCTTCCTTCTTGAATGGTTTCAGCTTTTCTTTGCACCAGCACCACCTTTAGAACTCTGATTTGGGTACACAGAGGCTTTATGCAGCCATGAGAAGGGATGGCTTGGTGAGGCAGCCCTGTTCTGAGTGCCCTGAGCTCAGCTGAACTCACTGTGTGCTCATCAGGGTTAAGCCAGTTCCTACAAGGAACCCCCACAGGGAATTCCTACAGGTAACTCCTACAGGAACTCAGAGCTGCAGGGGCAGGACCAGTGAGGCTCCAATCTACCTGAGCTAAACCAGCCTGGAGCGCGCCTGTTCCTACAGTCACAGCTTCGCTGGTCCTGTCCCCGAATTCCCAGAGCCTTGCACAGATCAGGGTAACACACTCAGAGCACCGAAGGACAGCTGCTCCCAGGTATGTGCATTCTTCTCTACCGAGGGCTGGTTTACTGTTGGTATTTCTTACCTGCCTGACAGCAAAATGGTCCAGTCAGTTCCAAACTGGGAAGATTTTTTAAGCTGGATTTTTAAAGCTGCAGCAGCAGCAGCTCCTTGGAGAGTCTACAGCAATTCTGACTGGCTAAGGCTGATGAGACCAAGGATTTTACTCAGGTAGTAAACTGGGAGCTCCTCCACTGGCTTTGCCTTAGCAGGGGGATGGAGAAGACAACTCAAAGTCTTCAGCATGCACAGTCACCTCTAGAAAGCTTCTTACATCTATTTGGCTATTAACGGATTTATTTTGTTGGTAAAATATCAGCTACAGTCTCTTCTGGGTTTTCCTTCTGCATGATCTACTCGTTTTACAGAACTTAACAGAAAACATCCCTGAAAACAATGGCTCCATCTCACGGAGAAGGATAGATGGGGAATTCCTGTGAACAGGCATAGGCTTCCTACGGAGCTGGTTCCTCCTGGCCCAGGGCAGCAGTACAGCACGCTGGGCCGAAGCCAGGTGGCAGTGCAAACAGATTCCTCCACCCTCAGGGCTTTGCTGTCACACTGTGCTACATTTCTGCTGGTTGATAAAGAATATCATCTGTCCTGCTTTGATGTTCGCTCCTCTGTAAGTGATCCTCACAAAAACAAAGCTGTGCCTTATGGTAAAGGAAAGCTTTGTCTTGACAGGCCCAGAATTTCCTCTCTCATGTCAAACAAGACGTTTCTACACACTTGTGCTCTTCTTTCAGAAGTTTAGATAAAATATTCAGCACCCACAATCCGGAAGCCTTTGTAGTAGAAACAACAGATCATTTCTTTTTGTCTGAGGAGATGTTGCTTTTGATTGCACAATTAGGACTATGGACTGTGGCTCTTTATTAACATGCTTGAAATATGACAACGTAGTAAGAGCATGAATGAGGACAAAGCACCTTGCAGGAGTCTGTGTCCCATCAGCTGGGATGAAACTACGGCGAGAGGTTTTCCCACATCCAGCAGGATTCTCCACCCTGAGCCACACTAATCCGGTAAATCGTTCACAACCATCTGGGAGAAGGGGGCGTTCAGCCTGTCCAGTTCATCCACCTGGGGGGGATGATGCATTATAACCTCGTGGTCCTCGGAAACGTCATCCCCCACCGTGACCAGGTTTGTCAGGGATTTGCTCCGGACGCACTGGAAATCCACGTGGCGGCTCTTGCCCTCCTCCTTCTCCCAGGACATCTGGATGAAGGGCCGCTGCACGTAGTTGTAGATCACCTCGGAGCGGCCTCCCGGCCTCCTCTTCACCTTCTCCTTGCACGTGGGATACCCTGGAAGCACAGAGAGCCAGTCAGTTCCACTGCACCTCTGACTCACAAAGGGACAGCAGGATTCCAGAACATGCACGGAGAAGTGACTGTGGGGTCAGGGTGGGACACACACTCACACACCCACACCCCCCCATAGACAAATGCTCAGAATTCAGACAAATGCTCAGATCCCACATTTAGCATTATTGGCTTGCAAAAGACTGTTCTCTTTTCCCCTGCAATGGAGCCCTGGAAGGCTGGACATCCTTCAAGAAAGCTCCAGGAGCAGGTCATCCCCTCCATGTGCCAAAAGATGAGCCAGTGAGGATGAGAAGGAAAAAGGGGCAGAGAAATCAGGAGGACTATGGTGATGTCGTGAGGTTATGTGGGGAGAAAATGAGAGGAGTCAAGGCTGAACTTGAGCCCAGGTGGGCAACAAGGCCAAGGACACCTGGGCTGTACCAGCCATGGGGTGTCCAGCAGGCCCAGGGCAGTGATCGTCCCCCTGTGCTGGGCGCTGCTGGGGCACCTTGAGTGTTGTGTTCAATTCTGGGCCCCTCATGGCAGGAGAGGCATTGAGGGGCTGGATCGTGTCCAGAGAAGGGAACGGAGCTGGGAAGGGTCTGGAGCCCCAGGAGGGGCTGAGGGAGCTGGGCAAGGGGCTCAGCCTGGAGCAAAGGAGGCTCAGGGGGCCCTTCTGGCTCTGCACAACTCCCTGACAGGAGGGGCAGCCGGGGGGGTCGGGCTCTGCTCCCAGGGCACAGGGACAGGAGCACAGGGAACTGCCTCAAGCTGTGCTGGGGGTGTTAGATTGGATATTGGGGAAAATTTCTTCACCAGGGTTGTCCAGCCCTGGCACAGCTGCCCAGGGCAGTGGTGGAGTCCCCATCCCTGGAGGGATTTAAAAGATGTGTGCATGTGGCACTTGGGGACGTGGTGGGCTTAGCAGTGCTGGGTTAATGGTTGGGCTCAATGATCTCCCAGGGTTTTTCCAACCTAAATAATTCCACAATTCTCTGACAAGAGGGTGCAGCACTGTGTGTAGTCAGTCTAGAGGTGCTGCACAGCACCAGCCATTCTGTGAGCAACCACAGCTACTATAAAAACAAGACAGTCTCCCAGGACAGAGCCCAGCATTCCTGAAGCTCCCTAAGGGAATGCTTGGATCAGCAGGTGGAAACATTTGACTCCTGTTTCCTGTTTCCTCATTCCTAAGGAGACAAGTTGTTCTTGTACGTGTTATGAACCTTTTACTTGCCTTTAACTTTTAAGCCTCCTGGCCAATTTCAGCACGGTAGAGGTAAAGGAAGAACATGCTGAGTTTTAACTGGTTTCATGAAGATAAATGTAAAACACAGAGCAAACAAGGAAATGCCTGGAGGCCAGAGGAAACCAGGCTTTACTGACTGGAGTCACCTGGTTCTGCACTTCCCCTGCTGAAGCTGCACTGTACCTTCGATGCCAATGCGAATGTTCTTCAGGCCCCGCTCCTTCAACACAGCTTTCGCCACATCCCGGTTCTCGATGTACTTGAAGAATCTGTACAGCTTGGAACTGTAAAGGACTGGAGAAATAAAAAGGGTGATTAGAATCTACAAAGAGGAACCTTCTCCCTGCTTTAGACATGCCCTGCTGTGCCGAAAGCCAGGTGTGGTTTCCAAGAATTAGTTCAGGTGTCTGTTTTGCTCCCTGGGATAAACTGTACTTCCTTGTGGGAGAGCAGAGATGCACATCACAGTCTCGATGGACTGGGTGGTGATGGGAGTGTAAAGCAAAGTATTCCCTCATTAAGGAGCCAGGAAAAGGCTGAGGGAGAGGCAGAGACAGAAGGAGAAGTGCAGTGAGAGCTGGGGTCAGTTCTAACTAGCCAGGCACCCTGCTGCCTGCAGCACCAGCTCGTACAGAGCACACAAATCAGGGCCCCACGTGCCAGGGTCTCCCCTGTTTGGGAATGTGTCCTGTCCTTACAGCCGGGTGTGTGTGGAAGGCAGTGCAGAGCCCTTACTCTGCGAGTACTCCTCTCCCATGGGAGGTGGGTGATCCTCATCCCAGTCCACGGTGTCCTCGTCCGTCAGCACCACGATGTGACACTCGCGCTCGCCCTTCCTGGCGCTGTCCACCATGATGGGCAGGATCAGCTCCTCCAGGTAGCTGTCGAACTGCTTGTGAGCCCCATCGTTGGACAGCTCGTGTAACAGAGCACCTGAGGGGACACAGAGCACAGCAGCTTTGCTTCAGTATGAAAATACAGCTCAGCTCTGCACTCCCCAGATCCACCCAGGAGCACAGCCAGGATTCTTCTGCAGATAAAATGCTCAGCATATGTTCAGACACATCAGCAGCCTCCAGATCCAGAACTGACAAAATCAGAAGTACAGCCTGCATTTCAAATGGGATGCAAATTGCGCTGCAGAACCATTCCATTCCCATCCAAAACCCAGCAAGCTCCAATCAATACAGTGGAACAGTAACAGACTGAATAATTAATTCATTATGATACTTAACTTGAATTTCCAGCAACAACCTCTGCCCTTGAAAGTACACTCTGCTGCCTTCTCTGTGATCTCTCATCAGAGAACAGGGCAGGAAATTCCACCCACAGCCTGTGCTATGATACCACACACCCATTTCAGTGAAGTGCCTTTCACAGACCTGCCTGTGTTAAAAGTACTTTTCTGTGCCAGCATGCCCACCAAAAAGCTGCTCCCAATCCAATCCCTTCATGACCAGGAATTCTACTACTTTCCAGATTTGGTAACCTTGGTTCCTGCTCTGCCCATCAGCCTTTAGCTTGAACTATTCATGACCTCTGGTACATTTTGGATAGGGGTTATAATCTTGCTTTTAGCCTTCATTTTGTTGGCAATAACAGCAAGTTCTGCTCAGCCTCTGTTACAAAAACAGACTAAAATGTTTATAATTTGCTTTTGGAGCAAGGTGCCTGTGTTCTGAAGGATTTGGTCACTTCACCTTGGATTGAAGCAGCCAAAAGGAAGCTGTTTAAATGCAACTTGAGCCCCAGTGAAATCCACATGTTCATGCCTAAACTAAAGCACAAGATAAAGAACTGCACTGAATCAGGATCAGAGTGCTCAACACCCTGCAGTTGGTCTCCTAAGAGCTGATTTCTCTCCATACTTACTTAAATCTTGACATTTGATTGTGTTGAAATCAAAGTTTATGCAGAGGTAATCACACGTGTCTCGAAGGTCTGGGATGGAAATCCCATCAGGGCAGTTAATGATTCCGGTTTTGTAATAATCCTGGGAATAAAAGGACAGTTTTTGGAGAAAAAAGTTAAGAATATCTTGGACTACGATAATTCCTAATTAGTTCTTTGTTTTGTTTACTAATACTGGAGAGACACTGAAGCTATTTATAGCTGTGTGAACAGTAAAACAGCCCTGCTTGTCCGAGAATTTACGTCTCTCTGCAGTTCCTCTCAGGTCTGATAAATGATGAGCTCCACTTAAAACTTTTCCATGGCACAGGGTTTAGTAACATCTCAAATGCAAAATGCATTTATGTGCAACCACAAGGTCAGGATACAGGAAAGGTAGAAAGCAACACGAGCAAATATCTGAAACGTGGACTTATTCCAAAGCCTGATATATTTTTTCTTTAAAAATCACATTGCAAAACGTAAAAACAGAATGTCCCAGGGAGTGCAGCTGCCTGGAGATGGCTCAGCTGTGCACATGTGACAAACAGATTGTTCCTCTCTTCCCTCCCCGTGTGCAGAGCCGCCCTTACCAGCACGGTGCGGAACACGGCCGAGCTGATCCCCTCGGCGATCTCGTACTCGCCCTTCTCGTTCGGCCGCGTGAAATTGTACTCCCTGCCTGGCCCAAACATTCTGAAGAGGCAAAGAACCATGTAAGTGCACAAGAACATCGAAATGCATTTATTCCAGAGACAAGCAGGGGTTAAAGAACTCTTCCCTGTGAGGGTAGGGAAGCCCTAGTACAGGGTGCCCAGAGAAGCTGTGGCTGCCCCAGCCCTGGAAGTGCCCAAGGCCAGGTTGGATGGGGCTTGGAGCATCCTGGGATGGTGGAAGGTGTGGATAGGGGGTGGAATGAATTGAGCTTTAGGGTCCCTTCCAGCTGAGGCCATTCCATGATTCAGTGCTGAAGCCCAGCAGTGACACAGAGATAACTTAAACCTCCACTCAGATCTCTTCCGTAGTAAATAAGGACAAGAACTGGCTCAGGGAGGCCTGGCCTCTGTTGCTATGGCTACTGCACTCTAAGGAACAAGCCAAAGGAACAGATCATTCAGTCCTGGGGCAGAAAATCCCCTGGCAATAAAGCCCTTGCACTGACCTCCACCAGATAACTCCCCACGGCTTTCGATGCCTTGTTTTACACAACGACCCCTGCAAGGGTCAGCGACCCAGCAGAGCCCTCTGGCCAGAGAGGGGGGAAAGTGCTGGCAAGAGAGCACACGAGGATTTCCTGGTGCAGGAACAGGCTCCAGCCTCTCAGCAGGAGCTGAGTAACTTCTCTCTCGGGGCAGTATCGAGAGGTGGCAGCAGGAGGAGATGGGGCATTATCATGTTCCCCTTTCAGGAGGAAGGTTATCAGCTGGGGACAGATGCACTGCTCACAGACCAGGCAAACACCGGGGGAGAAGGCAAAAGGAGACCAGGTTTAGGTAAAATTGTGTATTTTTTATGGAAGTGGACCACAGGGAGACTGATCTAGAGAACTACCAACTCTCCACCTGGTCAGGTCTTCTGGGGCTCACACACAAGCAAATTCTTACTGAGGTCACTGTGTGTACAGATGGGATCACAAAACACACATTGCATGTTTATTCCATTTTAAAAAACTTTAGACTGTCTTGAGGTACCTAGAAAGGAACAGGAGCAACCCACCTTCCCAGCATGGTGTCAGGGTGAGCAGTGAAGATCTGGGGGTTCACTGCAAAGCGGGTGCCATCCACCACCAGCGTCACTTTCTCTGGAGCTACTGTCTGGGAACTGCCGCTTGAAGACACTGCACAGCATCCATGGCGCTCCTGGGCATTAAAATATTCCAACTGTCTCTTATTTCCCTCTGGGATGTGGCAGCTGTGAGGTTCTTCAGGAGCAGCCAGCATGCTACTGATCTGGGGGCTCACTGGGCACGTGCTGTGTCGGCATTCAGAGTCCAGACCTGAGGGACACGAACAAACATTGCAAGGGGGAGAGAGGATTTATTGAAAAACATCATTTCACAGTAACACTTCCTGCTGAAATGAGAAAACTGAGTCATGCAATAATTAAGGATGCCGACAGCCATAACTGTCAGGGTAGTGTTATATGACACAAAACTAGGCTGGCATTGAACCGAACCAGCAGCTGAGCCGTGACACTCAATGCTCCTTGTTAAAGCAAGATGGATTCGGGTGCAAAGGGCAGGAGCACAGGAATTAGGCAAGGTCAGGAATGGAGACCCAGAGTGCTGGCAGGACTCCCGGGGAAGCTGAGCAGCAGCACACCCCTCACCAGAGCGGTGCAGGGCAGCAGTGCCCAGTGCCAGCCCGTGGTGGGCACACGGGACTGTCCAGATGCCTCACTGAACCTGCTCAGGGCCAGCCCCAGGAGGAGCTAGCCGGCCGGGGCACTGCCTTGCCAAGATGCTGAACTCTGCTGTGAACTTCTGTCCTTTCCAGCAGCCTGGCACAGGCAGGGCACATACTCCCCAGTGCACGCTGCCTTGTGATACCGGAACATTTTCCAAAACAGAACACCCCTGAAAGCCCAGAAAATAACCTCCCTTAAAGATTACAAGGTTGAGGACATTATCCTTACCCTCAGTCCTGGGAACTGCAGGGTTGTGACCTCCTAACACCACAGAACTTTCTTCTGACTCATGGGCTGCTGCAGTTCTGTTTTCCACAGCACAACTGGACTCTGGATTTCTCAACCAGTCTGTGCCCCCAGCACAGTTCACATTCATGCTGGGCCTCCGTGCTGTGAGGAGTTGGTGGCGTTTCCTAAGAGAAGAGCTGGGGAGAGAATCCAGGTTGTTAGTTTTGGATAAACCTCCAAACAATGAAGTTCAAATCCCTGTATCTGGTCCCACAAGCAAGGTCCCCCAGGCTCAAAAGGCATTTCTTCAGGTATTTAACTGTGTTTCAGAGGTTTATGGTGCTAGTTATGTCCCTACCCTCACCAAGGAAGAGGGGAAAAAAAAGGTTGTAAAGTAATCAGGGGCCTATTAAATCTAATTAATCTACAGACCTTCACTTTTTAAAAGCTAAGTCTAAAGCCACTGATGTCTTTAGATCACCTGTGTGTTCCTGCAAATACCTTCCTGGCAATTCCTCCAGACCCCTAGAGCCCTTTAAAAATGTTTATAATTCTCGACTCCCACTCCTGGAAAAATTAGCTCTGTACCAGGGGTACAGCCTGAAATGTAACATTTTCCCAGTGAACAGCTCAGGCATTGCCTCTTAACCACTCTGAGGTTTGACCAGGAGGTTCCCTGCTCCCAGTCACGGTTTGGTTTTGGTTCTTTCTTCTTGATTTACCCCGTGCTGTCACACAGTGCTCCCCCCACAAACACTTGTGTGATGCAGGGCAGCCATGGGGCAGCTTTAACCACCGCCACTCAAATCTGGAATTCTCTTCCAGCATAAGCACAGACACAGCTCCCATCCTTCCCAAGCGCAATTCTCACTCCTTGTTTGTATCTTTAAGTCACACTTCACTCCTCTGTATCTCCCAACAGATCAGATCTCTTTGCTGTCTCCTCCCCTCATTCTCTCTGGCATTTGTTTTGCCCTGGACAAGAACCAGCTCTCCTTTCTTGGCTTCAAGTGTTTTCCTTTCACTCTCTCAAACGTAAACCACCAATTTCCTCATTAATGAATTTTTCCAATTTCCCCCCTGCAGAACAATTGTGCTGTGTCTCTCCCTTGGCTGAGGGAAGGCGGCAGGGCCCGCGGGTGCCATCTCTGACGCCTGGCAGAACACTGCCCTGGCAGAGACAAAGCAGATGCAACCCAGCACCAATAAAACACCAAAATGCCAAGTCAGAGCTGCTGAGTTCTCTGGCCAGCACCTGCTGAGGCTGAAGGCCTTAATGAGCAGTTCAGTGGTGGGTTTCAAGCCTGTCGTTACTGGCAGCCTGAATTAAGCATTTTATTCTTAATGAGAATTTAAAAAAGGAATAACAATTCATTCCTTTTGTTCCGTAAACCCAATTTTAAATTGCCAGCATTATTATATCTGTGTATTTTTAGAAAATCTGCTGCTTACACATCATGTGATGGTCATCCAAAGGAAGATTTTTGGCAACAACAAAACCATTTCTTTTTTTAAAGGCTCTGGCCTTTAAAGGCTCTGGCTGGCAGGACCAGTGACACAAGGAGCCCCCAAGGGTCATCTCAGTGCCAGCAACCTGAACAGCACCCAGAGCATCACCTCCCCCTCTGCTCTCAGCAAATACCCAGGGTGGGAAACTCCCTCTCCCCACACCTTCCAGGCTGCTTGCTTGTCCTGCCTGCCTGGACCTTGGAGAAACCCCCCAGCAGTGCCTGTGAATGCTGCCCTGCACCTGGGAACAGACTCGTGGAATATCTTGAGTTGGAAAAGAAGATCAGTATGGGAGTCTGCACCATCCCTGCTGCTCGCAGGACCACCTGCACCTAACCCGCGTGCCTCAGCATCCTCCGGGGCAATCACGGAACATCCTGAGCTGGAAGGGACCCACAGGGGTCACAGAGCTCAGCTCCCAGCCCTGCACAGGCCCCCCAGCAATCCCACCCTGAGCCTGGAGCTCTGGCAGCCTCGGGGCCAGGACAAGCAAGCACCCGCGGGCCCTGCCGCCTTCCCTCAGCCAAGGGAGAGACACAGCACAATTGTTCTGCAGGGGGGAAATTGGAAAAATTCATTAATGAGGAAATTGGTGGTTTACGTTTGAGAGAGTGAAAGGAAAACACTTGAAGCCAAGAAAGGAGAGCTGGTTCTTGTCCAGGGCAAAACAAATGCCAGAGAGAATGAGGGGAGGAGACAGCAAAGAGATCTGATCTGTTGGGAGATACAGAGGAGTGAAGTGTGACTTAAAGATAGAATTGCTCAGCACCCCAGTTCCCCCCCTCCCAGTGCCCAGCACCCTCTGGGGGAAGAACCTCTCTCACATCTTTAGTGGGGTGGACCTGGCCACACCTGAACAAATCTTTTACCTGAGCAGAGGTAACACCAGCTCCCTGTGAACAACCTGAGCAATCCTCTGCCCTCTTCTCTCGTGTTGGAGCAGCAAAGGGGGGGTTACAAAGTCCAGCAGTGCTGGGCAGTGAGACACAGAGTCTGGAGGTAAATCTAAATATGAAAACCTGTATGCTCTAAAACACCTCGGAGGGGAAAAAAACACCCAAACAAAACCTAAAAAAAGCCGTTAAATCAATTCCAGAACTGACAAGGTCCAGTGGAACAAAAAGTCAACTATTCCTGTTTCATAGCACTGTAAGTATTGTGAGGAAATGCAATTTTTCAACACTGTAAATGTTAAAGTATTTACACAACTAATACTGTGATTTCAAACACATTCACTGAATCATTACATTGTGTTTTGACCCTGAGATAGCTCAGTTGGCTGGAGCATGATGCTGATACCACCAAGGTTGTGCATTCAATCCCCACATGGGCCATTCATCGAAGAGTTGGATTTAATGATCCTTGTGGGTGCCTTTCAACTCAGAACATTCTGCAATCTGTGATCTGAACCAAAATGTTTTAAAGTTTGGTAACTGCACTGGAAGCCAAAACCTGCTTTATAAAATGCACTTTGATTTACCTAGGGATAAGTATTTTCAGCTGGGGAGAAGAATACCCTTGTTGGGCAGATAGATAATCATAACCCTAACAGGAGTCATTCTTGAGACCTGCCAGCTGTCAGGAGGAATTCCGAAATGTTTTGGGTTGGAGGGACCTTAAAGCCTCTCAAGGGACAGCTCCCACTGGCCCAGGCTGCTCCGAGGAACCACACTGGGTCGTGGCTCAGGAACTCTTCCCCCTGCCTTGACTTTCCTACACTGAAACAATATCCCTGATAAAACTGATGCTACCACACTCCCCAGGGAGCAGAATTTGCTCTGCAAGCTGACAAGAACTCCATTAAGAAAACAAGATAAGCATAAAATTTACTTCTTGGGCCTCTTTCTTCCAGGAGCGCTCACTTGCTGCAGCTCTGCCAACAACCTCCCGTTGTGGTGCCTGAGCAATCTCTTGATTATTTAATGCATTTCTCAGCAGAGAGGAGAATTTAGGCAGGAAATCAGATCAATAAGCAGAGTATATGAAGGCAAAGAGCAGCTTTATGCAGGGACACTTAGACTCCATCACTTCCCCAGAGCTCTGCCTTGCAAGCCTCATTTAAGTGATGTCAAACAGCACGAAACACCAACAGACTGAATTTCACAACAACCAAACTGGGCTGGGTGAGTGTTGAAATCTTTGCTCATCACCCCAAGCTCTGAATTAAATGCAGAGACCCTGCACACCCCTCAGCAGAGTCCTTAACTACAGCAGTTCAGGAAATATTTACAGAACCACCATCAGTTATGCAAGAACTACAATACATGAATTTTCCCTCGTCATTCCCCCCCTTTTGCTGCTTAATCTGCTAAACTGGATTGTTAGGAAAAAAATGCCCCAGCCATTTGACACTCTTCTCATTGTTCTTTTCTGTTATACTAAGTTGAACACCAGCAAAAAGTGCTCAAGCCAGCTGCCCTTTCCTAGCAGAGGATCTGACTTCCCTCTTTCCTGGAAGTGGAACATCCAGTCCTGCTGATCATCCGACCCGCCTCAGGCTGATGGCATTTCCCTTCTGGCCCCCCTTGGCATGCCAAAATCCTGCACATCGTGTGTCAGCAGAATTGAGGGAAATGAGAAAAGATCTTTTGGCACATCTGGCTGGTACGATAAATCCCCAAACTGGTCATTTAACGTGACAAATATATTGCAAACACACCCAGAACCCAGCTGGGAAACAAGTACCTAAAGACTTCAAGGCCAAACTCCTGCCTGACCAGCTTACAAATGTCCTGGTTTCCTTTCATGCCCAGGATCAAGGAGAACTACCCGTGGCGAGAATGAATGCCTATAAATAATAATTAGCACTATTCATCTTCAAAGCTTTTCACAAATATTAGCTGCTCATTGCTCCGAAGAGCCCTGGGAAGCACCGCAGGGAAGTGTTTTATGAGAGAAAACAGGGCCACGGAGGAGCAGACCTAATCCTCAGGAGCAGAGCAGCAGATGTTGCCCGCTCAGGTGTTACTCTGACTCGCAGCACGTTCACCACTCAGCTCCCCGGCCGTGCAGCAGCAGCACAAATACTCCCAGGTCACCACCTTCCTTAGAGGGCTCCTTCCCCGCACGTTTCCACCCTCTGGGAAGTCTAAATTTCTGTGGCTGGTACCACAGAATGGATCACGAGCAGTAAGTAGGCAGCCTGATGTCTTTCCTCACCTCTCCGTGACTTGTTTGTGTGCTCAGCTCCTGAAGGATCAGGTAAGGACCAGTCCACAGAGGAGCTGACGCCTCACAGCTGGACTGGGGGAGCTGGGCACTCAGGAGCAGCCAAAGCCCCAGGTCACATTCAGCACTGAAGATCAGAGAAAAAGCTCCTCCAGCCAGAGAAAGGCTGGGATTTTAATTTTTTTTTAATTTTTTTTTAAGGGAATCAGTATCAGAAGCAAAAATCAAAATTCCCATCTGGCTCTGGCTGCTGGTTTTGCCCTACTTGGAGCATGTGGGCCCCTCCTTCCTCTGGAGCACAGCAATGCCAAGAATGAGCTGTGTAACTGCACAAACATCTCTGTTCTCCAAACCTTGTGCTGGTGGTCCCAGTGAAATCACCTTTACTTGAACTCGTCTAGAGTTGCCTTGTCTTTTGTTGAGGGAAGAACATGGAAGTCACATTTAAATTGTTTTAAACCACAAAGTGGAAACGCTTTTATTTAGCAGCGAACCTTTGGCACAAACAATTCATGCTGCAAATGCCTTGCAGAGATAAAGAGGCTGATCCTCCTTCTTTGGAATTCTTCAGGAAGTGTTCTGGAATGTAAAGAGGCTGGGACGATCTTCAGTTATCCTTCCCCACCCTAAGGAATCTGAGGCACATCCAAAGCCACTTCCCAATGCACAGAGTTCTCACAGCCCACCATAAACAAGGTGATGTGTGCCACGAAAAGAAATTCAAATGCAGCAACATGGCCAGCAGAGAAAACCCATTTAGATACAGCACAGTTATTAAGCAAAATAAAACAAAAGCATCACTACAAACGTACTGGTTTCTACTTTTTACTTACTGTATTACATAAATACCATATTTTACTCTATTTATAGATATACTCCTTATCCTTAGATTTTATTTTTTAAGAGCTATTATAGACTAGATTTAATTTTTTTTAAGAGCCATTATAGAGTATTTTAGGTATGAAGAACTTCACAGAAACTTCGAAGAAAAATCATGAAAAGCCTAGTGCCAAAATCCATTGAGGAGTAAAGCCCTTGCTGTAAGACCTGACAGCTTATGCAGGGTCTCACTGTCGTCTGGCACGGCAAGAAAGAAGGTGTAAAGAGAGTAAAAATCGTAGAAATGAGTGGCTTTACTTCACCATTTGGTTTGCAAACGGTGAGGAAGGGCCAGCAGTGAGTGAATCAGCTGGTGAACAATCCTCCCCTCTTCCTAAACCACAGCCCAACCATCACGACTGAAATAAAACTCCAAACAACTCATTTTTAAGGTGACAACACTCCTCCGAGTCTACAAAAACATTCCCGTGTACAATTATTCTCAGAAATATGAGCAAGCAGGAAACACGCGTACGCAGGGTGTGCCTGACCTAATTCCACAGTCCTGCACTTAGAACAAGATGGATTTCTAATGGAACTGCACGTCTCCCACAAGGGCCAAAGCCTGGCTTTAATTCCTGTCCTGGTTTAACCCCAGAGGGCAACTGAGCCCCAAACAGCCACGTGCTCCCTGGTGGGATGGGGAGGGAAGGGGAAGAGTAACTCGTGGGGTGAGACCGAGACATTTGAAGAGGTAAAGGAAAGGAGAAGGTTGTGTGGAGACCTCACAGCACCTGCCAGGATGTGAAGGGGCTCCAGGGAAGCCAGGGAGGGACTGCTCATAAGGAACTGGAGGGACAGGACACAGGGAATGGCTTCCACTGCCAGAGGGCAGCGATGGATGGGATATTGGGAAGGCATTGTTCCCTGGGAGGGTGGGCAGGCCCTGGCACAGGGTGCCCAGAGCAGCTGTGGCTGCCCCTGGATCCCTGGCAGTGCCCAAGGCCAGGCTGGATGGCACTTGGAGCAGCCTGGGACAGTGGGAGGTGTCCCTGCCCATGGCAGGCAGGGGTGGAACAAGATGAATTTTAAGGTTCCTTCAAACCTAAGCCAGTCTGGCACTCCATAACTCTCTAAAAGCTGTGCATGCAAGGAAAGGGAAAAAAGGAGTTCATTCCCCAGTTTCCAAGGGCAGAAGGTGTTCAGCCACGCCCAGGAAAGCAGGGCTCCATCACCTGGGAAGAAAAACACCATCACTCCCAATAACCCTCCCATTCCTTCTCCCCCCAGCTTTATAAGCTGAGCACGATGCCACAAGGTGTGGAAAATCCATCCCTGGGTCAGCTGGCCTGGCTGTGTCCCCCCAGCTCCTGTGCACCCCCAGCCCACTGGAGAGTGAGGAGCAAAAAAGGCCTTGGATCTGTGTGAGCCCTGCCCAGCAATAATTAAAACACCTCTGCGTTATCAACCTCTTTTTCCAGCCAAAACCCACAGCCCCCTATGAGCTACTAGGAAGAAAACTAACTTTTTATCAACCAAAACCAGCATAATTTCCTAAAAGATCTCCTCAGAATATGCCAAAAGTTTCTCTAAGCATAAAAGCAGAGAAACAAATTAGCAATGGTTGATTTCCCACTCTGGAGAGAAAAAGGGCAATCTCATGGGTTTGAGATAAATAAGGAGAAGTGTTTCCTGTACATAAGGATTAGGGGAATCACTGTGAGGTATGAACCACAGCAGGGAATGCAGCATGGAGATACCGGGTCTCCCCTGGGCCGGGTAACACAGCTTAAGTAAAGAAACAGCCATCAAATTGATATGAAAAATTATAATATTGGCAACTAGGTAGCAATCCAATTTCTAATTTTCATAATAACTGTTTGCTCTGATCATCAGATGGAGACTTTCCCAGAGAGAGAAAAAAAGAGAAAAGCCAAACCATTCTGCCTGTCAGCTCAGTTCAACTGCAATAAAAATTTCCCAGTTGCAGGGAAGCATTCCAGGCGACTGTGCAGAGTGACAGGAACTCGTCCGGCAGAAAGAAAGGCAAAAAGTGAAATGTTCTCCTCTATTAAACATTTAGACCAGACCTGATGGCTCATTCTGTGCCTATGAACGACCTTAAAGCCCACCCAGTGCCACCCCTGCCATGGCAGGGACACCTCCCACTGTCCCAGGCTGCTCCCAGCCCTGTCCAGCCTGGCCTTGGGCACTGCCAGGGATCCAGGGGCAGCCACAGCTGCTCTGGGAATTCCTGCCCAGCTTCTCCCCACCTTCCCAGGGAGCAATTCCTGCCCAATATCCCATCCATCGCTGCCCTCTGGCAGTGGGAAGCCATTCCCTGTGTCCTGTCCCTCCAGCCCTTGTCCCCAGTCCCTCTCCAGCTCTCTTGGAGCCCCTTTAGTTCCTGGAAGGGGCTCTGAGCTCTCCCTGGAGCTTCTCCCATCCAGGCTGAGCATTCCCAGCTCTCCCAGCAGGGCAATGGGCGTTTCCAGGCTGAGCCACAGGCACTGCCCTGTGCACCTGAACCAACAGAGATGCTCAGGGCAAGGTGGGACTTGGCCACTCCCTGGCACCTGTGGATACACCTGGAGCACTGGAGAACAACCTGGAAGTGCATTCACCCACTACAGCGGAGAGAAAAACATCCAACTGCAGCCTTCACCTGCTTCTCACAAACCTCCTCCTGCTCCTCATTTCACTTTCCCAGCACAAACACAAGCGGACAATAAAAGCTGATTTAGAGGTTGCACCAGCACAGGCACATGACAAAAAGCTTTTCCCTCGTTATGAAATAACTCTATCAATATACAGAGGATTCATTTTCCATCTGGCTTCAAATGATAGATGGAAAATAATGTCCAGCAGGCCTGATGCAATGCAGGACAAGCCTGAAAATGTTGGCAAGAGACAGCAAGGAGGCTGATGAAATGCTTGATTGTTTCTCCCATTCTGTGCATAGTGCTGCACTGTTAGCAAAGTTTACTGACTTACTCATTTACTTGGGGCTTAACAAAAATCCACTGTTTCTACCAATGCAATTCAAAACTACAGTTGGCAGTGAGGGTTTAAGGGTTTAACGCTGCACTTGCACACCTTGGTTAAAAACCCAGGGGTCACCAGGTCCTTCTGTCACCACCAGCGCTCAGTTTATGCACTGAACTGACCCCTCAGCAGTGCCCCACACTCACAGCATCGTTCCTTTTGCCAATTTAGGATCACCAAGACTGATACTTGCAGAAAAATAATGGGGATTTATGAACTGGATGTAACCTATTACCGACTTTCCCAAAATAGGAAGGTCACACCGTGGCAGCCTCATCAACGGGGCAGATGAAGTGCACCCAGCAGCGTCCCACCAAGGGAATAAAATTCCTCACCAAGGCAACAAGTTACTGCTTTTTTATTTCCCTCCCTCTGAGGCCCAGGGTACTCATGATAAACAGCAAACCCAAGCAAACTATAAAGGGTATTTCCTCACACTACTGGAATAAAGACTGAATAATCTGAAAAATTATATTTGATCCTCATAAAGAGCTTCCTACCACTATGGCCATGGCAGCTTTGCCAGTGCTACCTGATTAAATTCAGCAATTTAAATAAAGCTGGCCATGCCCAAACTGAATACACACCCCCTTCCTTGGCAGAAGGTTGGAGTGTGCAGATCTGATCAGAAAAAAGGCAAAAAACACTCTGGCAAAAGATGAGCTGTTGCAAATATAAGCAGGGTATTTTTCTCTAGAGACGGGAAAAACAAATGTTCCCTGCTAAAATAGACAATACTGAGCTAAATAAAGTTTTAAGGCAGGTGACACCTACGAGTTGCACTTTCTCTTCACCTGTGTTAAATTAAGCTACAAACACTTAGGTGAGAGACTTCAACAGGAGTGCTGCAGACAGCAGTTTGTCTGTGTTCTCTGTTCTACCATTTTCTGCAAAGGTATTTATAAAGCTTTCAGAAAATCCCACACACTTCAGCAAAGCACAAAAGCACGAGCTGCTTTATCCCTTTGGATTTAAAAAAGCTTTTATTTCTCAAGTTTAGTTCTTAGGCACTTAAATCAAAGCTGGTTCCAAATTCCCACGATTTCAATTCCTGCGTTTGTAGTACAAGTCCAGTTTTTCAATTCTAAACTGCAGAAAGCAGCGTAAGGACAGGAATATTTCGGAGGGATTTCTAGCACAGAATCCCATCCACCTGCGAGCAGCAGGACTCCTGAGCAGAACTGATCACCCGCATTGCCTGGGGGACCTCCGGAGCAAACCCTCTGCCAAGCCCCCCTCACTTACTGCCGGCTCATCCGTGCTCAGCGCTGCCCGCAGCCCGATCCCGCAATCCCGATCCCGAAATCCCGATCCCGAAATCCCAGGGAAGCACCTCGGCACGGCAAAACCTCCGAGTTTAAACTCTTGCAGCAGCAGTGGTCACTCCCCCAAAGCCCGGGCGGCTGATTCATGTAAATATTTCAGTTTAAAAGTCCTGGCAGCTGATTCATGGAAAGTTTGAATACCGATCTGTGCGGGAACAGCTTTAAGTTTCCTCTTTTTCGGGAAAAGCCTCCCGAATCTCTCGCTCTCTCCCCAGATTCCTCATTCAGGCGGTTTTGGCAGGAATTGTGGGGTAGAAAAGGCTCACTTTTATTAAACCCTTTTGATGAAACACCCTTCTGCCAGACAGCCCTTGGACAGGAAGAGGAATTAGCCAGCGGAATTTTTGGTTATGTGCATACGTGCACGTGGATTCCAGGAGTCCTTGGACTTGGGCTCAAACAAATTTACAGAAACTGAGGATAAAATGAGTTATTCTGACACATCAGTGCATTGCTAGAGAGCCCCAGTAAGAACCACCCCCTTCCCTCAGCGCTCAGGTGAGCACAAGGCATTCCGTGTTTATGGCACCGGGAAATGGGACCCTCTGCCAGCTCAAACATTGAATTCATCGATTCTATTTCTTACTGCTCCCCCCTAAGATACAGCTGGATTGCTCAGAGACTGCTCCAAACACAATTTCACAAAACAGCAGAATTAAATATATCACATATCATCATTAAAATGTAATTTTTAATGCAAATGGAGCAAAACAAGCAGGAAACTCTTCTCCTCCTGACTCACGCCAGTGATAAAGCACACGTGTCCTGACAAGTCTGCGAGTGTGAACGAAAGATCCCTTTAGAGGGCTCTTAATTAAAAACAAATCTAACAATACAACATTAAAAAAATCCAAGTTGTCACTAATTTACTAACTTTTATACGCAAAAGCTTGTTACTGCTTTTGGTTTGGGGACAAGATTTTATTTCTTTAACTTTCAATTATCTCATCTGTTTAGATACAGGTTCAATAAGGCACCTGTGGCCTGCTGAAGAGGCTGGGGGAGTGTAAACAGCCAGAACCTCTCATCACCAAGAGGTGTTGTCCCACACCAGGTGAGGCTGGTGGCCATCATCAGGACAAAGAATAGATTTATGTATTTTTACATATCATTTGTAGAATTTATAAATTTGCTTTTATAATTACCCTCTTTGTTTTTAGCACAGCAGCTGTCCACTGTGGATCTCTTGAGATGAGCATTGGTGCATTATCAGTGTGTTTTGAAATACACAAGTTTTAATTAATTTAATTAAAAATTAAAAATTCAGCAGCGAGAATATCCAGCCTAGACAAAAACTCCTCTCCTCATTTACAGAGCTCTTAGTTGGGTACAAAAAGTTATCTGACGTTTCACCCACGGCAAAATGCACCTACTTAGTGTGACTTTTATTTTAGAAAGGCTTCGTGCAGCTCAAAACTCCGCCTTCCTTCCCTGGAAGGGATCCCAGCACTGCTCCCTCACTCGCAGCTCATCTGCCACAACCCCAACTGCCATTCATTTCTAACCAATTGCGTGGTAGCAGCTCGGAAAATCAACAATAGGTGGCACATTTTTTGAAAGTTGGATGCAGTTCCAGGAGCTTTCAAAACAATAACAATGAAAAAAAATTCAAAGCAAACCCAAGGAACAAACGCAGGGAGGAATGCAATTAAATCTGCGAGGAAATAGTGCCACGTTGAGACGGAGGTTCTCCAGCAGGAGTTTGTGCCCAGTGTGGAAGGGCAGAACCAGCTTTGGCAAAACTCACCCAGCTCTGGGGATCTTTCCCAAAGGTTGGGATGGTTCAGGCTGGCACAGGGTCCCTGTGGATGTTTCTTGTACTATAGGGACACAAACACACGTAGCCGACCAGGCTGAGGAGTCAAAAAGGAGAGCTAAATGAGAGAACTAAAATGAGAGGCTAAAAAGAGAGAGGGCAGAACCCTCTGACTTTATTTTATATGTTCTTAGAAATCACCGTGGATTGGAGGTAGAAATTACCACCTCTCAATCACACTGGTTAAAGCATAAATCTATCACATTTCTCCGCCTAGGAGAATGGAATGAAAACAAGGACAGTTAGCAAAAACATGGATAGTTAGCAAAAACATGAATAGTTAGCAAAACATGTATAGTGTTGTCTTGAACATTGTTCATTTTCTTTTTTTCTTTTTTTTTCTTTTTAATGGTAAAAGGGTGAGATGTTGCCCTGAGTTTTGCAGTTTCTCAGTGTTTTCTCTTTCTGTAATACTTTCTCACACTTCTTCTGTAAACATGGCCATGGTTTCCTAACAACTATCTATGTTTTGCTAACTGTCTGTGTTGTTTATCAATTTGCTATACTGGGTNTGAAAAACTGCAAAACTCAGGACAACAGGTCCCTGCCAGCCCAGGGGCACTGCCCTGTCTCACCGCAGCAGCTGCTGGAAGCCCGGTCAGATAAAGGCACAGCTGAACCTTCTCTGGAAGGGCAGAGATGCTCCCTAGGAGCTGAGGAACAAAGGGAACATTATCAGCGTTGTCCTTACAAACAACAGAGTTTCCCCGAATCAGACACACGGTTTGATGCTCATTAAGATACAGACAATAAGAAAAAGCAAAACAAACATAAGGCTCCTTCCACGGTGCAGCTGCATTAGTAAGTGCAAGTAATACTGAGTAATCCGAAACCAAAATAAACACGGGAGTTTTATTTAGCACCATTACAGCTCTTCGGAAAACACCTCCCGGTTTATTTTGAGGAACGCAAGAGGCAGGGGCTACGATTTCTTCTAGGTGAGGGCAACCATTAGCACTGTGTCAATTCATGTCGGCAGAAAACCTGATACGTTATTTTCAAGAACTGAAAAACAGTTCAAACTAACCAAGGTTTACAAGGGGACATTGGCAAAGACACCTCTGGCTTTGTTTACATGCCTGGATAAATATTGTACATGTCAAGCATCGTTATAACACTTTCTAAGAATATTCCATTACATTCTTTCTTCTATGACTAATAATTCTTCCACAAAAATATTTGGCTAGTGCTGCGTTACAGCAAAATTAGCCAGCAACTGGAGCCATATTTTGTGGGAGTAAAAAATGGAAAATACCACAAAAAAAAAAAAAATAAAAACAACAACCGAAATTGAAAAAGCAGAGAAGATGCCTATTTCAACACACGTAATGAGGTGTTAGTGCTAAGGAAAGGTGCCCATCTGGGCGCTGGATAAGGTCACTCTTGAAAGGGGAAAGTTCTAAAATTGAAGTAGATTCCAGAAGAGGCCTCTCCAGCTTGTTTTTACCTTGACAAGCAACAACCCAACAATATTCTAGCCAAAACTGTAGCTGGTTTCATGTCTGTCTCCAAGATAACATGCAAAAGAAATGCCAGGACTTTAAAAAAGTTATTTATTTCAAGGAAATGGTCTTCAAAGCCTGTCCTTGTGAGGAATATTCACTCTTCTGCTGAATAGTCCAAGAGATTCTCAAATAAATTAGCATATTCCAGCAGCAGAGCTTATGCCTGATTGTAACAAATCCTTAACAAGAAGATAGGTTTTCCTGCAGAATCTGCCAATTAAAGGGTCTATAAATGTCCAAAAAGCAGCTCCCTCCTACCCGAGGATTTCAACTCAGTCCTGACCAGATGTGACCACACGGTGACATTTCAGAGCTCTAAACGTGGACTGCATGAGAGGAGGTGGCTTTTGTCAGCCTGGCTGAAGGCACAGGACATCACCTCTGCTGAACCTGGAGCAGAAGTCCCAGCAGGGGAACGTCCCCTCCTGCCCCGTGAGCCAGCACGAGGGGCTGGAATGCTCCCTGTCAGGGCTCCAGCTGCTCCAGGGAGAAGCAAAGCCTTCAAGGCTCACAGCTCTCAGTCTGGTTCACGGGAGGTTTTGTTTTGAGTTGTTATTTTTACTTCAGCTGTGACAGCCTTCTAATTAAAGATAGCACTAAGTGTCTGCAGCACACAGGGTGAGAGGCTGGAGAACACTCTATTTTCTGCATTAAGAGCTGTTTCATCTCTCAGAAATGCAATAATTCCACTCTCTAAGTGGTGAAGTGGCATTTCCCATAGCTGTTCAGAACACCTTTAAAATGCTCTTGGAATGACTTAACAGCACAAAGTGAAGACACACAGAGGTGCCAAAGCTGTGCCGTGTTAACCAATTTTCTGGAAACAACTGAGTTTCAAAACCAGCTTTTAAAAGGAAAGGTCCGTGATCTTGGCAAAGAACATTTTGTAACAGGGACATTTAACAGACAGGACACCATTTAAATATAGCACAGCCCTAATGCACAAAGCTCTCCACAGCTTTACAATTATCAATAAACAAAGCCAGCACAAGGTAACAGGAATCATGAGACTGGTTTCACTTCAGTATCTTGTGCAGTGCATTCCCAGCTGACCTCCTCTAACCCAGCTGTTTATCACTCTCCTTGGGCCTGACAGCGAAACTGCACGTGGACACAGCTCCTTGCACCAAACACACCCAGTTTGGTCTTTCTGAGAGCCGCCCTGCTCAGCCCTGCGAGGGGACTTCCACCCCCAGAGCACTGGCAGCAGGGACAGAGCTGTCACAGCGACCTTCCCACCCCACCCAGCCTGACCATGGCCCAGCCCCGGGCTGAGGTGGGGCAGGGGCAGACAGCTCCAGCCCCGTTCCTGGATGTGGAACAGGAGGGAGTGCTGGGAATGAGAGAGCTCCTCTCCCGCGTGCCCAAGAAATGCTCCTGATCGATACCGCTCTCCATTAGTGCAGCAGCCAAATCGATGGTTTTGACCGCGCTCAGAGGGAGGTTTGACACCGCTGTGCAGCACAGCTGAGTCCAGAGATCAGCAGCATTTAGAGGAAAAAACAAATCCTGCCTGGTCCCAAGTGACTCAAACATTAGCTAATTTACACATGCTTAGGATGGATCTCAGCACAGCCTGGAGATGGACAAAACCTTGTGGTCTTGAGGTGCTTCATATTAAAGCTGAACCACTTCTCAATATACCTGAACCATCTGATTTGCACATGACTGAATAATCCTATGATTTTTCATATTTGTAACTTGGTCAGTCTGAAAGGAAAAAGAAAATTTAGACCCTATAGAAAAGGGCCAGGTTGTGCTCATATATATGAGAGAAACTCCATGGATTTAAGAAATCAGATTTTAACAGCAAATCAAAACCTGAAATTTTAATAATCTCTATTTCTTTTCTATTCCTTAGCTGGACTCCTTTCCCAACACAGGCAGTAAAGTCTTTTTTCCAGTTTAAAGGCCTTTGCTATGTACACATCATCTCCTGAGGCTCTGTCAGCCCCTGACACCTGACCAAGGGCTCCTCAACAAGCATTAGACTACAGGGAAGTCTGAAGTGCCTGCCGGAACATTTCTGTCAATGGATTAGGGAACTCATTCATAACCACCAACTGCCAGAGCAGATAACATTCCAGACAGACGGAAGCTCCTCTGTGGGTAGAGATTATGTAACAGCACAATTTTTAATCCACTCGCCCAGAGGAAGAAGAAATGAGCTCACTTTCACAGAGGTTAAAGCTTCCTTATTGTGTTTTTATCTGTTGTTTGTTCCAGTTATGTTGAATTAGCGGATGATACTGAGCACATGAACTGAGGGACTTGGAAAATCCACCTCGCTCATCTCCAGTCCACCCAGACACTCTGCTGCTGCTGCCATCAGCTTCTCTCTTCCTGCCTTTTCCCTACTCACAGCTTTTGTGGACCTTTCCCTCCAATTTATCTCAGTTACCAGAATAACCTGAGTGAGAACTGCAGTCACTCAGTTATAAAACAGGCACCTCTTAGAGAAAAATAATGTGAATGGTTATTAAACTGAGCAAATCGCTCAAACTGGGGCAGATGCTTAATCCTGGCAGTTTACAGGACATCCAATGGCATCGTGTGGCCTCACAGATTCACTGCAGGAAACGTGCTGCTGTCCCAGCACAGTGTGCCCCAGGGCTGGGCTCCGAGGGACTCAGCTATGCTTTCTAGACCAGGAATTACATTTATTGGAAACCCTCTCTTATTAAACATGCCCGTGTTATTTACACCTGCCTCATCTGTTTTGCAAAGCTATGTAGCCAAAACTTTGCATACAAGCCAGGTGGCAGCAGCAATCATTAACTGTCACACACCGCTTCTCACCGCTGTCACAAGGTCCAGCTCTCCTGTTTTTGTGGCTGCCAGGCTCTGCTTCCTTCTGAAAACTTCCTGATTCAAGGGACTGAACTCTGACACCCAGCAGAGGTCAGGGACGTGCACGGTTTTATGGGAGCTGGTTGGGAACTGCATTCACTTCCCCGTTCTCGGAACACAGGCTGTTGCCACTGGAAGCATGACTGACTAATAAACCCTCATCTAGACTATTTGTCCACAAATCGCAGAGGCAGCCCTGACACAGAGGTCCGCTCTCATTTCTCTATCTTTAGTCCATTTCCATCACCCCTTCTTTATTGCTTCTTTTGGCTATTTCTGTGTTGAATCTCAGGCGGGTTTTTATTCTCGCAGTAAACAGCTGAGTAATTCTCGAGTCACTCGGATACTATGACTTGTTACACTTTACAGTTCACAGGGGTATTTCTAAATTGGTGTGCTCAGTAGCAAAACCAAAGCAATGACTGAACATTCCTGCTCCCAGGGGCAATCCGTGGATTAACACCATTTTTAATAGCTGCACATAACACATTTGAGGTTGTGCTGAGGGCAGGAAGAAAAAAAAACAATCACAAATTGCAGAAGAAATTACTGAATGTTGAGCTTCAGCAACTACAGCCCATGTTCAACGCTGCTCCCAAGACTAACAGACATTGATTTTCCTTCTCAATTTCAGGCCTGTGCTTATGGACCAGCTGCCCTTCGAAAGTCCTTAGTCCTCTCTTGTGCTCCGAAAAGTGGATCCAAAGCCCACAGGGGCCGGTCTAAAGTCTCTGCTGAGGCTGGGGGACACATTGTGACTGCAAATTAGAACTGGAGCAAGACACAGGAGGAGAAATGGTTGTGAAAACTGATGGAATGACACAGGGAAGGCAGGTCCCAGGACTTCAGCTACTTCAGCACCTGTAATTATTGCCCTGTACCACTCCCAAAACACATCCCCTCCCCACTCCTTGGATTACAAGTCCCAGCTCCTCTGTCCTGTCCTGGCTCAGAACAGGGAGGCTGCTCAGTAAACAATTCCCATGGCAAGGCCATCCAAAAGCCAGAGACCCAAATCGTACCAACCTCGGCAACGATGGTCCAGCAGCGCTACCCGACTGTCATGGTGAAATCGGAGAGGGCACTGGGATCAGAAACCTGAAATCAGAGTGGTTTTCATCAGCAGCCTGGCCAGGTCTCCCCCAAAACCAGATATTGTAATCACAGCGTTTCTGCAAAAATGTTAATGTTACCAAACTGCAAATTTCTAAAGGTTATGTTAGCTCTGGTTATGCTATTTATGAGTAAAGTGAAGAAAAAACTGCTGATGGCTCCTCATCCTTTTACACTTTCCCCCGCAGAAAAGGTGTTTATTATGCTGCTTGTCTGGCTGTGGGTTAAATTAGCCAGTAATGAACTGATCCTCTGGCTAAATTCACTTTTTATTAAGAAACTAATTTAAAAATCAGGAGATCCTGTAGACAGCTCAAGTGACCTTTATCAGCAGGCACCAACTCAGCATTTTTCTTGTAAAGAAAGAGCTCATTATCCACACACTCCTCTGGGATCTCCAAGCAGAACACAGCAGTTCCAGAGTCCATCCCAGGCTGAAGCTTTAGGGAGACTCACTTTGCATTTATTGGGCAGGATTTGATTTTCTCGAAGGAGGAAGAGCTCCTGACAGTGGGTTTGGCAAGCCCAGGCACCGAGGAGGGAGTGAGCACCCAGGTGCTATTCCAGGGAGCGCTGCAAGGCTCCTTCCCTGGTTATTTGGCTGCTGAGTTGGCATCCCTTCACACAGTGACTTTCCTAACACTCTGCAACTCTGTGATGCAATTATTAATCCAGTCCCACTCCCGGCCAATGTCCCTCTGTGATCACAGCTTCTGGCAAAAGGGAACAAAGGTGCTGTTAACTACAGCGCTGGAGCCTTGCGGCCAATCCATTACAAAGGGTGAAATGTTATTTACTTTTCTCTGTACCCAGATTTTCTATTCATGGGTTTTCAGGTGTTTAAGCCGAATTCACAGCAAGATTTTTAAACAATATTATACTGTGATTCTCCTGACTGCAGTGCTACACAGTGAACTGAACGCTTGGCTGCCTGTCATGGGCACATGGAATGAGTTCAAGATGAGGTCGAGTGACAAACACATCGTGGCATGGCCCAAACTTGGGGCTGAAAGCATCAACTAATAAAATGAAATGATGATTCTTACTTCTCATGGCCTGTAAAGACAGACTGAGTCACAAAAAATGTTACAATATCCTGAACAGAAAACTCCGAGCGAGTGGTTATGAAACCTCTTGGATTCTGCGAAGGCAGGACTGAACATGCCAAAACGTGACGGGACTTCAAAGAGACTGAGGTAAGATCAGACTCATGATCAAATCAGCTGAAGTAAGAGCGTTTCTCAAGTCTGATGGTTAAAAATACTTCGGGGATGCAACTACAGATTACTGGTGAGCAGAGCTCAGGTAAGGCCACTGCTGGAGCACAGGAAAACAAAGAGCAGCTTGGAGTGATTTTGTACTGGACACATCCAGCAGGCCTAGATGGATCCTGGATGACACATTTCTGTTAGCACAGCCAGTGATGAGACTTCTGGAATTACTGTGTTATGTGCCACTCCAAGAACTGTCTCAAAGCCTTTCCAGAAAATAACAACCCCAAGAGAACCCCATATTCACTTTTTCTGCCTGCAGGTCCATGCAGTCTACATCAAACAGCTCAAATTTGCTACTTGGTTCTCACCACTGTTAAGGATGGAAATAACCAGTTTGGTTCTTTCATCTACAACTTCTTCCAGCTGCCTCTTCAACTTGACTGAACTCCACTCACTTATAGAGAGTAACTACAAAACAGAAAGCTCCCCCGAAATAAAATGATGAAATGAATTCCTACCTGAAAGATCATTCCTTTCAAGCCCAAAGCAAACACAAAACTCATCCCCTTTAATTCTGGCAGCAGAAAGACAGCATCAAAAGATATCAAAAAGCATTTCATGTGCTGCAAATAGGTCTGTCTTGAAACAAACAGCACTAAATCAGCACACGCCTATTTCCATGACAGCAGAACTCCCTTTAACCTGTCCTTAAGTGCTTTAAGAGAAGCTGAAATAAGTCTAGACACAGCCTTCTGCACAGGCTTCACTTGGTTTACATAAACTGCTGCATTTCAGATCAGAGCATGGATGTTATTATAGAAAATAAAGACAACTGTTGTACAGGCTGCTTTGCAGAAGAGCATTTGTTAGTGATGTAAATAAAGAGTTATGTTATAAACAGTGTATTTATTTTAGTAAAAGGTGACTTCTTCCCCAAACACAATAAATAATAATAAAGGCACATGGAAATCCAGTCTGAAGAATAATAACTCCCACAAGCAGCTTTGCCTGCACACTAACCCGCAGTTCCTGACCCAAATAATTCGCTGTTTTAATGCTTAGATCACTAAAAACGCTTGTGTGAGCTGAGCCCTGAGGTATTTATAACCCTCCAACCCAGGTGAGTGTGAGCAGTGCAGCCTCAGAGCCCCCGCACAGGGTACACAAGGACACAGCTCGACTGGGACAGCTGAGCCTTCCCGTTGATCCCCGACACAACTTCCTTCCGAGGAACTGTTTGTGACTGCTGCTAATGCCAGCAGGAAGGATGGGGACTGAGGTGAGGATAAGGCTCTCTCAGGGACCACAGGTGAACTTTCTGCCTTAAAGCCATAATCCACAGCTACAACAGGATTTGGATTGCAGCAACCCGGGCAAAGCGGTTCAAAACATCCTCCCTACAGAGGTTCTCAATCTCCCAGCTTTACAGAACCCCAGAATGGTTTGGGTGGGAAGAGACCTTACAGCTCATGCTGTTCCACCCCTGCCATGGCAGGGACACCTCCCACTATTCCAGGTTGTTCCAAGCCCCATCCAGCCTGGCCTTGAAGAACTTCCAGGGATGGGGAAGCCACAGCTTCTCTGGGCAAGCTGTGCCAGGGCCTCCCCACCCTCACAGGGAAGAGTTTTTACTTAATATCCAATCTAAATCGACTGTCAGTGTGAAGCCCTTCCCCCTGTCCTGTCACTCCAGGCCCTTGTACAGTTTCTCTCTGTCTCTCTGCAGCTCCCTTCAGCTCCTGGAAGACCACAATATGGTCACCCCAAAGCTCCTCTTTTCCAGCCTGAACAATCCCGAATCTTGGCTTTGCCTCACAGCAGAGCTGCTCCATCCCTCTGATCATCCTGGTGGTCTCCTCCAACATCTCCAGGTCCTTCCTGTGCTGGGCCCCAGGGCTGGGGCAGCTCTGCAGGTGGGGTCTCACCTGAGCGGGGCAGAGGGGAAGAATCCCTCCCTCCCCTGCTGCCCACATGGGGTCAGCCCAGGGCTTGGGGGGTTCTGGGTCCAACGCCTGTGACCAGGGCATGTCCAGTAACTCATCCCCAAGTCCTTCCCCCAGGGCTGCTCTCCATCTCTTCATCCCCAGCCTGGATTGATACTGGGGGCTGACCTGGCCCCAGTGCAGCACCTGCACCTTGGTCTTATTAAACCTCACGCTCAACACTGTGCATTATCATCATCCCTTCCATGAAGAGCCTCAGGTCACCGAGATGGCAGCACAGGGACAGGCAGGATGACAAAAACGTGCCTGTGAGCAGAGGTGGGCTGAGGTCTCACCTACTCACCCATTTAGGGGAAAACCCCTTAGAAACTCCTGCTCCTTTCAAGGCACAGTGGGGCCAGAAAGGAGGGAGGAAAAGGAAGGTTAACTCAAGCCTAAAAACATGCTTAAGAATAACACTGCACCAGCCTACAGCCCCAGAACACGCGTAGGAGGGTGGTGTGTGGCCAACCAGCACCCCGAGGGGAGGCTGCTTCCATTCTGGGGCTGGTGGGCACGGTAGCAGCCTGTCCACAGGGCAGGGGGCACAGTCCCGGCCTCACACACGGCCCAGGGAAAGGTGAACGTGTCAGGGGCACAGGGATGCAGTGCTAACCCAGGGATAACAGTCCCAGCGTGTAGGGGACACCCCAAAGACCCCCTCTCCCAGTAAACACTAAAAAGGCGGCAGCACCTCCATCCCCACAAGATGCCCGCCATCACTGCACACAAGGCGCTGTCCCCAAACACCCTCAGAGCAGCCCCAGGGCTCCCCAGGCCCCTCCAAAGCCCATTCACAACAACAGAGTCCCCTGTGCCCCCCCAGACACCCCTCAGCCCGCTCCAGCGTATCTCCTGTGACCCCCCAGACACCCCCTGAGCCCCCACATTCCCTGTGATCCCTGGACACCCCCAGCCCCCTCCTCCATGTCCTCTAACACTCTCTTCCATATCCTCTGTTACCCCCAGATAACCCCCGAAGCCCCTCCAAAGCCCATTCAGAACAGCAGAGCCTTCTGTGACCCCCAGCGAGCCCCTCAGCCCCCTCCCCTGC